>CM074858.1:64467500-64930000 GCA_037501455.1 Lantana camara
GGAACAACTTGTCAATGTGTTGCATATGCATCTCTTATGTGATTATGTGCTCTATTTCTTAACTTTTGCTTAAATTAATTGCATACTCATGCATGAACTAACAATGGCATGCATTTCAGTGTATTATTGACAGAATGCCTCCACGTAGAGACCGGGAGAGATCTCTGGATTGACGCCGTCACCGTAGTCGATCACCATCTCTACATCAACAAGAACCACAACCACAACCACCTCCAATGGATATGGGAAACTTTATAGAAGCGGTCTTCAATTATGTTGAGCACCGAAGGGCTCAAGCTCCTCCACCACAACAAGCCGAGCAACAAGCCCGTCCAACGAACAACAATAAGGATTCTCATGGAGTATTTTTAAGCTATAATCCTCCCCGGTTCTCCGGTTCTATTGATGATGCGGTTTCAGAGGGTTGGTTAACAAGATTGGAAAGGATCTATGGGGTCCGACAGTTCACTACCCAAGAGAAGGCTTAATTTGCCATTTTTCAATTAGATGGCGAGGCATATGATTGGTGGGAAAGAACAAGGCAAAAGCTAGAAGTTGATGGAGAAGAGGTTACATGGGAAGTGTTCAAAAGGGAATTTCGGGAGGGTTTCGTTCCCGAGGTTGTAAGACAACGATAGTAGCAAGAGTTTATGGATTTGAAGCAGGGCAAACGTTCCGTGGCCCAATGTATTGCAACTTGCAACAGACTTGGGAAATATGCTCCTCACATTACACGGGATGAGAAGAGGATATCCAAGAAATTCATTGCGGGACTAAGGCAGCACTTGAGATATGGCCAGGCTGGGCACAACTATTTGTCCTTCTCAAACACGGTACAGCGGGCAATAGAACACGAAGAGGAATTCAAAAAGAAAGATCCAATTTTTAGAGCTCCAATGGGACAAGGCTCCGGGTCAAGCTTGGGAAAGAGGCCTATGGTTCAAGCTACTCCACCATCTAAGGGTCCTTTCAAGAGACCGCGAATTGGAGGGCAAGTCCCACAAGCTCCAAAAGCTCAAGCCACGACACCTTTGGATCGACAAGCTTTGAGTGCAGCTCGGCTCAATTTCCATGCGCACATTGTGGAGGGCCAAATCACAAGTACTACAAATGTTGGAAGAGATTGGGCTTATGTCTCATATGTGGAAAAGCTGATCATATCGCGGATGCATGCCCTGACAAAACTCCAGGATTTCAAAGAGGAGCTCCAAGGCCAATGATACAAGCTCGTGCCTATGCCCTTGAGGGTGAGGAGCAAGATGCTGAGATTGATCCTACCGCCGTGGTGGAAGGTACCCTATGCATATATAACATGAACATTCATGCACTCTTTGATCCGGGTGCCACGTGTTCCTTTATTTCTCTTGATAGCTGCCACTCTGTGCTTGCCTGTTATCTGTTTATCTTCTTGTTATTTGGTGAGTTCGCCACTCGGTGGAAGCCTTCAGACAGATCAGTTGGTTCGGGAGTGTTCAGTTTTGATTGAAGAGAAAGAATATCCGGCTGATTTAATTGTTATGCCTATGAAGAAATACGGGGTTATTTTGGGTATGAATTGGTTGTCTCGACATCGGGCCAATGTTGGTTGTTTTGCAAAGAAGGTTATATTGGGTGATGAGTTGGTGGTTAGTATAGTTCGAAATAAATGCCTCGCTTGTCTTATATGGAAGATCATAAGTTAATGAGAGAAGGGGCTACGGGGATTCATTGCCTATCTTCTCAACAAGCCGAAGGATCAAGTTAAATTTGAGGATACTACAGTTGTTAAGGATTTTCCCGATGTGTTTCCGGAGAATTTGAGTTCTTTGCCACCGGATCGTGAGATTGAATTTGTTATCGACTTATATCCGGGATCCGAACCGTATTCTAAGACTTCTTATAGAATGGCACCGGCTGAATTGAAGGAATTAAAGATTCAATTGGAAGAGTTTCTTAAAGTTGGATATGTTCAGCCAAGTTCGTCACCTTGCGGTGCACCGGTTCTCTTTGTCAAGAAAAAGGATGGAACTTTAAGAATGTGCATAGATTACCGAGAATTGAATCGGATGACGATAAAGAACAAGTATCCTTTGCCCCACATTGAGGACTTATTTGATATGTTACAAGGTTCGGGGGTATATTCGAAGTTGGACTTAAGACAATGGTACTACCAATTGAAAATCCAGGAAGAGGACATTCTGAAGACGGGATTTAACACCCGGTATGGGTATTATGAGTTCGTAGTCATGCCTTTTGGATTAACTAATGCCCCAGCTGCATTCATGGATATGATGCATCGGATTTTTCGGCCTTACCTGGATAAGTTTGTGGTAATATTCATTGACGACATCCTTGTTAATTCGAGAACTCCAGAGGATCATGCACGACATCTCAGAATTGTATTGGAAACTTTAAGGAAACACCTATTATTCGCTAAGTTCAGTAAATGCGAGTTTTGGATTGATCGGGTGGCATTTCTTGGTCATATAATCTCAAAGAAAGTTTTGGAGGTGGATCCTTCTAAGATCGAGACGGTTTTACCGTGGCAGAGTCCGAAGAATGTCTTAGAGGTAAGGAGTTTCTTGGGTTTGGCGGTTTATTATAGGAGATTTGTACAGGACTTTTCGAAGATTGCCGCCCCTTTGACCCGGTTAACTAAGAAAGAAGCTAAATTTGAGTGGGATGAGAAATGTGAGGCAAGCTTTCAACTCTTGAAAGAAAATTTGACAAGAGATACTATCTCTATCGAATTTCATTCGAGATCTTTTCCGACTACAAAAGTCTCCAGTATTTATTCTCTCAGAAGGAGTTAAACAAGAGATAAAGGCGTTGGATGGAAATCTTGGCGGATTATGAGTGTACAATCCGATACCACCCCGGCAAAGCCAACGTGATCGCGGATGCACTGAGTAGGAAAATTAGTGTATCCAATGTGAAAGGGGAAATTGGAGATGAGAATGAGTCATTCGAATTGAGGGCTAGTATCCGGAATATCACGGTTCAACCGGATGTTCAGCAGAAGTTGTTTGAGGCTCAAAGGGATGATTCTGAGGTTCAAAAATTAGTAGAGAAGGCTCGAGCTGATCCAGAATGTTCGTTTGGGTTTGATGATACGAGGCTTCTAAGATTCAAGAATAAGGTCGTTGTACCGGGAGAGTTGAAAAGGATTATTCTCGAGGAAGCTCATCGATCAGGATATTCGATACATCCCGGAGGGAACAAGATGTATAAGGATTTGAAACAATTCTACTGGTGGAATGGTTTGAAATGGGATGTGATCAACTTTGTGAAGCATTGCATGACGTGCCAAGTGGTAAAAGCTGAACATCAAAAGCTATTGTGGCTACTTCAACCATTACCAATCCCATAATGGAAATGGGAACAAATTGCTATGGATTTCGTTTTGGGTTTGCCGAGGGTGAAAGGTGGTCTCGACGGAATATGGGTAGTTGTGGACAGGTTGACAAAGTCTGCTCATTTTCTTGCAATCAGAATGTCCGACAAAGTAAGTAAGCTAGCCAAGAGATATTGTGATGAGATTGTACGACTCCATGGAGTACCGGTTAGCATCGTGTCGGATCGGGATCCCCGGTTTACTTCAAGGTTTTGGCAAGAGCTTCAAAAGAATTTGGGAACAAGACTTCAATTCAGCACAGCTTTCCATCCTCAGACAGACGGGCAGTCGGAGAGGTTGATCAATTATCTTTAGGATATGTTGAGAGCATGTGCATTGGACTTTCAAACCTCTTGGAACGAGCAGTTGCCATTAATCGAGTTCGCTTACAACAATAGCTATCAAGCCTCGATAGATATGGCACCTTATGAAGCTCTCTACGGATGTAAGTGCAGGTCTCCGTTGTTCTTTGCTTTGGAGGAGTGGAATTGGACCAAGCAACAGGGCGTGAAAAGAAAGGAGAAAAAGGAAAAACCCTCTAAACCCGTTTAGGATGCGATTGATAAGGTCCAAATTATAAGGCAACGGATGAAAGCCGCTCAGGATCGGCAAAAAAGCTATGCTGACCATCGAAGGAAAAACCTTGAGTTTGATGGTGGAGATAGGGTCTTTTTAAAAGCTTCTCCACGCAAAGGGTTTTCGAGGATTGGGAAAGGGGGGAAGTTGAATCCGCGATATTTGGGTCCGTTTGAGATTCTAGAAAAAGTTGGAGATACGGCCTATCGTTTAGATTTACCGCCTAACTTGATCGGAATTCACAATGTCTTTCACGTTTCACAACTCCGAAAGTATTATCAAGATGAATCCGAAATCATATCGGTTGAAGAAGTGGAACTAGAACCGAATCTGACCTTTGTTCAAAAGCCGATTAAGATATTGGACCGGAAGTTTCAAGAACTAAGAAATCGGCTTATTCCACTAGTAAAGGTTCTTTGGAGAAGTGATAAAACCGAAGAGGCTACGTGGGAAACGGGAGAAAAGATGAAGAAGTTCCACCCTGAATTGTTTCCGGGCGAGCAATGAATTCGAGGACGGATTCTTTTAAGGGGGAGAGGTTGTAACGCCCCGACTTTTCGGTCCTACAGGTATGATGTATGTGTTTACTATTTGTGCGATTTAATTGTTTAATTTCATTAACTTTCATTTATTTGTTTCATTCTTGCCATACTTGAATTTATTTCTTGTTTCATTTGAATTTTATTTGAATTTCTAACGTATTTTCTTATATGCGTATGATTATGCCTTGTTTGTTTCCGATTCCATTTTTGTTTTTCGTGATAACTTGGTATAATTGAATTATGTGTATTATGATCTTACCTATGCGTTCTTTGCATGATTTTGTTCTCGGTTGCATGAGTTTTGAATTTAATTGGATTCTTGGAACCAAAACAGGGGCTAACGGGGAATTAGCGCACCCTTGGTTCCGTATGTGATATCTTGAGCTTGGGAACTCGGATTCGAGTTCCTTCACCTCCATTGAATCTGTATCGACAATTTGGAGACAATGGGACAAGCCTCATGCCCTTTTAAGATCATTTAGATTCTCAAATTTCAACCAAAACGAGCACCTCGTGCTTAAAAATGACAAACCATTGACTTTTCTCCAAGTTATGGCCCTAAATGACGTCCCTAGACCCTAAACCCAAGACCTAAGCCACTTGCATCTCTCTCTCTCTCTCTCTCCCTATCAACCACAAACCGAAATCCCACCCTCTCACACACCCAAATTCAGCCAAAGAAGAAGAAAAGAGAAGAACAAAGAGGAATAGTGCAACCCTTGGAGAAATTGAGCTCATCTCCCTGTCTTTCCACACTTTTTCTTGAAGGTAAGCTTATTTTTGAGTAGTATAGCTCATTGTGATTATTTTATACTACGTCTTGCATGGTTTCATCCATTTATGAATTATGAATGAAGATGATGACAAATAGTGGACTTCTTACAATTTTGTTGATCAACTCGAATCCCTTGGATTTCCTTTGAGTTGCATGAGTAATATGTGTTCCTTAGGTATGTAATTAGATGGTTATGAACTTTTTTTGCATGGTTGTTGAATATTTTTGGATTTGCCATTGATGGAGCTTGAAGATATGAATTGTATGATGACTTCTTGATGCATTACTTAAAGTTCTTGTTATTTAATGTGATATAGCTTGAATATATGAGTTCATGACCTGAATTAGGGTGCTTTTAGGTTGAGTTTTGTGTTGGCTTGGTGACTTTTGGCTTCCATTTTGTTTTTTCCCCGGTTTGTGTGTTTTTTTAGCTACTGACCCAAATCCACAGGGGTGGATTTGAGTCAGTAGGCTTCTGGACAGAATCCATGGGGGTGGATTTTGTCCTGCATTTTTTTCGTTACTCCGGTTCTGTTTTTCTTCTTTTTCTTCGCTTGTTTGATCTTCCTCCACCTCTTTTATGACTTCTATGCTATGTTAATATCTATTATTATGTGTTATGATGAATGTACCAAATTTATGAGTCGTTTTAATATAATTTGTGAAATTTATGAAACGGTTGAATGTGTAACCTTCATGTATTGAACTTTTTGAACAAATTACTTGTCTATATGCCATCATAGCATGATTTTCACATCTTATGCATCAGATATGATAAGCATAACATAGCTGAGCGTCGTATGTGGTCATTTTGAGTCTCACACTGCCTCTTTTTCACAGATACGGGTTTGGTCGGAGACGAGGGCGACCTTTGAGGCCTTGCTTTAGTTATTTTGTTGCTTCAAGGTGGGTTTCTCTTCTAATAGATATCTTGACCTATGTATAACCCTTATGTGAAAGGTTTTAAGCCAAAATTATATATATGTAATTAGAGTCTTTTCTCGAGTAAATGATTTCAAATGTAAGCCTTTTCTTTTATGAATCCTACCTTATGATTTTGGCGAGATTATGTATGTATGAGCACGGGCCCAGGGACTTAGTGTATGTGGCAATCCGGGGAGGCATGGGCCGACGGTGATCCCATACACTAGTTCCAACCATAAACTACGACGCAACCGACCTCGTTAGGAGTTTTAGAGAGGAAGGGGAATCGGGCTCTTGAGGATTCATGTACCTCACTAGCCACTATGTATGAGGTGGACGGGTCTTGCAAACCTTTCCACCCCCCGGAGGAAGAAGGTGTATATGTATTATTATGATCATGAATGTATGTGCACAAAAGATATGTATGATAACGAATGAATTATGATGTGTTTACACAAGGTGTTGGTTGGAGATAATGCACACCCACTCGCCGGGCCATAACCCTAGGAATAATTAGGAATGAATACGATTGTCGTAATCCCGTTGATGTCTTCTTTGTGTTGCCCACTTGGGAAATTCTTATTAAACTTCACACAGGATTGAGGCTTGCATGAATGTGTTTCAATTCCACGATATTTATATACTATGCCCCATTTTTGTACCCACCAGTCTCCTTTAAGACTTAACCCGGTTTGTTTCAGTTGTTTTGTGCAGGTTTGGGAGTGCTAAGCGGGAATACGAGTCGTTTAGTCTTGCATTAGTGTCTAGCATTTCCTTTTACACTCATATATACCTGTTCTTATTACTTTTGTATTACGATTATGGATTGGAGCTTGGAGCGTTTTATGTTATGTTGAGCCAAGATGGCATATGTTGCTCTACTATTGTATATATTTGGATATTTTGGAGCTTGGATGCTCATTGTGAATATTTATGATAACTTGCTTCCGCTTTCATTGTTGATACTCTGATTTATTCATGTCTCGTCATTGTTTGGTTTAAAGGGTTAGCTCCCGCCTAGCTTAGCGTGTGTTGTGTCCCCATTTGCCGTGATTCGGTACGTGTATAGATTTCCCATTTCATATACGGGGCGGGTCTCGGTGCGAGGGATGTGGTGCCTTACGCTCGGGCGCTACATGTCGGGCTACGGTGCGGGCGGTGTAGTGCCTAGCGCTCCGGGTTGCTACAGAGATAACCCTCATCACTTGGGGAAAATTCAGCCAAAACCTTTTGCTCTCCACTTTTCCCGTAGCTCAAGCCGACCCTTGGCGATTGAAGCTCAAATCTCTTCCAAACCTCCATTAATCCACATGGTAAGCTTGGTGTAGCACCCCGAAGGGGCCACAACCCCGCACCGTCGTACCTCTCAAGTGGCTAGGAGACCTAGCCCCCAAGAAGCGCGTCGGCGAACGGACAAAACAATACAGGATCAGAGTACTAGAAGGGAACATTGCAGCGGAAATATGAGCAATTTAAAACTTTCAAAACATAAATCAGGAGACAAAAGAGGCTAGTAGCCAAGTACAAGGACTATACAGGAATTGAGTATTGAAAGAGATATTTCGATAGAGTGTCAAGGGAAATATAACAAGTAACAAAGGACACCGGAGGCTAGATCGATAAGTACCTAATCGAATGCTACATTATCATCAAGAGGGTGGAGACCAAGATGGTTCAAAAGAACCTGGCCACAAGAGCACAACAAAAGATTTCCTATACTTCAAGATACCAGCCAACAAGCAATCACTGAACCTGAAACCATGAGGTCAGAAAAACAGGGTGGAGGTATTAGTCAAAAGGACTAAGTGAGGCATGACTTTTGAAACAATATAAGTACTTAAACTTTAGGTTTTCAGCAAAGGATTTACTTCGAAGCTGTACTTTAAAACTGAATTTCGGAATCTTTATTTCAGAATCGTATTCCAAAACATTACTTTGAAACGAGATTTCCAAGCAAGCACACACATGCACACACATCAGAGGTTCTGGTTCATATATACTTTATAAACTGGGAACAGGGTACGGGATATTTTCCAAAAGTATGAACCAGACTTTAAAACCAAAGTTGCCCGCAAGCTAGGCCATATCCATCCTTTACTCCTCAAAAACATTTACAAAGTTGGTATCGAGATCCATTAGGATCCCAACACCCATAATCACATGCACCACCCCTTCTCCCCTTATTGTCGCGCCCAGGGAGCTACCCCGCGGTGACGTGCAAAACGGGAGGAATTTACCACCTCTCCCGACCTTCGATGTGGAGTAACCAACCTCCGATTAAACCATCACCAAGGTCATTACGGCGGCCAGTCTCATAGTAGCCATTGGCGCACGCCTCCCGGTCTACTACTTAACCATACCGCCAGGGCCCAACATAGCAAAATTTCCAAAGCTTGCTTTCAGAATATCAAAAGTGCATAAGCACACAGAGTTCAGAAGACTGAACCTTTAATCAAAGTGGCATAACAGTGAACAGAACGTATATCAGAGATCATTGCTTTAAACTTGAAGCATTGCCCCAAAACGGGAAACGTTAAACTTTGAAGGATAGGAATCTTTGCACCCGAAGGCGTTGATTTTGAAATCATTTGAAAACGAAGGAATATTCATGGTTCCAGTTGAAATAGTTTAAACCTCACCTACAGATACGGTATGATGCAATAATACCAGAGCCACAGTAAATCCGGACTTCACCTGTGAGTGGTGAATGATTAAGTTTCTATCCAAGACCATATAGTCACATAAGCAAGTAGGGACGACCTTAAGACATTCAATAACACATAACGATATCACATGTACAGGACAAAGCGTTATCAAAGTATATCATATCATGTGGCGAGATTTCATGATAATTATTCAATAACCATCAAAACATGAAGGCATAATAGGATTCATGTAATGCAGTACATAAGATAGTAATACCATTTAATGCAGAAGAATCATTTAACTAAGAATGAAACACAAGATTGGTAAGAGAGCAAAAAGCTTGAACAAGGAATACTCTTTTTCGAACAAAGGATTCAAGTAAACGATTAGTTGTAGTTGAAAGCTCGTGTCAAGAACTCAAAGATATATATTCTTAGGGTCTTAAAACAATCTCATTTAGGAAAGGAATGTGAGCTTTGAAACCTACTTTGATCCTCTGTTTTTGAGAATTTTCGAAAAAGGCTTTGACCGTTGAATTCGTCTATTCAAAACGATCATTTAGGTTAAAAGTCAAAATTCTTGGTCAAGGTCAAAGTCAATGGTCAAAGTCAAAGGTCAAGGGTCAAAGGTCAAGGTCAATGGTCAAAGGTCACTATTCAAGTATACAGTATATATACTGTATGTATACTGTACTTATACTGTATGTATATGTGTATTTATATAGTATGTATACGGCACTTATACTGTATGTATACGGTATTTATACGGGGATACCTACCGTATTTATACAGTATTTATACAATGTACATACAGTATTTATACAAGAATACATGCGGTATTTATACTAGAATACATACGGTATTTATACAAAAGTACATACGTGTTTGTTATGGAAATACACATAGTATTTATACGAAAGTATACACGTATTTATACATGTTGGAATCAAATACGTATACGTATATTATACATGTATACCATAACATATATCAATTGGTCAAGTAAAAGTATGTAACAATTAATTAAACATGTAACATGTTAAACTATAGGTTATACTTTAATTATGTAACATTAAATAACATGTAACATTTAATTAAATTAGGTAACAAATTAAATTACCTAAGTATGATCATAAAATAAATAAAATATAACATGTAACATGTCATAATAATTGTCACATAATTAAATTGTAACATAATTAAATTATGTAACACATTTCATAATAAACTATACTATAAGAAACATAATTCATAAATTCATGAATATTTAAAACATAAATTAAATCACATATTTCATGCATAAAATAAAACATAAATTAAATCCTAAACCTAGCATAATTAATAAATAAATTAAAACATAAAATAAAACATAAATTAAACTAATTAAAACATAAAAAAAATAAGAAAACTAACCTTAAGGGGGAGAGAGAGAGGCGTGTGAAATGGCTGGAGTAAGGGAGCAAATGAGACCCCAAGCCACTTATTTATAGTTGTTGGGAAGGACCAAAGTGCAAATAATATTTATTTTAGGGACTAGAGGTGGGGTATTTTGTGAAATTTCCAAAAATAGGTTTCCTTCTTTACATAATTGTCACAGCAGGGGTATTCTGGTAATTTCACCCTTCTCCTGCGTATTTTTGATGTTGGAAAAGTGCCCAAGAGCTAGGAAATAAAATTAGCTTCGAAACGGTTACTCACGGGTCAAAATCGGACGTACGGTTTAAAAGTTATAAGCTTCGGAAGATTTGATTTTTTTGAATTTCGAAAATTAATTAAATTATGAAATAAATACTAGGATAAGATATGAAGGTCCAAAAGGCTTTCCAAAAATGTAGAAAAAATCGAGGAACGTTATGGTGATGATCTCAAGGGCTAAATCATTCTAACGAAGGAAATATTTCTTACCGACGGAAATTTTTATTTGAAAATAAATTCTTAAATTGCTCTGGACACATAAACGAAACCTCAAAGCATTGAAAAGAGCGTTGAAATATTCTAAGAAGATAGGTATAGGTTCTTTGAGGTCTCTCGCATAAAATGGCGCAGTGCTGGTTCGGAAAATGAATAGTACTTTTAACAAAAATTCGCAAAATACCCCTAATGATCAAGAAAGGATTTCGAAGCTTGGAAAACATGTTCATATGGCTGGGAAACATGAGTTATGAACCTCTACGGTTCCAATGAGATGCTAGGACAAGGTAGGCTCGGGAATGAATAGTAAATTTGGTTCGTGGTAAGGAAATCCCCCTTAAAACACCGTACGACTAATGAATGCACATTGGTCACATAAGAATGCAATGCATGAACATTTGTAAAGGTGAACCAAGGTATATAAACGCATTCTTGTCCTCTTTGATTTACTGTTTTCAGCTAGGTCCTGATACGGGCTGTTACAATCTTCCCCCCTTAAAAGGAATCTGTCCTCAGATTCCACAACCGTTCCGGGGATAACTTCGGGTGATGTTCTTGTATCTTTCCTTGGTTACCACATTACTTTCCAAATGTCGTGTCTTTTTCTCAGGATCTTTGTTAGGTAATTTTCCAATATCTCAAACCAAGTAACTTTATTTCCAAAAATCTTTATTTGGATTAAACCATCGGTTGAGCTTGATCCTTACGGTACTTCCTTCATTAACAAAACTTAGAACGTCTCTGCATGGTACCCGAGAGTCTAGTGCACATACCTTCATCATGTCCTCTAGACCCTTTATCATCCTTAGTGACTATCCATATGTCTAAGGATGGCCTGTTATGATGAAGTCTAAGTTTCTACCCATAACTCTGGAATACTCTGCCGAAATTATGATGTAAACTTTGGATTTCTATCAGCCGCTATATTAGCAGGTGCTCCATGAGATCTCACAATCTTCTCCCGATACCGTTTTGCCAAAGAGTTATCCTTATTTGCTATCTTAACCGATAAGAAATGTGCTGATTTAATCAATCTGTCAACTATGACCCATATACTGTCTTGTCCTCCCTTAACTTTAGGTAACCCAGGAACAAAGTCCATGGTTATTTGCTCCCACTTCCATGTAGGAATTGGTAGTGGTTGTAACTTTCCTGCTGGCTTTTGGTGTTCTGCTTTAACTTTTTGACAAGCTAAGCATTTCTTGACATATTCAGCAATATCTCTTTTCATTCCATTCCACCAAAACTGCTTCTGGAGATCTTGGTACATCTTTGTTCCTCCAGGGTGTACTGTATAGCGTGTTTTGCGTGCTTCATCAAGTATTTCTTTTCGGATAGCTGAGGGTACCCAAACTCGGTTCTTATATCTCAAGATTCCACCTTCACCTTTACTGAATTTTGTCTCATCATCTTTCTCCTTGGATTTGAGACACTTCTTAATCCATCCGTCTATAGCTTGCGTCTTTATCAACTGATCCTTCAGCGGTGACGAAATTATTAGATTTGCCAACTTAACTTTAGGAATCACTTGAGCTGGTTTCCTTCTACACTCCGTTGGGTGTCCTTCGACATGCAATGCACTAGCCTTTCGACTCAATGCATCAGTCACCACGTTAGCCTTTCCAGGATGGTATTGAATTATACAATCATAGTCTTCCAGAAATTCCATCCACCTTCTCTGTCTCATGTTTAGCTCTTTTTGAGTGAAAAAGTACCGCAAACTTTTATGATCCGTGAATATTTCAAAGGTTACCCCATACAAGTAATGTCTCCATTTTGCGAGGGTAAGACAATCGCTGCTAGTTCCGAATCACGGGTGGGATAGTTGACTTCACGTGGTTTAAGCTTCCTGGATACATATGCTATCACCTTTCCATGCTGCATCAGAACGCATCCTAACCCTTCTTTTGAAGCATCGGTATAGACGGTGTAACCTTCCTTCCCTTCTGGTAATGTTAGTATAGGCGCGGTAGTTAATCTTCTCTTTAATTCCTGAAAGCTCTGTTCGCATTTCTCTGTCCATACGAACTTTCCTTCTTTCTTGGTTATCTGAGTAAGTGGTGTAGCTATCCTCGAAAAAAATCCTGCATGAATCTTCGATAGTATCCTAAACAGTTGCGATACGCCCGAGAATTGTAACTCTTTCTCCGGCAAAAATTTGCATTATCTGAACTTGGCTTATGGCTTGTGATCCAGCAAAGTGTCTATCACTAAAGCAAGAAGGTACTTCTTACTCTTTCAACAAGGTTGTTATGGGTACCGAAGCCGATCTTTACTTAATTTCTTTGGAGACACTTTATAATATTCCATCTTACAAGAAGCCTTTACTTTAGATGTATTCCGTGATAATATCAAATCCATCGTTGTTCCTATCCTTGAAGGTTTATCTGCAACTTCCTGAGCCACAGGTGATATGATCAAAGAGTGTTTCTCTTTTTCTACCTAAAATTGTATTCATTGAACTTAATAGTTAACTTGTGCTCCAGTGAAGTGCCCAATACTAGTTGTCATACGAATCATGCATCTTTGGCCATTAAGTACACCAGGATGTTGCCAACGAAGCTCAGGATAACTTGTTAGGATACCCTCTGGAAATCCAACACATTCTCAATTACTCTAGATATAATAGTCAATGCCGCGATATCTTTGTGAAATTGGAGTGCCCTTAGTTCTATATGGAAAACGGTTCTGGATCATCCTTCTTTGTCCTCCGATTTGGGAAACGCTACCCTTATTCAAATCCAACTTGAACCGTAATCGGGAACCTCGTAGCTTTCCAAATAACTTCTCGATTAGTGGTAGGAGATATCACATTTTCCTTACTATCAGGAAATTCAGTTCTCTTTGTATCATTATACCAACTGGATGTTTCACATAACGCGAGCGTTTCCTATAACAACGCGCTATGGTAGTTACACCTCAATTTTATAACTTTAATAAGTTACTTCTTCCATCCTCTTGTACTAAGTCGGAGTTGTTCATTATAGTTTTCCTCAAAAGTGGTCTTACTTCCCTCATGTCTGATATAGTCTTAACACACTTATGCTCAGGAGGAAATAAGTTTCGATGACCAAAAACTCCTTTAAGAACACATATACTACCTCCATTTCTCTTACAAGAGTTGATCTTTATTGCTTATTCAAAGAACAGGCTACGTCTTCTCACGAAGATTACCGTTTACCTTCCCATAACGCATACTTTGTTTCTTCTTCTTCCCAACCCTTATCCTTTCCTTGGATGATCCCATATCTCATTCTAGCAGCATGACAGAATTCGACGAGTAGTAGCGATTAACCTCCGATAAAGTTATGCGTTTATATACCAATGGTGCAACAAAGCAAATCTCAAAACAGATTAAATATGATGTTTCCATGACCAAGTACTCAATCATGAACAAGTATGCCCAGATATAACTTTGATGCGATGAATGCATGGCGCCAGGGTTATAGAACCTTAACTGGCGTGTTAAGAGCGTGTACCGTACTTCTGGCCATATTAGAGGAATTCGAGCTCCCTCTTCATTCCAAAACAAGCACTTTTCGATGCCAAGAACAACGATTAATATATAATGCATGTGGGTCAGAAATGGTGCACAACATGTCACAGAGGCAATATTCATGAAACACGTATACATGTCACAGAGCACTTATTAACAAGTATCAAGTACATATCAAAGTGGAGAACCAAAGCTAATCAGTATTCATTATTCCAATCAACAATAACCCAGTAACAATTATATATCAAGGATCATCAGTTATCAATTAGCTAGCACTTGTCAATGCAGGGAATAATATGTCATCAATGCTCAGTATTCAAGTAATCAGTATCCAAGTAGCACATAAAACACATTATATAGGGGCCTTGTCGGTATCTTGAAGTGACTCTAGGACTTGAAGCACGATCGGGCTAGAAGTGCAAATAGGAAATTTCCGTGAGCTGGAGATGCAAGTAAGATGATGAAGGAGGTAAAATTTGAAAATCGTAACCTCTAACGAGCGAATTGTTTTCCAAAAGTACTGAAAGACTCAATAGAACTCAAGAGTTTTGATGTTGATAAAACTAGACGGTTGACTCAATTGAAAAAAAGTTTTAGTACTACAATTGTAACAAATCACATGTTGGTCGGCCGCCCCAAACAATGATCAATCACAATTTAAGTACTAAAGACACGAGAATACTTGTGAGACTCTGAGAACCCCAGATTTCCGCAACCTGGGGCTCTGATACCACCTTAGCTGTAGCACCCCGAAGGGGCCACAACCCCGCACCGTCGTACCTCTCAAGTGGCTAGGAGACCTAGCCCCCAAGAAGCGCGTCGGCGAACGGACAAAACAATACAGGATCAGAGTACTAGAAGGGAACATTGCAGCGGAAATATGAGCAATTTAAAACTTTCAAAACATAAATCAGGAGACAAAAGAGGCTAGTAGCCAAGTACAAGGACTATACAGGAATTGAGTATTGAAAGAGATATTTCGATAGAGTGTCAAGGGAAATATAACAAGTAACAAAGGACACCGGAGGCTAGATCGATAAGTACCTAATCGAATGCTACATTATCATCAAGAGGGTGGAGACCAAGATGGTTCAAAAGAACCTGGCCACAAGAGCACAACAAAAGATTTCCTATACTTCAAGATACCAGCCAACAAGCAATCACTGAACCTGAAACCATGAGGTCAGAAAAACAGGGTGGAGGTATTAGTCAAAAGGACTAAGTGAGGCATGACTTTTGAAACAATATAAGTACTTAAACTTTAGGTTTTCAGCAAAGGATTTACTTCGAAGCTGTACTTTAAAACTGAATTTCGGAATCTTTATTTCAGAATCGTATTCCAAAACATTACTTTGAAACGAGATTTCCAAGCAAGCACACACATGCACACACATCAGAGGTTCTGGTTCATATATACTTTATAAACTGGGAACAGGGTACGGGATATTTTCCAAAAGTATGAACCAGACTTTAAAACCAAAGTTGCCCGCAAGCTAGGCCATATCCATCCTTTACTCCTCAAAAACATTTACAAAGTTGGTATCGAGATCCATTAGGATCCCAACACCCATAATCACATGCACCACCCCTTCTCCCCTTATTGTCGCGCCCAGGGAGCTACCCCGCGGTGACGTGCAAAACGGGAGGAATTTACCACCTCTCCCGACCTTCGATGTGGAGTAACCAACCTCCGATTAAACCATCACCAAGGTCATTACGGCGGCCAGTCTCATAGTAGCCATTGGCGCACGCCTCCCGGTCTACTACTTAACCATACCGCCAGGGCCCAACATAGCAAAATTTCCAAAGCTTGCTTTCAGAATATCAAAAGTGCATAAGCACACAGAGTTCAGAAGACTGAACCTTTAATCAAAGTGGCATAACAGTGAACAGAACGTATATCAGAGATCATTGCTTTAAACTTGAAGCATTGCCCCAAAACGGGAAACGTTAAACTTTGAAGGATAGGAATCTTTGCACCCGAAGGCGTTGATTTTGAAATCATTTGAAAACGAAGGAATATTCATGGTTCCAGTTGAAATAGTTTAAACCTCACCTACAGATACGGTATGATGCAATAATACCAGAGCCACAGTAAATCCGGACTTCACCTGTGAGTGGTGAATGATTAAGTTTCTATCCAAGACCATATAGTCACATAAGCAAGTAGGGACGACCTTAAGACATTCAATAACACATAACGATATCACATGTACAGGACAAAGCGTTATCAAAGTATATCATATCATGTGGCGAGATTTCATGATAATTATTCAATAACCATCAAAGCATGAAGGCATAATAGGATTCATGTAATGCAGTACATAAGATAGTAATACCATTTAATGCAGAAGAATCATTTAACTAAGAATGAAACACAAGATTGGTAAGAGAGCAAAAAGCTTGAACAAGGAATACTCTTTTTCGAACAAAGGATTCAAGTAAACGATTAGTTGTAGTTGAAAGCTCGTGTCAAGAACTCAAAGATATATATTCTTAGGGTCTTAAAACAATCTCATTTAGGAAAGGAATGTGAGCTTTGAAACCTACTTTGATCCTCTGTTTTTGAGAATTTTCGAAAAAGGCTTTGACCGTTGAATTCGTCTATTCAAAACGATCATTTAGGTTAAAAGTCAAAATTCTTGGTCAAGGTCAAAGTCAATGGTCAAAGTCAAAGGTCAAGGGTCAAAGGTCAAGGTCAATGGTCAAAGGTCACTATTCAAGTATACAGTATATATACTGTATGTATACTGTACTTATACTGTATGTATATGTGTATTTATATAGTATGTATACGGCACTTATACTGTATGTATACGGTATTTATACGGGGATACCTACCGTATTTATACAGTATTTATACAATGTACATACAGTATTTATACAAGAATACATGCGGTATTTATACTAGAATACATACGGTATTTATACAAAAGTACATACGTGTTTGTTATGGAAATACACATAGTATTTATACGAAAGTATACACGTATTTATACATGTTGGAATCAAATACGTATACGTATATTATACATGTATACCATAACATATATCAATTGGTCAAGTAAAAGTATGTAACAATTAATTAAACATGTAACATGTTAAACTATAGGTTATACTTTAATCATGTAACATTAAATAACATGTAACATTTAATTAAATTAGGTAACAAATTAAATTACCTAAGTATGATCATAAAATAAATAAAATATAACATGTAACATGTCATAATAATTGTCACATAATTAAATTGTAACATAATTAAATTATGTAACACATTTCATAATAAACTATACTATAAGAAACATAATTCATAAATTCATGAATATTTAAAACATAAATTAAATCACATATTTCATGCATAAAATAAAACATAAATTAAATCCTAAACCTAGCATAATTAATAAATAAATTAAAACATAAAATAAAACATAAATTAAACTAATTAAAACATAAAAAAAATAAGAAAACTAACCTTAAGGGGGAGAGAGAGAGGCGTGTGAAATGGCTGGAGTAAGGGAGCAAATGAGACCCCAAGCCACTTATTTATAGTTGTTGGGAAGGACCAAAGTGCAAATAATATTTATTTTAGGGACTAGAGGTGGGGTATTTTGTGAAATTTCCAAAAATAGGTTTCCTTCTTTACATAATTGTCACAGCAGGGGTATTCTGGTAATTTCACCCTTCTCCTGCGTATTTTTGATGTTGGAAAAGTTCCCAAGAGCTAGGAAATAAAATTAGCTTCGAAACGGTTACTCACGGGTCAAAATCGGACGTACGGTTTAAAAGTTATAAGCTTCGGAAGATTTGATTTTTTTGAATTTCGAAAATTAATTAAATTATGAAATAAATACTAGGATAAGATATGAAGGTCCAAAAGGCTTTCCAAAAATGTAGAAAAAATCGAGGAACGTTATGGTGATGATCTCAAGGGCTAAATCATTCTAACGAAGGAAATATTTCTTACCGACGGAAATTTTTATTTGAAAATAAATTCTTAAATTGCTCTGGACACATAAACGAAACCTCAAAGCATTGAAAAGAGCGTTGAAATATTCTAAGAAGATAGGTATAGGTTCTTTGAGGTCTCTCGCATAAAATGGCGCAGTGCTGGTTCGGAAAATGAATAGTACTTTTAACAAAAATTCCCAAAATACCCCTAATGATCAAGAAAGGATTTCGAAGCTTGGAAAACATGTTCATATGGCTGGGAAACATGAGTTATGAACCTCTACGGTTCCAATGAGATGCTAGGACAAGGTAGGCTCGGGAATGAATAGTAAATTTGGTTCGTGGTAAGGAAATCCCCCTTAAAACACCATACGACTAATGAATGCACATTGGTCACATAAGAATGCAATGCATGAACATTTGTAAAGGTGAACCAAGGTATATAAACGCATTCTTGTCCTCTTTGATTTACTGTTTTCAGCTAGGTCCTGATACGGGCTGTTACACTTGGGGTTGTATTATACATTCAACATGAGTCATTTTGATCCATTCATCCCCAATTTTGATCGTGGATGACTTGGAGAAATAGTTAGGTTATGAGCATATATGTTGATCTCTTTCAATTCTTAATGATTTGGTTGATTCAAAGCATGAATATGGTTGCTTTGACTCCCTCTTTGCAGTCATGGTAATGTATTTTATGCTAGTTGAGAATTCATTGAGAAACCATTCATGAACTTTGGAGAAATTGGTTGAAACTTGAAGTCATTTGCCTTCTTCTCGGACTGAACTGCTGTTGCTATGTTTTGAGACTGAAATTGTTGTCATTTGCTGCTCTTCTTTGGCTTTTTCGTTGCTTGTTTGACTTTTACGTTGCTTATTTGATGGTGGAAGTGTGCGTCAAGTTGCTGCTCTGTTTTATGACGGTTTGCCCCTGTTTTTGGGCTTGAATTGTTGCTGTCAACTGCTGCTAATTCCTTGCTTAGTTGTTGTTAATTTCAGTCAGTTTTGGGAGTCTAGTTAGCCTGTTTTGATATTGATTTCTTGCCTTCATTGCTACTACTTGCTGCTGCGTATATATGTAATGAAAACAGGGGAATAAGCTTCGGCTAAACTGCTGCTATGCGTCTGTATTACATCTCCCCGGCCAGGGAGATTTTTGGGCATCAAAGTGCCCGGCCGGGCAGGAGCTTTGCAGTTGCTACTGCTTCTTTCTTTCCTTTCTTTCATGTTGGTGTTGTATATATATATATGTTGTGTTTGTATATATAAATTATGCATGCAGGTGTGTGTTCGTGAATATATCATATATGCATGCACTTTGTTATAAATTTATGATATGAAATTAATAAGTGTGGTGTGCATGTTTTTTTTTTCTTTATTTGTTAATGCATGCATGTCAATTAGTAGTATTTGCATACATGTTACTCTTGTAGTATTTGCATGCATATAACATGGTACGTACATATATATTACATATTTGCATGCATGAATTTTATATTTTGTGTATATTAATGCATGCAAGGTGATACGTATATATATATATATATATATATATATATATATATATATATATATATATATATATGTGTAAATGTTTATATTATATTAAATATTATTTGATTTAATTGAATTATGGAAATTAAATTGTTACCTATTTCAAATTCCTTCCTAATTGCCAATCTTGAATTGAATGTAATTATTTGCCTACTCCATAATTGTAAACATGTTATAGTACATGACATAATCGTTATGTGAAATCCTTGAATTGATTTGGTATTAAATGTGAAAGTGATGAACTTGAATGAAATTGAACGCTTCCTTGAACGAATGAATGGCTCGTTTATGGGATTTAAAAGCATTAATAGTGCACATGAACGTGTTCATTACATAATATTATCTCTTATGCATTCATAACATGTTCGTTGCATGCCGTGCGTCATATATGATTCATTTGGGGTCTTGATTCTCACGAACACGTTACATTGTCTTTTGTACAGTTTTCTCCAGGGCGGAGATGTCGGGTTCATAGGACACTTTCGAGTCTCCTTTTCTTCTTGATTTTCTCGGTAAGAGGTGTACGGGTGGGTTTCTCTACTATTTAGTTAAACAACCCTATATACTTCCAATGTGCAAAGATTTCAACCAAAATCTATTATATGTATATAGAGTCGTTTTAAGAGTAAATGATTTCAACGTAAAGCCTTTATTTTATGAACCTACCAAATGTTTTGGCGAGAAAGAATGAATGAATGCACAGAATGGGGCCCAGGGACTTGGTGTGAGTGGTGACCCGAGAAGGCATGGGCTGACGGTGAACCCTCACACTAGTCCCACCAATGAACGGCGTAACTGGTCCTCATTAGGAGTTAGCAAGGAATGGATGCTGAGTGCCATCTGGGGAGTCATGTTCCACTTTTGGTCAATGAATGGATGGTTCGGGCCGATCACCCGGCCATCACCCGGAGGAAGAAGGTGTAAATGTTCATGAATGTGCGCAAAAGAATGTTATGCATGAATGAAGGAAAGAAAGAAAGAATGTTTAATGAACTACACGAGGTGTTGGTTGGAGATAATGCACGCCCACTCGCCGGGCCACAAACGACCTAATGAAAATGAACGTTATAATCCCTTTTGATGACTTATTTGTTTCACCCACTTGGGAATGCTCTAAAAACATCATTTGGGATTATAATTTGCATGTGAATGTTTAAATATTGTTGTATATGTTACTTATACCTCGTTTTATACCCATCAGTCTCGTATAGACTGAACCCGGATTGTTTTCAGTGTTCTTGCAGGTTTGGAGCGCTAGGCGGGAAGTCAAGTCTATTAAGTCTTTCGGTTAAATCAGAGTCTGTCCATCCGCATATTGAACCATGATTTGTTTAAGTTGGAGGATGTAAGATTTGTATTGATTGTTACCACTATCATGAATTATGAATGAGTTTATAAGAAACCGTAATTGAATTGCTATGATTTTATTGATTTTCGGGATTAGGTATCTATGTTAGTTGAACCCGTTGTTATTTGCTTATCATGTTATTTATATATGTACTTCGCTTCCGCATTGGTATTCTTTCTGTTTTATTGTTGCTTTGGTTGTGAAAGTTAGCTCCCGCCTAGCTTAGCGAGTGTGTATGTCCCTGTTCGCCGTGATGTAGCTCGGGCATGGATTGTCCATTTCATATTCGGGTTGGGTCTCGGTGCGGGGGATGTGTTACGTTGCGCTCGGGTGCTACAAAGATAATGATTTCGCCCATTAACGGGCGTTAACCCGTGGAAGATTTGTGGGGGTAACGCCCGTTACCCCCATAGCTGCTGGGGACCTTTTCCCCCTGACCTTGTTAACGGGGGTTAACCCCTTTTTCCTTGGCTTTGTTAACCCCCGTTACCCCCTCTCTTTTGATGTGTGTTTCGTGTGTTATGTTTGTTTCATTTCCAGTTTCGTTTCGTTGTTCGTTTCTTGCTTCGTTTGTGTTATTAAGTGATTTCTCCCACCCCAATTATGATCCCAACATGTTAATATGTTAGTATCTGATATGTTTAATTAATTATTTTAATTTAAGACCATGTTTAGTTAGTCCAAATGTGACGTACTTGCATTAACATTTAATTGCTCCGTGTGAAGCTTTCTTGCATTCTTTTGCCTTGTTTATTTGATTCAAACACATGAGTTCTTATTATATGTTATAATATGAAGTAATTCGATGCTCTTACGTGCAATATATGACTTGATATGCTCTAATTGCTCTCTAACGTACGTGTTTGATTGAATACCTTATTTCTTTGCCTCATGCGATATCTCTTTGATTCTTTTATGATATGCATGATTTGTTAACGTGTTATATAACGTGTTATGTGTATTGGATGAAGTTTGTGAACTTGTTTGACCTGAAATATGTGAATTATGATTTGATATGATCTAATATGAACTCATGTGATCTAAGTGCTACTTCATCTCAATCTTTATGCATCATTAGAATCCATATGCATAGGTCGAGCGTCTATTTGGTTCATCTTGAGTCTAAGTTTGTCTTGGGACCTTTGTTTTCCTTTTAGGTTTGCCCCGTGGTTGAAGAGGTGCTCTCTTAGAAGGGTTTGAGTTTGTTTCGTCGGTTTGGTCGGCAAGGTGAGGTTTCTTTATTTTAATTATCACGACCTACAACCCTAAATGTGTTTTAAGCCCGCATGCGACCTATGCATACGTATATGTATATAGATACATGTTTGATATGTTTTTTGTGGGAATTGGCTCTCTTGTTATAAAATTTTTGAAAAATGCTTTCATTATAAGTAAGCTATATTTTCGTTCCTTTGTTTTGAAAAAGGGTTGGTGTGCGTGTGTGGTAAGGTTCAGCGAGATTGGTTTTGAAAGATAAGCCTTTTTATAAGCGTGATAAGTGTGCGTGATTTTTGTGTTGGGCCCCGGAGTTTTGTACAAAGGAGCCTCGGGACGGCGTCGGGTTACTCCTGAGTATGGACTCTACTTCGATAAGTTCAACCCGAAACCCGCTAGGAGGTTAGTGGGGGACGGAATCCTTGGGCGTTAGTGTCATGAAACTCACGACCCTGACGTATAAGCGTCATGGATGTGAAGGGTGGGCACCCTTCCATCCCCCGGAGAAGAGGTATGTGTATGTGTTTGCTTTATGCCTTCGTTTGTGTTAAGTTCCGAGTTTTGCCTTGTGAAGGAGGATGGTTGTGCACTCGTACTCACCGAGTGGTGTGTGTGTGTTTTGTTTCCGCATATGGTTGTGAAACGGGAGCGGATTTTCAATCAATAAAATTTGTTGATTTTGGCCTTCGGCCCTAAACCCTTTTCTATATATATGTTATCACGTGTTAAAATGTTTTGGATTGCAAAAACCACGCCCGGTTCATGAACACTCTAAGTTTTATATATGTCATGCTCTATATTTATGTACGGGTGCGTGTGTAAGCCCCCCACCAGTATTTAGGACTGACCCCTCTTTGTTGTTTTCTTTTCCCTCTTAGTTTTTGAGTTTGCAGGTGCAGGTCTTCGGTTCGTGCTACGCGGTGGTCTTTTACTTTGAGTCATTCGAGTTTGTTAGAGGAGTATTTTGCATCCTTGCATCTTTACTTTCTAGTTTTGGTACTATGTATAAATATGGTACTACGTATAATTATGTATATGTATGCTACTATGTATAAGCTTTGTATGAATTATGATTCATTTGCCCTTGGATGGGCATAACATACCTAATTTGTATTAATGTTGGCATGTATGTTTGTATATTTGTGATCCTGATGCTTCAACATTTGCTTTTGTTTCTTTGCACACTCTGAATAAGGGGGTAGACCGCCTAGTCAGTGTGTGGGTTTTTGTTCGTCTCCGTTTGCCGTAGCTTGGTGCGGGTGCGGAGTTCCCATTTCATTACTCGAACTAGGCTATGGTGCGGGGAGATGTGGTGTCCTTCGCTCCAGGGTGTTACATTGCATGCTTAGTTGAACCCGTTGTTAGGTGTATACTGAATTTAATTATGTTTATGGATTTAGGGCTTGTAGCCCATTGTTGTTTATGTTGAGCCTGTGAGCTACTGTTGTGATAATTTATTTTTAATTGCTTCCGCATTGCACTCGTTTTGGTACGGGGTTAGATTCCGACTAGCCAGGAAGTTATTTTTATTTTGTCACCCGTTCGTTATGAATCCAGTTAATGCTTGGACAATCCATTTCATGCGTGGACTAGACTTGTAGTGCGGGGATGTGGTGCCTATCGTTGAGGGTGCTACAGTTTTGATATCGAAATTTGGTGAAATTTAAGTATGTTGTAAATTTATGTGTTATGAATATGGCTATGTGCTCGTTTCATGTTTTTGATCATGTTTGACATGGTAACGAATTTTATTTCTGTAACGAGACCAAAACGGGGGACTAAATAGGCACCTTTGGTTCGGGTAACATATTTTGAACTCGGGAATTCGAATTTGAATTTCGTCACCTCCGCTGGACTCGTTTCGATGATCCGAGTTCAGTGGAACAAGCCTTATATTTTCCCAAAATCGTTTGTGTAGCACCCTAGACCCCAAGGCTCCACATCCCCCGCACTGTGGCCTCGATCCACGTATGAAATGGACAGTTCATACATAAACCAAGACCACAGCGAACGGGTGACAACAAAACGACGCTCTAGGCGGGACACTCTCCCCAACATAATCAACCAAACATGAATAGAAAAGCGGAAGCAATAAAGTCATTCATATATACATAGGTACCATATTTATTACATAGATACGTATAGGTACCAATTATCTATCAATACATTATCATATCTTCAATAATATACATCAGTAAGTATCCAAAAGTTGTCGATCGTGAACATAACATGATATCCGACAAAATATATACATGAAAGGTGCAACACTAGACCCGTGATAATGCAGGACTCGACCAACTCCCGCCTAGTACAACCACGCTCACAAGGTACCTGAAAAGTGGAGTATCAGTCTACCGAAGACTGAGTGAGGGGCAATAAATAAATATAACACACATCTCATGCAAATTATAGCCTCGGGTGAAGACTTTAGCATAAAATAAAATAGATATATAATTCAATAAGTTTAATCTTTGCCCGAGATTACAACCAACCATTTTAACACTTTTATTTAGTCATGCTTGTCAATATCATGAACATGTGGCCCCGGCGAGCAAGGGCAATCTCCAACCGAACTCCCAATCGTGAACAATACGTGATCATGCTTGCTTGCTTGATAAATAAGTGATCATGCAATATAATTTAGTGCTCACATAGACAATTTCATTCTTGAAAACATGCAATAACCCGAGGATAACCCGATATTCCGGATTAATCCCCAGTCTCCTTCTTCCTCCGGGTGATAGCGAGTTTGCAAGGCTCGACTATCCACGACATGGTGTGTGTAGAGGACATGACCCTCTAGACACGGAACTCCTTCCACCACTAATCTCCTAGTGGCTTCGGGGTTGATCCCAACAATATGAGGATAATTCAGGAGTTACCCGTCAGCCCTTGCTTTCCCGGTTGGCTCAAGAATTACCCTCGGGCCCACGTGCAATCATGTACTCGCCAAACATGCTTGAAAATCATGACAATCGATACATTCTTGCTTGAAACATTTATTACTTTGAAAACGTTTATAAGTATACTAGGTTTTGGCCGAAAATTAGCACATAAGGGTTATAGGGTTCGTTTTACCAAAACAAAACCTCACCTTTCTTGCAAAATAAAATAAGGAAGCGTTCTAAGGAGCTTGCTCCCCGTCCACGCCCTCGTGGCCTGTGCAAATACGATGTATAATCGTGAGACATGACCTAAAATGACCAAAATAGGACGAACGGCGAAAATGTGTCGAGACGACCATGAAAATGCAATGTGGTATTTTAACTTTTCGTTTCACATCATATTAACACATATTATAGCAATTCGGGGTCAAAGAAGTCGTCGGGTCGAGGGGTCAAAATCGTAATTTTATGCAGTGAATTTTGTTCTGTCAGCCCCTTGGGAACGGCCGTTCCAGGCTTCCTTTGAAAACTGGGAACGGTCGTTCCCGTTGCCCAGAAAAACGCGGCAACGTTTTTAAAATTAAACCGCGCCTACGCTCGGAACGGCCCTTCCGGTTCCAAGGCCAAAGTGGGAACGGCCGTTCCCATAGTCGGCCGCGCGCATTTTGAAAAGGGATGGGAACGCCCGTTCCCACCAAGCCTTGAGGCTGGGAACGGTCGTTCCCGGCTTCTGCAACTGGAAAACAGAGCAGAACAGAGTATGCTCTCGGAAAGAAAGCAACAAAGCTACCAAATCCCATTTTTGATCCCCAAATGCTATAATTTCTGGTAATATGATGCATACAACTTCAATAAATGATAATATATCACTTAGACACACAAACCATGAAATATTATCAAGATTTCCAAGTTTCAAGTTTATGATCAACTTGATCATTCAAACCAAATATCCAATTATTTCATGAATAGACCATGCTATAATTCATGATATGATCATAGAATCATGCTTTGCTCAACACATAATTCATACATCATGAAATTCCTAAACCCTAGCATGTTAAACATAATCAAAAATCATCCCTTCCATGCTACCAACCTTGAAAATAAGAGAAATGAAGAAGTATGATGATGATGATGATGATGATGATCTCTCAAAGCTTGGCTAACTTCTTGAAATCTTGATGATTGATAGAAAATTATCTTCTTCCCTTTTTCTTCTTGGAATACCGAGAGAGATGAATGAGTTGGGAAATATTTTTGTTGTGAAATGATCTCATGGAAGCTAGGAGATGAATAACGTGATTCATCCCCTTGGTTTGAGTGAGATATGCCAATTTGCCAATTAATCCTTGAAGTTCCTAAGTTATACAATTAAGTATGCCATGATTTAAAATATGCTCAATTTGGTCCTTAGAAATCATGCAATTAAGTCCCTAATATTTTAGAAAGTATTTAACTAGGGACAATTTAGTAATTCTATCACTCTCGGTAATTGATTTCATGCAAGAAAGATTTTTCGTGCCATGAAATAGTATTTCGAATGATATAAAATCATATAATTGTTATAAATTATGTTTCATGAATTTTACAAAAATATGAATGCCACGTATGAATATTATGAAATTAAAAGAAATAAAATCAAACTTACGCTCAAAACGCACACGTGGCGTGCTTACCTGTTCATCCGGAAACCGGGGCGTTACAACTCTCCCCCCCTTAGAAGAATCTGGTCCCCAGATTCTCTAGTCTTGCTCGAACAACTCCGGGTGGAACCGTTTCATTTTATCCTCTGTTTCCCAAGTAGCTTCCTCGGTTTTATCGCTTCTCCACAAAACCTTAACCATGGGAATTCTCCGGTTTCTCAACTCCTGAAATTTCCGATCCAAGATCTTAACCGGCCTCTGAACAAATGTCAAATTCGGTTCCAGTTCAACTTCTTCCACGGGGAGAATCGTAGTCTCATCGGGGTAATATTTCCTTAGTTGTGAAACATGAAACACGTTGTGAATCCCCGTAAGACTCGGTGGTAGGTCCAGTCGATAGGCTACCTCGCCTATTCTTTCCAGAATCTCGAACGGACCTAAGTAGCGAGGATTAAGCTTTCCTCCTCTCCCGATCCGGGTGAAACCTTTTCTTGGTGACACCTTCAAGAATACCCGGTCACCCACTTCGAATTCTAGATCCCTTCGGCGCTTATCAGCATAGCTCTTCTGTCTATCCTGCGCGGCTTTCATCCGTTGTTAAATCATCTGAACCTTTTCAATCATAGCTTGAACGACTTTGGAAGGCCTTTCGAATCTTTCACCTCTCTTTACCCCTTCCTGTTTCGACCATTTCCATTCTTCCAAGTCGAAAAACAACGGAGATCGGCACTTTCTTCCATAAAGCAACTCGTAAGGAGCCATCCCAATCGAAGCCTAAAAGCTGTTATTGTAAGCAAACTCGATCAAGGGAAGCTGTTCTGACCACGAGTTCTGAAAATCCATCGCGCAAGCCCGAAGAAGATCTTCCAAATACCTGATTAACCTTTCGGTTTGGCCGTCTGTTTGCGGGTGGAATGCTGTACTGAATTTAAGTTTCGTTCCCAAGACAGCCTGTAATTCCTGCCACAACTTAGAAGTAAATCTCGGGTGTCGGTCTGAAACTATGCTCACCGGAATACCATGAAGTCGAATAATCTCTCTGTTATAGATCTCAGCCAACTTCTGAATCTTATAGGACATCCGGACCGGTAGAAAGTGAGCAGACTTTGTAAATCTATCCACGATCACCCAAATTCCATCAAACCCGCCTTTAACCTTCGGTAAACCGGAAACAAAGTCCATCGTTACTTGTTCCCACTTCCACTCGGGAATAGGTAACGGTTGTAGCAGTCCCGCGGGTTTTTGATGCTCAGCTTTCACTTTCTGACAAGTCAAGCAATGTTTCACATATTCTGCCATGTCTCTTTTCATCCCGTTCCACCAATAATATTGTTTCAAATCCTTATACATCTTATTTCCTCCTGGGTGGATCGAGTAGGCTGACTTGTGAGCTTCCTCGAGTAGGACCCGTCTCAACTCTTCAGGTACTACCACTCTGTTCTTAAACCGAAGCAACCCTGTCTCATCAAACCCAAACGGACTCTCCGGGTCATCCTTAGCTTTACTTACAAGCTTTTGCACTTCCGGATCCTTATTCTGAGCCTCAAACAGTTGATTCTTTAATTCCGGCTGAATTGTGATATTAGAAACCCGAGCCTTTAACACAATCGGGGCAACTCCCTTACTTTCCTTTATGTCCAAACTCGATACACTCGCCTTCCTGCTAAGTGCATCTGCGACCACATTGGCTTTCCCGGGATGGTATTTAACTGTGCAATCATAATCTTCTAGCTTTTCCATCCAACGCCGTTGCCTCATATTCAAATCCTTCTGTGTGAATAAATACTGGAGGCTCTTATGGTCGGTAAAAATCTCAAAGGAAGTCCCGTAAAGATAATGTCTCCATTTCCCGAGCGCAAAGATCACGGCTGCCAGCTCTAGGTCGTGTGTCGGATAATTCCTTTCGTATTCCTTTAGCTTTCGGGAAGCATAGGCAATCACTTTTCCTTTCTGAGTCAAAACACAACCTAAGCCTTCTTTAGAAGCATCTGTATACACTGCATACTCTTCTGAACCCTCGGGAAGAGTTAACACCGGAGCTGAGACTAACTTTTCTTTCAAAAAGTTAAAGCTTTGATCACACTTCTCATCCCAGACAAACTTAACATCCTTCTTTGTCAATCGGGTTAGGGGTGCCGCAATCTTGGAGAAGTCTTGAACAAACCTTCTATAATAACCGGCCAATCCCAAGAAACTTCTTATCTCCGAGGCGTTCTTTGGTTTCTCCCACTTAAGCACGGCCTCGATTTTCGAGGGATCGACTTCCAACCCTTTTCCTGAAATCACATGCCCCAAAAAGGAAACCCGATCGATCCAAAATTCACACTTACTGAACTTAGCAAATAACTGATGCTCTTTTAGTGTCTGAAGAACGAGTCTGAGGTGTCTCGCGTGCTCCTCGGGTGATTTCGAGAAAACCAGAATATCATCAATGAAAATCACCACGAACTTGTCAAGGAAAGGCCTGAATATCCGGTGCATCATATCCATGAAAGCTGCAGGAGCATTAGTCAATCCAAACGGCATAACCACGAACTCGTAATGCCCGTACCGAGTATTGAATCCCATCTTTGGAATGTCCTCTGCTCGGATCCGCAGCTGATAGTATCCCTGTCTTAAATCCAATTTCGAATACACCTTGGAACCCTGAAGTATATCGAATAACTCCTCGATATGTGGGAGGGGATACTTGTTCTTGATAGTCATCCTGTTCAACTCCCTGTAATCGATGCACATTCTTAGAGTCCCGTCCTTTTTCTTGACAAACAACACCGGTGCTCCCCACGGCGAACAACTTGGCCGAATGTACCCAACTTCCAATAATGCTTCCAGCTGGACTTTTAGTTCCTTTAATTCAGCTGGAGCCATCCGGTAAGGAGTCTTTGAATACGGCTCGGCATTCGGGAAAAGGTCAATCACGAACTCAATCTCCCGCTCAGGAGGCAAAGAATCCAGCTTATCTGGAAATACCTCGGGGAATTCCTTCACCACTTCTGTATCCTCTAACTTCACCTGATCCTTTGGCTTGTTCAGAATGTAAGCAATGAACCCTGTAGCCCCGTCCCTGACTAACTTCTGAGCCTCTGAAAACGAAAGTAAGGGTACGGTCTTTGAAGTACAGCCCGTGACAACCTCTGAACCCAACTGAACCTTCTTAGCCCGGCAATCAACTGTAGCACAATGTCTGTAAAGCCAATCCATCCCCAAAATAGCTCCGTATCTCTCCATTGGCATCACAATAAAGTCTGTCAGAAACTCCCGGCCTTCAATCACAACTGGAACATCCCTGTAAACCTGATCCGTCTCTCGCCTACTACCGAAAGGAGTACTAACTATATAGCGCACAGAAGTACACATAGCAGGCAACGACAAGGTAATAGCAATAGAATGCGCAAGAAAGGAGTGTGTAGCTCCTGGATCAAATAATGTATGGATGTTCGTGCCATGAATGCAAATAATACCTTCAACTACTGCAGCGGGGTCAATCTCAGCCTCCGGCTCCTCTCCAGCAAGTGCATAAGCCCGAGCTCTCACCAGGGGTCTCGGTCCTGCAGGTGGTGGATCCTGACGATCCCGACAACCATCAACCAGGTGCTCGTTACTCCCACAGATCAAACATAGGCCCAACCGGCGCCTGCAGTTATCATAGGTGTGCGTAGGATGTCCACACCATGTGCATCTCGGTCTCTGGGGTGGCTGAGGTAGTGCTGGAGCTCTCGGACCCTTCTGTGATGGCCCTGTAAACTTAGGTTTCTTCCCGGTATCCCTCTGAGCTGGAGGTGCAGAATACACCATCGGCCTTTTTCCTAAACTCGAGCCCTGGCCTGATCTCGAGCCTGAAGCCTGTCCTGCTCGCTGAGTAGCCCTCCTAGCACTATCGGAATCTTCAACTTTTAGGGCTTTTGCTGTAGCTTTCGCCCAGGTGCTGGTATTAGTAGCTTTCAGTGCCTCCTGAATGTCTGGTCTCAACCCCTGAACGAACTGCATCGCTTTGTGAAAGTCATCGTTCGCTATGTTGGGTGCATAGCGAGAAAGCCTCTCGAACTCGGCGATATACTAGCCCACGGACCTGCTTCCCTGCTTTAATTCTGTAAACTCCCTCAACCTGCGGGTACGGGAAGCTGGAGGAATATACTTGTTTCTGAACTCCCGTACAAAGACCTCCCAAGTAATCTCTGTCCCTGCTGCCTCCAGAACGATCTGTGTGCTCTCCCACCAGGAGTAGGCCTCGCCCTGAATAAGAGTGAGTGTACAACGAGCCTTCTCCTGACTGTCACAAGGAATAAGCTGCCAAATCCTCTCAATCTCCTTCAACCACATCTCTGCCTGTATGTCGTCTCCCTTATAGAACTTCGGGGGACGCTGATTCTGGAATTCTCGCAAGATAGCAGAAATGGGATTCTCTGGAGGTGCTACCTGCGCTGGTGGTGGTGGTGGAGGTACCCGTTCCTGTAACCTCTGATCAATTAGCCCCACTACTGCGTTCATGAAGTCCTGGGGCTGTGCCTGAGCAGGCGGAGGAGGGGGTGATCTCTCGCGGCGATGATGTCGGCGATGATGATGCCTGTGCCTCGAGGATCGGTCACTGGAACGTCTATCATGCTCCATCCTGAAATTAAATCACTAAACATGCGTGGCTTGATCAATAAATGCAAATGTGTGCACACAATTTCCATAATATCAAATAGTACACGTTCAAGGAAGATCAAGTAGCTCAATTAATGTGAATAAAGGAGTAAATCAAATAAATCAACCCAATGCAGACTCCCAAATACCACATAATCCTATGCCGTGCGACCTAAACTGACCTGACACGACTCGAGATCCTCGGTTTTGCAACCGGGCTCTGATACCACCTGTAGATGTAGCACCCTAGACCCCAAGGCGCCACATCCCCCGCACTGTGGCCTCGATCCACGTATGAAATGGACAGTTCATACATAAACCAAGACCATAGCGAACGGGTGACAACAAAACGACGCTCTAGGCGGGACACTCTCCCCAACATAATCAACCAAACATGAATAGAAAAGCGGAAGCAATAAAGTCATTCATATATACATAGGTACCATATTTATTACATAGATACGTATAGGTACCAATTATCTATCAATACATTATCATATCTTCAATAATATACATCAGTAAGTATCCAAAAGTTGTCGATCGTGAACATAACATGATATCCGACAAAATATATACATGAAAGGTGCAACACTAGACCCGTGATAATGCAGGACTCGACCAACTCCCGCCTAGTACAACCATGCTCACAAGGTACCTGAAAAGTGGAGTATCAGTCTACCGAAGACTGAGTGAGGGGCAATAAATAAATATAACACACATCTCATGCAAATTGTAGCCTCGGGTGAAGACTTTAGCATAAAATAAAATAGATATATAATTCAATAAGTTTAATCTTTGCCCGAGATTACAACCAACCATTTTAACACTTTTATTTAGTCATGCTTGTCAATATCATGAACATGTGGCCCCGGCGAGCAAGGGCAATCTCCAACCGAACTCCCAATCGTGAACAATACGTGATCATGCTTGCTTGCTTGATAAATAAGTGATCATGCAATATAATTTAGTGCTCACATAGACAATTTCATTCTTGAAAACATGCAATAACCCGAGGATAACCCGACATTCCGGATTAATCCCCAGTCTCCTTCTTCCTCCGGGTGATAGCGAGTTTGCAAGGCTCGACTATCCACGACATGGTGTGTGTAGAGGACATGACCCTCTAGACACGGAACTCCTTCCACCACTAATCTCCTAGTGGCTTCGGGGTTGATCCCAACAATGTGAGGATAATTCAGGAGTTACCCGTCAGCCCTTGCTTTCCCGGTTGGCTCAAGAATTACCCTCGGGCCCACGTGCAATCATGTACTCGCCAAACATGCTTGAAAATCATGACAATCGATACATTCTTGCTTGAAACATTTATTACTTTGAAAACGTTTATAAGTATACTAGGTTTTAGCCGAAAATTAGCACATAAGGGTTATAGGGTTCGTTTTACCAAAACAAAACCTCACCTTTCTTGCAAAATAAAATAAGGAAGCGTTCTAAGGAGCTTGCTCCCCGTCCACGCCCTCGTGACCTGTGCAAATACGATGTACAATCGTGAGACATGACCTAAAATGACCAAAATAGGACGAACGGCGAAAATGTGTCGAGACGACCATGAAAATGCAATGTGGTATTATAACTTTTCGTTTCACATCATATTAACACATATTATAGCAATTCGGGGTCAAAGAAGTCGTCGGGTCGAGGGGTCAAAATCGTAATTTTATGCAGTGAATTTTGTTCTGTCAGCCCCTTGGGAACGGCCGTTCCAGGCTTCCTTTGAAAACTGGGAACGGTCGTTCCCGTTGCCCAGAAAAACGCGGCAACGTTTTTAAAATTAAACCGCGCCTACGCTGGGAACGGCCCTTCCGGTTCCAAGGCCAAAGTGGGAACGGCCGTTCCCATAGTCGGCCGCGCGCATTTTGAAAAGGGATGGGAACGCCCGTTCCCACCAAGCCTTGAGGCTGGGAACGGTCGTTCCCTGCTTCTGCAACTGGAAAACAGAGCAGAACAGAGTATGCTCTCGGAAAGAAAGCAACAAAGCTACCAAATCCCATTTTTGATCCCCAAATGCTATAATTTCTGGTAATATGATGCATACAACTTCAATAAATGATAATATATCACTTAGACACACAAACCATGAAATATTATCAAGATTTCCAAGTTTCAAGTTTATGATCAACTTGATCATTCAAACCAAATATCCAATTATTTCATGAATAGACCATGCTATAATTCATGATATGATCATAGAATCATGCTTTGCTCAACACATAATTCATACATCATGAAATTCCTAAACCCTAGCATGTTAAACATAATCAAAAATCATCCCTTCCATGCTACCAACCTTGAAAATAAGAGAAATGAAGAAGTATGATGATGATGATGATGATGATCTCTCAAAGCTTGGCTAACTTCTTGAAATCTTGATGATTGATAGAAAATTATCTTCTTCCCTTTTTCTTCTTGGAATACCGAGAGAGATGAATGAGTTGGGAAATATTTTTGTTGTGAAATGATCTCATGGAAGCTAGGAGATGAATAACGTGATTCATCCCCTTGGTTTGAGTGAGATATGCCAATTTGCCAATTAATCCTTGAAGTTCCTAAGTTATACAATTAAGTATGCCATGATTTAAAATATGCTCAATTTGGTCCTTAGAAATCATGCAATTAAGTCCCTAATATTTTAGAAAGTATTTAACTAGGGACAATTTAGTAATTCTATCACTCTCGGTAATTGATTTCATGCAAGAAAGATTTTTCGTGCCATGAAATAGTATTTCGAATGATATAAAATCATATAATTGTTATAAATTATGTTTCATGAATTTTACAAAAATATGAATGCCACGTATGAATATTATGAAATTAAAAGAAATAAAATCAAACCTACGCTCAAAACGCACACGTGGCGTACTTACCTGTTCATCCGGAAACCGGGGCGTTACAGTTTGGTACTCCGAAATCACCCCGTAAGTTTGCCTCACGCCTAAATGACCACCTTTCACTAAATTGCACACAAGTCCCTCATTTTTCCACCTTTTTCAATGATTCTTGACCTAACTCTTCACAACACAATATATTATATTTTTCCTCATTCATTTTGACCGGCCTTAACAAAGAAAGAAAGGAGAATCAGCTGGAAACCTTGCAGAAACCCTTGTTCTTCCCGTCACTTTGCAACCAAGAGGGTATTTGAGCTCATATCTTCATTTTCCTCCATCATCTTCAAGAGGTGAGTCCATATTTGTGTTTAGCATCATTATGTGGTCAATTTCATTCATGATTTTCCGATTTTAAATTGGGTTTGATATGGTTTTGAGGCATATGATGAATAGTAAGATTTTGAATGAAAATTTTAACTCTTATGCATATTCTTATGATTTCTTTTGAATTTATGAAATATATGTGATCGCATGAGATTCATTTATGAATTTATAGACTTTAATTAGATGATGGTTGAGTGTATTAGATGTTACCATTATTGAACTTCAAGATTTTCAAGGTTTCTCCATGGATATGTGAAGCTATTTGAATCCCTATTTGTTACCGGGTTGTGGAACGAATTTGTGACTGAATTTCATGACTTTGTGGCTGTTGTCTTGATGGTTGTTGTTGCTGTACGTTGTCTTCAAGAGTTGCTGCTGTGATTTGGGTTGAAACAGAGGAGAAAATGAACTGTTGTTGCCGTTTTGCTTCTGTCACATTCTCCCTGGAAGGGCAGAATTATACTTGAGAATGACCCGGCCGGGGACTTATGTTAATTTCATCCAGTATCTTTTTCCCTGGCCAGGGAGTTATGGCGAAGAATTTTTCCCCGGGCGGGGAATGTCTTAACTAAAGTTTTTGTTGTAATCTCGTTCTTGTATGTGTTCATGTAATTTCTTTGTTTTTTGCTTGTGTATGTACGCATATAAATGTAATATATGTTATTTGAGTATGTGTGTGTGTGTTGCTGGTAGTATATATATATATATATATATGTGTGTAATATATAATGTGATATCATTTGTTGTGTATTGCATATATATATATATATATATATATATATATATATATATATATATATATATATATAGAATATCTAGTGTGTGCATGAATTGTGTATATATTATATATATAGTGCATGCATGTACATATGTTGTATGAATATATGTATATTATAAACATACCTTGCATGAAATTATGTGTGTGTACGTAAGTATATATATTTATATAGATATGAATTATATAGTGTGTGTGCATGTAATGCGTATATATATCATATAATTATATTGCATGCATGTATTTTGATCTTCAAGAAAGGTGTGCGTGTATATGTAATATATACATTATGTATTAAATAATTGAATTATTTGAATTAGTTTCTATATACGATGATCTTAAATATTTCAATTTCGCATGATTGGATCTTATGCTTCTTTAAATGATTTAAATGCCTTTATTTCGTTTATTTTTATAATTGTAAACTTGATGTATTTGAGTTATGATTGTTATATGAAATTCATGACTTGAATTGCTATTAATTATGAAACGAATGAACGTGAAACTTTCATATAATGAATTGAATGTTGAACGAAAGAATGGTATTGAATGGACACGATTTATTCGTCTAAGGACTAATTGAATCGTTTATGTGTCTAAATGGCTTTATTTGTGCATATGAACATCTCCAAAACACATTGTTATTTCTTATGCATGTCATATCACTCTAATGCATTGTCGTACGTCATATATGGTTCATTTGGAGTCTTGAGTCTCACGTATGCACTGTGTTGTCTTTTGTACAGTTTTCTCCAGGGCGGAGAGTTGCCTGGTTCATAACATTTGCTCAAGTCTTGTTTTCTTCTTGGTATTGTTTGGTAAGGTGTAACAGGTACGTTTCTCTTCTATTAGATAAATGACCCGATATATATCCAACGTGTAAAGTTTTAAGCCAAATTTGTAGCACCCGACACGCCAAGGCACTACATCTCCCACACTATAGCTCGATCCACATACGAACTGGATAGTCCGTACATAAACCAAACATATATCGAATGGGTGACAATACAAGAAACACTCTAGCTAGGTTAGACTATACCCCAAATCATTTAAAACCCATACATGACAATTCAAAAGAAGAAGCACAAAAGTTTCATTATCAACTGTCAAGTATTTCAAAATGTGTAAACCTCTAATACAACATATCAATACATTATCATCTCCAAAATATAACAATAACATAATCAATCCGTACTGTCAATAACATGGAATATGCAATACTAGACTCAGCTGGACAACAGGACACGACTCAGACTCCCGCCTAGCACACAATTGTGAGTACTTGGAAAGTGAGGGTGTCAGTCTATCGAAGACTGAGTGAGGGGCATAAATAGATATAAATGCACATATCATGCAAGTCATAGCCTCGGGTGAAATGTTTATAGAATAAAGAAATATAAGTTGAATATGAAATCATCTTTGCCCGAGATTACAACTATCAAATTTAACAATTTCATTAATCAATTTTATTCAATTTGTGGTCCAGCGAGTGAGGGCAATCTCCAACCTTTACTCCAAACGTGTACAATACATGTTTTATTGATTATTAATCATGTGATCATACAATTTAATTACAGCACGATCAAGTAGCATTTTCATGAACCCTTTTCCCTACGGGTGATGGTGGGTTTGCAAAGCCCAACCATCCAATCATGGTGTACGTCGGGAACATGACTCCCATGCACGGGATTCCTTCCTCCACCAAACCTCCTGGTGGATTCAGGGGTGATCTCAAAATGGTAAGGATAGTGCCAGAGCTACCCGTCAGCCCTTGCTTTCCCGGTTGGCTCAATACACTACCCTCGGGCCCACAGTGTAATCATGGTACTCGCCAAAACATGCTTGAATCAATGTCAATCATGGCATGCTTGCAATAATTTATAATTAGAAAGAAACGTTTATAATTATAATATGTTTTGGCCGAAAACATCACATAAAGGTCATAAGGGTTCTATGTAACTAGAATGAAAACCTCACCTGTATGACAAATTAAACCAAGGATACAGTTTACGATGCCTGCTCCTCGTCACCAAGAAGCTGGTCTGTGCAAGAAAGACATGTGTATGTGAGACATGACTCAAAATGGACCAATTATGACGAACAGGAAAAAAGCAACGAGATGACGTGCATTACCCAATGTAGCATGTAAACATCATGTTTTAGCATGTAATTGACCATATAATGTCATGTGGGGATCAAATAAATGATTGGAATTGAAAGTGAAAATTTGAAATTTTGGACAGATTATTCAAGGGTTGCGGCCGCGATCCATTTTGCTCACAAAATGGTAGCGGGCGCGACCTATTTTTTCGTGCAATTTTTTCTTGCAATTTTTTCGTGCAATTTTTTCATGAATTTTTCGTGCAATTTTTCATGAAAGATGGCCAATTTTTGGTAGCGGCCGCGACATGATTTATGTGTATTTCAGGTCACGGGCGCGACCTGAATTTTCACCAAATGTGTAACACCCGAAAAGGAGGATGCCACATCCCCCGCACTAAGACCCAAACCCGATCACGAAATGGGAAGTCCGTGACCGAATCCGAATCAAAGCGAACGGGAGACCATGTAACGCCCCGGTTCCGGATGAACAGGTAAGCACGCCACGTGTGCGTTTTGAGCGTAGGTTTTATTTTAATTCTTTAATTTTATAATATTCTTACGTGGCATTTTACATTTTATAAAATTCTTGAAACATCAATTATGTGAATTATTTGGAATTCATAGCATTGAAAATATTATTTCGTGACACGGAAAATATTTATTGCATGAAACATTTACCGAGAGTGTACCAAATCACCAAATTGTCCCTAGTTAAATAATTCTTGAAATTCTAGGGACTTAATTGCATAATCCTTTAAGGACTTTACTGATCAAATCAAAAAATCCCATACACTTAATTGCATAATTTGAAAGTTTAAAGGAATTAGTTGTAATTTCCACATTTCACAAAAATCAAGGATGGGTGTTACGTTATTTCCATCTCCCAAGCTTCCTTGTTCTCAAATCATCCAATATTTCCTCAAAGACATTTGCTCCTCATTCTCGGTTCATATTAGAAAGAAAAGGGAAGAGAATTTTATCATTTATCTCAAGAATTTCCAAGAAAGATTTCAAGAAATCAAGTTTGAGCATCATCTTCATCCATCTTCTTCTTTTCTTGAACTTCAAAGGTGAGAGTTGCATGATTTCATGATTCTTGAGCATATTTGGTTTAGCTAGGGTTTTTGACTCATGGACTTGGTGGATTATTTGTGGAGCAAAGTGTGATTATATGATCATAGCATGAATTATGGCATGATTTATTCATGAATTTGTTGGAAAATGGAGCTTGGATGATCAAAGTGAGCATGAGCTTGGAACTTTGATTTCTTGATGATATTTCATGTTTTAAGTGTTTAAGTGTTAGGTTATCATTTCTTGAACTTATATGCATCATATTTCCAGAAAAATCATAGCTTTGTTGATTGAAATTGGGAATTTTGTTGCTTGATCATCCATTCCCGTAGCCATCCCCTGTTTTTGCTCTGTTCTGTAAGTTGTAGAAACAGGGAACAGCCGTTCCCAGCCTCAAGAGATTGTGGGAACGGGCGTTCCCCTCTTTTAAACTAAAAAGTAGGCGGCCGACCATGGGAACGGCCGTTCCCATTTTGGCCTTGGTGCCGGAAGGGTCGTTCCCAGCTAGGCGCATTTTTAAACTAGAAATCATTGGCACGTTTTTGGGGATTACGGGAACGAGCGTTCCCATTTTGCAAAGGGGTCCGGAACGGTCGTTCCCGCCTGGAATGCAGAACAAAAGTTTCTGCATAAAATTACGAAAATAGCCCCTCAATCCAATGACTTCTTTGACCCCAAATTGCTATTATATATGCTAATATGTACTGAAACAACATGTTATCATGCCACATTGCATTTTCCTCGTCATCTCAATACATTTCCGCCGTTCGTCATATTTGGTCCAATTTAGGTCATGTCTCACGTATACACGTCGTGTTTGCATAGGTCACGAGGTTGTGGACGAGGAGCAGGCTCCGTAGAGCATATCCTCATTGTATTTTGTAAGAAAAGGTGAGGTTTTGTTTTAGGTAAATCAAACCCTATAACCTTTATGTGTCCTTTTCGGCCAAAACATATTATATTTATAAACGTTTTCAAAGTTATAAACATTTCAAGCAAGCAAGCCATGATTGTCATGATTTTCAAGCAAGTTTGGCGAGTACATGATTGCACGTGGGCCCGAGGGTAATCCTTGAGCCAACCGGGAAAGCAAGGGCTGACGGGTAACTCCTGAATTATCCTCACATTGTTGGGATCACCCCCGAAGCCACTAGGAGATTAGTGGTGGAAGGAGTTCCGTGTCTAGGGGGTCATGTCCCCTACACACACCATGTCGTGGATAGTTGAGCCTTGCAAACTCACTATCACCTGGAGGAAGAAGGAGACTGGGGATTAATCCGGAATGTCGGGTTATCCTCATGTTATTGCATGATTTAAAGCATGAAACTGTCTATGTGAGCACTAAGTGGAATTGCATAATCATGTATTGAATTCATAAAGCAAGCACGTATTGTCACGTTTGGTGTAAAGGTTGGAGAATCACCCCTACTCGCCGGGGTCACATGTTCATGAAATGATCAAGTTAAATTGTTAAATTGATTAGTTGTAATCTCGGGCAAAGAACGAGTTTCTTGAACTATATAATTATATTATTTCCAAAGTCTTCACCCGAGGCTACAACTTGCATGTGATGTGTGTTATATATATTTATTGCCCCTCACTCAGTCTTCGGTAGACTGATACTTCACTTTTCAGGCACTTGAGCGCTTGGTTGTGCTAGGCGGGAGTCCGGTTGTGACGCCCCGATAATTTGGCCGTACAGGTATGACGTAATTATTTACCTAATTGCGCAAAATAATTATTTTACGTGTTTATATAGTTGATTTATTTTAAATGTATTAAATGTTATCTCCTTTATTTTATTTTATTATTTTTTTATATACATATATATATTTGTTAATTGTTTACGTATTTAATGTTAAGTATTTTGTGAATTCTTTACAACTTGATATTTATTGCTTAATTTGAACTTGCTTGCAATGTGAATTAATTTCCCAAACTTGACTTAATTTCGTTATGACCTTAATTGAGCATTTCATGAACTTTGAGGACCTAATTGCATGGATTTAATTGATTACATTTCAAAAGTTGGGGTTTCACTTGCATAACTTATTAAATTGGAGGACTTAATAGCAAATTTGGCCATTTCTTCTTGATTCAAAGCAGCATATCACGTTACATTTCTTCCTTTCTTTCATACATACATTACATACACTTTTGCTCTTGCTCCCCAAGCCTACCGATCAAACCCTTGCCAAAGTGGAGGAAAATTTCATCTTTCAAGCATCATAATTGTGAGTTTTGTGATCAATCAAGCATCATCATCATCTCTTCATCTCTTCTTCCACTTCTTTCATTTAAGGTAATCTTGGAGATTGGATGAATTCTTACTTTGAATATGGGAAGCTAGGGCTTTGGCATGTATTGGTTGATTTGTGTAATCGTTATTGGAAGCATGATTAGCAACTTTGAGCTTAAGTTTGGTGCATATGTTGTGAAGTTTAGGAGCTTAGATCATAGGTTGGCTTATGGGTTTTAATTGATAGATTCTTGATGATCAATGCATGATATGGGAATATATGCTAGATTTTATTGTGCTTTAAGTTTGGTCACATGTTTCTTCAAGTTTTGGTTGCATTTGCTGATCGAAAATTTGGTGTTTTGGTTGGTTTTGTTGTTGTCTGAAAATTGCTCTGTTCTTCTCCGTTACGCACAGTGACACGGGCGTGTCACGTTTACCTTGCTCGGCGTGACACGGGGGTGCATGCGTGGTTGGGCTGATTTTCTGTACCGTGACACGGGGGTGTCACGGTTTGCTTTGTTTTTGTGACACGGGCGTGTCACCTTATTTTCTTGCATGTTTTCCCGTTGTACCGTGACACGGGGGTGTCACGGCTTAGTGCATTTCGGTGACACGGGCGTGTCACCCTCTGTTTCTCATGCATTTTGTTTGCATGCTACTGTACATGCAGGTGGTTGTATACTTCGGTTATGTATTAAGTGTTATTTGATTTAATTGAATATATGTAATTGTTTGTTCCAACTTGAATGTGATTTAATTTGTGCTTCGATTTTATATGAAGTTCTTGAATCAATGTGTTTGAAAATGTGGAATTATGAGCTCGAATGAATTGAATGATTGAATGAATAACTTGAATATATGATTTAAGTGTATTAATAGGGCACATGAACATAATTTTACCTTTTACATAATCATAACATGATCATTGCATTGCCGAGCGTCTTATTTGGTCATATTGAGTCTCACTTCACTTTTCTTGCACAGATTTTGATCAAGTTGGAGACGAGGCCGGTCAGTGAGTCTCGTGTTTGCTTCTTTTGACGGTTTAAGGTGGGTTTTTCTTCTATGTAGATACAAGACCCTATATATACCTTCAATGTGAAAGTTTTCGACCAAAATTTATATATATATAGAGAGTCATTTTAAAGAGTAAATGTTTTCAACGTAAAGCCTTGTTTTATCAATCCTACCTAATGTTTTGGCGAGAAATGATCGAATGCACGAATGGGGCCCAGGGACTTAGTGTGAGTGGCTATCCGGGGAGGCACGGGCCGACGGTGAACCCTCACATTAGTTCCACCAATTAACGGCGTAACCGGACCTCGTTAGGAGTTAGCGAGGAATGGACGCTGAGCGCCATCTGGGGAGTCATGTAACCCCTTTTTGTCAATGAATGGGTGGTCGGGCCTTGCAAACCCACCACCAAACCGGAGGAAGAAGGAGTAAATGTTAATGAATGTGCACAAAAGATTGATTGCATGAAAAGAATAAATGAATGAATGTTTAAATGGTTTACACAAGGTGTTGGTTGGAGATAATGCACGCCCACTCGCCGGGCCAATAATGACCTAATTTTAATGATTCGTTATAATCCCTTTTGATGATTCTTTTCACCCACTTGGGAAAGACTTTATAACCTCATTTGGGATTATAGCTTGCATGTGATTGTTTAATTACTGTCATATATTATATCTATGCCCTGTTTTATACCCACCAATCCCTTTTGGACTGAACCCGTTTGGTTTTCAGTTATTTTGTGCAGGTATTGAGGGAGCTAGGCGGGAATACAAGTCCTAGGTCTTGCATTCGTCTCTAGCTCTGTATTTTGGAGTCTTACACTTGCATATTACACTTTTGGATTATTGTATATGTATATTATCTTGGAGCGTACATGTTTTGGGCCGTGATGGCAATTATTGATGTATATGAATGATTTTTGGAGCTTGGATGCTCATGATATATATATATGGTATATGTTCGTTCATTGCTTCCGCTTTAATGTTTTATGTTGTTATTGGTTTTAAGGGTTAGCCCGCCTAGCTTAGAGTGTGTGTTTGTCCCCATTCGCCGTGATTTGGCTCGGGTATGGATCGTCCATTTCATATTCGGGTCGGGTCTCGGTGCGGGGGATGTGGCACCTTGCGCTCGGGTGTTACACCGGTCAAGTCTTGCACTGCCACGGGTCTAGTATTGTACCTTTCATGTATAGCACTTTTGGACATCTCATGATATGGTCGTTGTTATTACATTTTGGATACCTGAGTATGTATATTATTAAGAGATGATAATGTATTGATAGTTAAGTTGATACCTATACGTATCTATTCGATAAATATGGTACCTATATGTATATTTGAGTTATTGCTTCCGCTTTTGAATTCATGTTTTGCTTTATTTATGTTGGGGAGTGTCCCACCTAGCTCGTCATTTTTATTGTCACCCGTTCGCTATAGTTCTGGTTTATGTATGGATTTTCCATTTCATACGTGGATCGAGGCTATAGTGCGGGGGATGTAGTGCCCTGGGGGTTAGGGTGCTACATCTACAGGTGGTATCAGAGCCCGGTTGCAAAACCGAGGTTCTTGAGTCGTGTCAAGTCAGTCTAGGTCACACGGCATAGGATTACTTGTTATTTGAGAGTCTGCATTTCATTGCATTATTTGATTTACTTGAATCCTCGCATTACTTGAGCTAGTTGACTCTCTTGGAAGGTGTATTTATTGATATTACTGAATTATATGCACACATTTGCATTTATTAATCAAACCACGCATGTGTAGTGCTCTGATTTCAGGATGGATCGTGATAGACACTCTCGTGACCGATCCCCGAGGAACAGGCATCATCATCATCGTCGTGGGAGATCACCACCTCTTCCTCCACCTGCTCAGGCACAGCCTCAGGATTTTATGAATGCAATAGTGGGACTGATTGATCAGAGGCTACAGGAAGGGGAACCTCCACCACCACCAGCGCCCGTAGCACCTCAGGAGAATCCTATTTCTGCCATTTTGTGCGAGTTTTAGAACCGGCGTCCCCCGAAGTTCTACAAGGGCGACGATATTCAGGCAGAAATGTGGCTAAAGGAGATTGAGAGGATCTAGCAGCTTATTCCATGTGATACTCCGGAGAAGTCTCGCTGTACACTCACTTTGATCCAGGGCGAGGCCTATTCATGGTGAGAGAGCACACTGATTGTTTTAGAGGCAGCCGGGACAGAGATTACTTGGGAGGTCTTCGTGCGGGAGTTTAAGAACAAGTATATCCCTCCAGCTTCCCGTACTCGCAGGTTAAGGGAATTCACCGAGTTGAAACAGGGAGGAAGATCTGTGGGGCAGTATATCGCCGAGTTCGAGAGACTTTCTCGCTATGCACCTAACATAGCGAATGATGACTTTCACAAGGAGATGCAGTTTGTTCAGGGATTGAGACCGGATATTCAGGATGCACTGACAGTAGCTAATACGAGTACCTGGGCTAAAGCTACCGCAAAGGTTCTAAAGGTTGAGGATTCTGATATTGCTAGAAGGGCTACTCAGCGGAGTGGACAGGCTTCGGGCTCGAGAGCGGGTCAGGGATCGAGCTCGGGAAAGAGGCCGATGGTTTATCCTTCAGCTCCAGTACAGAAAGATTCGGGGAAGAAGCTTAAGGCTACAGGACCGTCACAGAAGGGTCCGAGAGCTCCAGCACCACCACAGCCACCTCAGAAACCGGGCTGCAGATTCTGTAGACTGACTACACATCATTATGATAACTACAGACGACGTTTAGGGCTATGTTTGATCTGCGGGAGTGACGAGCACATGGTAGACGGTTGTCCGGATCGTCGGGATCCGCCACCTGCAGGTCCGAGGCCACTGGTGAGAGCTCGAGCCTACGCACTAGCCGGAGAGGAGCAGGATGCAGAGATTGACCCTGCAGCGGTAGTTGAAGGTACTATTTGCATTCATGGCACGAACATCCATACATTATTTGATCCAGGAGCTACACACTCCTTTCTTGCGCATTCTATTGCTATTACTCTACCTTTGCCTGCTATGTGCTCTTCTGTGCGCTATCTAGTTAGTACTCCTTTCGGTAGTAGGCGAGAGACGGATCAGGTTTACAGGGATGTTCCAGTGGTAATTGAAGGCAGGGAATTTCTGACTGATTTCATCGTGATGCCAATGGAGAGATACGGGTCTATTCTAGGGATGGATTGGCTATACAGGCATTGTGCTACCGTGGACTGTCGGGCCAAGAAAGTGCAGCTGGGTTCAGAGGTTATCACGGGTTGTACTTCAAAGATTGTACCCCTACTTTCGTTCTCAGAGGCTCAGAAATTAGTCAGAGACGGGGCTACAGGGTTCATTGCTTACATCTTGAACAAGCCAAAGGATCAGGTGAAATTGGAAGACACAGAAGTGGTAAAAGAATTTCCCGAAGTATTTCCAGAGAAGTTGGATTCTTTGCCTCCTGAACGAGAGATAGAGTTTGTGATTGACCTTTATCCGAATGCTGAGCCATATTCAAAGACTCCATACCGGATGGCTCCAGCCGAATTAAAAGAGTTAAAGGTTCAGCTCGAGGCATTATTGGAAGTTGGGTACATTCGACCAAGTGCTTCACCTTGGGGAGCACCAGTTTTATTTGTAAAGAAGAAGGACGGAACTTTAAGAATGTGGATCGATTACAGAGAGTTGAACAGGATGACTATTAAGAACAAGTATCCCCTCCCACATATCGAGGAGTTATTCGATATACTTCAGGGTTCCAAAGTCTATTCAAAATTGGATTTAAGACAGGGATAATATCAGATGTGAATCCGAGCAGAGGATATTCCTAAGATAGGATTCAATACTCGCTACGGGCACTACGAGTTCGTGGTTATGCCGTTTAGATTAACTAACGCCCCTGCAGCTTTCATGGATAAGATGCACCGGATTTTCAGGCCTTTCCTCGACGAATTTGTGGTGATTTTCATTGATGATATTCTAGTTTTCTCAAAATCAGTCGAGGAGCACGCGAGACATCTTAAGCTCGTTCTACAGACCTTGAAGGAGCATCAGTTATTTGCCAAGTTCAGTAAGTGTGAATTTTGGATCGATCGGGTTTCTTTCTTTGGACATGTAATTTCAGGAAAAGGGTTGGAAGTCGATCCCTCGAAAATTGAGGCCGTGCTCAAGTGGGAGAAACCAAAGAATGCCTCAGAAGTTAGAAGCTTCTTGGGATTGGCCGGGTATTACAGAAGGTTCGTTCAGGACTTCTCTAAGATTACGGCACCGTTAACCCGATTGACAAAGAAGGATGTTAAGTTTGTTTGGGACGAGAAGTGTGATCAAAGCTTCAACTTTTTGAAAGAAAAGTTAGTCTCAGCTCCAGTACTAACTCTTCCCGAGGGTTCAGAGGAGTATGCAGTGTACACAGATGCTTCTAAAGAAGGCTTAGGTTGTGTTTTGACTCAAAAGGGAAAAGTGATCGCGTATGCCTCCCGAAAGTTAAAGGATTATGAAAAGAATTATCCGACACACGACCTAGAGCTTGTAGCCGTGATTTTTGCTCTCGGGAAATAGAGGGACTACTTATACGGGACTTCCTTTAAGATTTTTACCGACCACAAGAGCCTCCAGTATTTATTCACACAGAAAGATTTGAACATGAGGCAACGGCGTTCGATGGAAAAGTTAGAAGATTATGATTGTACCATCAAATATCATCCAGGAAAAGCAAACGTGGTCGCCGATGCACTTAGCAGGAAGGCGAGTGTATCGAGTTTGGAAATAAAGGAAAGTGCTGAAGTGACTCCGATTATGTTAAAAGCTCGGGTTTCTAATATCACAATTCAGCCGGAATTAAAGTATCAATTGTTTGAAGCTCAGAATAAAGATCCGGAGGTTCAGAAGCTTGTGAGTAAAGCTAGGGCTGACCCAGAGAGTCCTTTCGGGTTTGATGAGACCGGGTTACTTCGATTTAAAAAGAGTAGTAGTACTTGAGGAATTGAAACGGGTTCTACTCGAAGAAGCTCACAAGTCAGCTTATTCGATCCACCCAGGAGGAAACAAAATGTATAAGGACTTGAAGCAATATTATTGGTGGAACGGGATGAAAAGAGACGTGGCAGAGTATGTGAAACATTGTTTGACTTGTCAGAAAGTGAAAGCTGAGCACCAAAAACCTACGGGACTTCTGCAACCGTTACCTATTCCCGAATGGAAGTGGGAACAATAACGATGGATTTTGTTTCAGGATTGCCAAAAGTTAAAGGCGGGTTTGATGGAATTTGGGTAATAGTGGATAGATTTACAAAATCTGCTCACTTTCTACCGGTCCGGATGTCTTATAAGATCCCAAAGTTGGCCGAAATTTATAACAGAGAGATTATCCGACTTCATGGCTTTCCGGTAAGCATAGTTTCAGACCGAGACCCGAGGTTTACATCCAAGTTGTGGAAAGAGTTGCAGGCCATTTGGGGAACGAAACTTAAGTTCAGTACAACATTTCACCCGCAAACAGACGGTCAAACAGAAAGATTAATAAGATATTTGGAAGATCTACCTCGGGCGTGCGCGATGGATTTTCAGAATTCCTGGACAGAACAACTTCCTTTAATTGAGTTTGCTTATAAAAACAGCTTTCAGGCTTCGATCGGGATGGCTCCTTATGAACTTCTTTATAGAAGAAAGTGCCGATCTCCGTTGTTCTTCAACTTGGAAGAGTGGAAATGGTCGAAACAGAAAGGGGTAAAGAAAGGTGAAAGATTCGAAAGACCTTCCAAAGTCATTCAAGCTATGATTGAGAAAGTTCAAATGATTTAACAACGGATGAAAGCCGCGCAAGATAGACAAAAGAGCTATGCCGATAAGCGCCGAAGAGATCTAGAATTTGAAGTTGGTGACCGGGTATTCTTGAAGGTGTCACCAAGGAAAGGTTTCACCCGATCGGGAAAGGAGGGAAACTTAATCCTCGCTACCTAGGTCCTTTCGAGATTCTTGAACGAATAGGCGAAGTAGCCTACCGACTGGACCTACCATCGAGTCCTACGGGGATTCACAACGTGTTGCATGTTTCACAATTAAGGCAATATTACCCCGATGAGACCACGATTCTCCCCGTGGAAGAAGTTGAGCTGGAACCGAATTTGACTTTTGTTCAGAGGCCGGTTAAAATCTTGGATCGGAAGTTTCAGGAATTGAGAAACCGGAGGATTCCCATGGTTAAAGTGTTGTGGAGAAGTGACAAAACCGAGGAAGCTACGTGGGAAACGGAAGATAAGATGAAACGGTTCCACCCAGTGTTGTTCACTCAAGACTAAGAGAATCTGGGGACCAGATTCATTTAAGGGGGGAGAGTTGTAACGCCCCGGTTCCGGATGAACAGGTAAGCACGCCACGTGTGCGTTTTGAGCGTAGGTTTTATTTTAATTCTTTAATTTTATAATATTCTTACGTGGCATTTTACATTTTATAAAATTCTTGAAACATCAATTATGTGAATTATTTGGAATTCATAGCATTGAAAATATTATTTCGTGACACGGAAAATATTTATTGCATGAAACATTTACCGAGAGTGTTCCAAATTACCAAATTGTCCCTAGTTAAATAATTCTTGAAATTCTAGGGACTTAATTGCATAATCCTTTAAGGGCTTTATTGAGCAAATCATAAAATCCCATACACTTAATTGCATAATTTGAAAGTTTAAAGGATTTAGTTGCAATTTCCACATTTCACAAAAATCAAGGATGGGTGTTACGTTATTTCCATCTCCCAAGCTTCCTTGTTCTCAAATCATCCAATATTTCCTCAAACACATTTGCTCCTCATTCTCGGTTCATATTACAAAGAAAAGGGAAGAGAATTTTATCATTTATCTCAAGAATTTCCAAGAAAGATTTCAAGAAATCAAGTTTGAGAATCATCTTCATCCATCATCTTCATTTCTTGAACTTCAAAGGGAAGAGTTGCATGATTTCATGATTCTTGAGCATATTTGGTTTAGCTAGGGTTTATGAATCATGGACTTGGTGGATTATTTGTGGAGCAAAGTGTGATTATATGATCATAGCATGAATTATGGCATGATTTATTCATGAATTTGTTGGAAAATGGAGCTTGGATGATCAAAGTGAGCATGAGCTTGGAACTTTGATTTCTTGATGATATTTCATGTTTTAAGTGTTTAAGTGTTAGGTTATCATTTCTTGAACTTATATGCATCATATTTCCAGAAAAATCATAGCTTTGTTGATTGAAATTGGGAATTTTGTTGCTTGATCATCCATTCCCGTAGCCATCCCCTGTTTTTGCTCTGTTCTGTAAGTTGCAGAGACAGGGAACGGCCGTTCCCAGCCTCAAGGCATTGTGGGAACAGGCGTTCCCCTCTTTTAAACTAAAAAATAGGCGGCCGACCATGGGAACGGTCGTTCCCATTTTGGCCTTGGTGTCGGAAGGGCCGTTCCCAGCTAGGCGCATTTTTAAACTGGAAATCGTTGGCGCGTTTTTGGGGATTACGGGAACGACCGTTCCCATTTTACAAAGGGGTCCGGAACGGCCGTTCCCACCTGGAATGCAGAACAAAAGTTTCTGCATAAAATTACGAAAATAGCCCCTCGATCCAACGACTTCTTTGACCCCTAATTGCTATTATATGTGCTAATATGTACTGAAACAACATGTTATCATGCCACATTGCATTTTCCTCGTCATCTCGATACATTTCCGCTGTTCGTCCTATTTGGTCCAATTTAGGTCATGTCTCACGTATACACGTCGTGTTTGCACAGGCCACGAGGTTGTGGACGAGGAGCAGGCTCCGTAGAGCATATCCTCATTGTATTTTGTAAGAAAAGGTGAGGTTTTGTTTTAGGTAAATCAAACCCTATAACCTTTATGTGTCCTTTTCGGCCAAAACGTATTATCCTTATAAACGTTTTCAAAGTTATAAACATTTCAAGCAAGCAAGCCATGATTGTCATGATTTTCAAGCAAGTTTGGCGAGTACATGATTGCACGTGGGCCCGAGGGTAATTCTTGAGCCAACCGGGAAAGCAAGGGCTGACGGGTAACTCCTGAATTATCCTCACATTGGTGGAAGGAGTTTCGTGTCTAGGGGGTCATGTCCCCTACACACACCATGTCGTGGATAGTTGAGCCTTGCAAACTCACTATCACCCGGAGGAAGAAGGAGACTAGGGATTAATCCGGCATGTCGGGTTATCCTCGGGTTATTGCATGATTTCAAGCATGAAACTGTCTATGTGAGCACTAAGTGGAATTGCATGATCATGTATTGAATTGATAAAGCAAGCACGTATTATCACGTTTGGTGTAAAGGTTGGAGAATCACCCCTACTCGCCGGGGTCACATGTTCATGAAATGATCAAGTAAAATTGTTAAATTGATTAGTTGTAATCTCGGGCAACGAACGAGTTTCTTGAACTATATAATTATATTGATTCCAAAGTCTTCACCCGAGGCTACAACTTGCATGTGATGTGTGTTATATATATTTACTGCCCCTCACTCAGTCTTCGGTAGACCGATACTTCACTTTTCAGGTACTTGAGCGCTTGGTTGTGCTAGGCGGAGTCCGGTCAAGTCTTGCACTGTCACGGGTCTAGTATTGTACCTTTCATGTATAGCACTTTTGGACATCTCATGATATAGTCATTGTTATTACATTTTGGATACCTGAGTATGTATATTATTAAGAGATGATAATGTATTGATAGTTAAGTTGGTACCTATACGTATCTATTTGATAAATATGGTACCTATATGTATATTTGAGTTATTGCTTCCACTTTTGAATTCATGTTTTGCTTTATTTATGTTGGGGAGTGTCCCGCCTAGCTCGTCATTTTTATTGTCACCCGTTCGCTATAGTTTTGGTTTATGTATGGATTTTCCATTTCATATGTGGAACGAGGCTATAGTGCGGGGGATGTAGTGCCCTGGGGGTTAGGGTGCTACAGACCAACTCACGCACTAGGCTAGGCGGATCTAACTCGATAAACTCAGAGCGCGGAAGCAAATTAAAACCAACAACAATAGATAGCGGAAGCAATTAAAACAACATGCAGAATAGGTGACGGGTTCAACTAGCATAGATACCTAATCCCGAATATCAATTCATAATCCAACATAACATCCAGTATAATTTATATCACAATATCTAATAACATCCAAATGCGAAACATAAATACATAACATAAGAATGTATGCGACAAAAGTGCCCTAACACAAACTAGACTGACATGTGTGACTCAGAAGACCCACATCCGCCTAGCTCAAGCCAAAAGATAACCTGCAACTAAAAGATAAAATGAGGGGGTCAGTCCACTGACTGAGTAAGGGGGCTAACGCACACCCACAATATATATATAAGGAGCACAGCACAGAATAAAAGGGTAGACTCATGAACCGAGGATAGGTGTTGCATACCAAGACATTTCGAAATAACCTAAATAAATATAAGTTTAGAAAACATTTTCCAAAGAGACTCTATCCCGATTCATAATTCTATACATGGCATATCAAGTGCTCGGTGAGTACGAGCTTCCAACCTTTACTCCTCAGAACAGAACAAACTGAAATACAGAATCCAATCCAACCCCACACCAATGATGGAGGAGATGTACAGTCCCCAAACCATCTATAAAACACCGTCTAAAATAGACTCGATCTCAAGAGGGTAGCGAACCCACAAGAGTCATCCCCGGTCTTAGCCGAAGTCTCAAGACATCACGCCTCCCTCATCACCCTAAGGTCGCGCAATGATATCTCAAATGGAAACTACGAACATGGTTGAAACTCCGACGGCCCGAACCCTCCCGGAGGCCCCATTACCCGCAGCTCCTCGGATCCACAGTATAACAGGACAGAACATATACCAAATAACATGGCTAACTCGCTACAAAATCATAACACAACTGAATTTTCCAAAATAGCTTACATATGCCACAAAAACTTATTTTTATATATTCCCACGCTGTGGAATTTAAGCCACGAAGGCTCCCACACACGCAGGACGCACGTAGAAGCGCATAAACATATCATATCCAACACGTATGAATTTATAATAAGATATACTCGCATGCAAGGGTAGAAATCAGCATATAAAGGCCATAGGTCGCATAACTATACAAAATCCTAAACCTCACCTGAAAAGCGACGAGTAACGAGAACTGACAAGACGAATGCAAACTTGATCGCGTTGTCTCCACCCTGGAGATCACTGTACAGAAAAGAAAGTACAGTATACTCATGAGATACGACTCAAACATGAACCACATAGACGCACGGCGATGATTATGAGATGACAAGAATTGATATGATATGTACACAGAGTTTACAAGGATGTCATGAAAATGTTCATGCATACAATTAATATTCCACAATCAGTAAACAAGTAACGAGATCATATACGAGACATAAATGCACGATCGATGGCAATATAATGTTCTAGGAATTTAAGGATCAATCAAATCATATTAAGTAAACTTATGCTCAAACACTCGGTTTAATTTAGATTAATACATGTATGTCGTCTAATTTCTCAAGGGTGGATCATTATGGTACATACTAATCACTACATACAATTCATACTTGATCACAATTCCAATGGATCAATAATTAATTCAAGAGTTTCTTAATTGAATTTTTAATCCACTAACTAATAATATTACTCAAGGTCTGTACTAAATCCTATTTAAAAATTAGATGCATTAGTAGCTTACATTATATAATTTTATATTTATATATATATATATATATATATATATAATATCACTCACGTATACACACAACAGCACGCAGATACACATGCACAACACACTAACTCCAGAATTAGTTATAAACATATTACAATTCTTGCTTAGCCCATTTTAGAAAATTACAAAACAAGTGTTTCTCAAACAATTCATTTGTTATCACCACATTAATTACCAACATCCAATTCAATTAAGGATCTTATGAATTTCACATGACATACAACACACACACGCACAAAATCCTAATTCAATACAATCTCACAAATTCAATTATAACATATATTTAATATATGTACTCAGATTTATTTGTATATATATATATATATATATATATATATATATATATATATATATATATATATACCAACTCTCATGCACCCACACGACACCACACACACAAATTCACAAGTTATTAAACCAGTTCATTGCAGCAACAAATTTTGAAATTCAGCAACATCACGCTTAAAACGTATTTTTATTTATTTTATTCAATAACTAGACTAAATTACCATACACGATTAGATAATTTAAAATACACATCTAATTAAACCATCTCGCTTAAATCACAGTTGCAAATCTCCAATTCATCCCAACTTTACGGTTATTAAAGATCAGTTCGATTACACCATAATTATCAAGGTCACTGAGTCATAATTAACCCAAAATCTATCATTCCCATTACAGTCAACACATAAACATAGCCTAGAAGATTAAATCTGCACCATCATATACCACAAAATGTTTTCGGTTCGAAGCTTAAACACTCAATATGAGATGCGATTCATAATTCTGTAAAACAACCTTTAAAAATCACTTAACAAAACTGAATTACATAAATATAGTATATAGCTTTGAAGATAATTTACAGTTAATCAGGAAACAAATGAAATTAGTTAGGCTCACATTTCCGGAAATAAGGAAAAGGGAATTCTCGCAACGATGGTAGTGCAGGGCTGGCAGAACCGAGTTGGGGTTGCTGGACCTGGACCCCATTGCGGCGGTGGTTGCATACCGGTCTCGTGCCCAGATTTGTGGGAATCACTACGGTTGTCGTCGCAGCCAAGGAATAGGGGCTGAAGTTGTTGTGCTCTGTGGCTTCTCCTTCGGTTGAGGCAGAAGTGAGGGTGGTGGTGGTTCGGCGGCGTCTCTGGTTCTACAGCCGAGAGAGAGAGATCCGAATGGAGGGCATCGGTGGTGGTGGTCGTCTGAAATGGGAACCAACGGCGGAGACGACGGTGGAAATAACGGTTAAGTTGGCGGGTCGCTGGTCTGAGGCGGAGTGAGGGGACGTTGATAGTGGTGAGGAGAGTGCAGGGCCGCTGCTGCTTGTGGAGGGTGTGAGGGAAAGGTGGCGGTGATGTTGCCGGAATGAAAGCCAATGGCGGGATGGCGTGGTGCCGTTGCTACCGCTTGCTCTGCTTGAAACTGAAAGGGAAAGGGAGGAAAAAACGGGGAAATAATGGCGGTGCTCGGTGGTGTGGCTGAGGAAGAAGGCGTCGCCGGCGGTGGTGGTTGGCACAGCAAGTGTTGCGCTGCTCGCTGCTGAAAACGAAAGGGGAAGAAGAAATAGAATGCGCAGCTGAAATCGTGACGAAGAAGAGGAGAAATTATATTAGGGTTAGGTTTTCAGATTATAAAGGGTCTCCAACTTCTGAATTTACGGATTAGTCCCTCAAGAAATAAGATGATGCAATTGAGTCCTCAAATTCCAATTAAGATTAATTAGGTCCAATTAGAGATTGCGTAATTATAAAAGCATCATAAAAGTACCCCAAAGATTTAAAGTGATGTCCAATTAAGTCCAATTGAATTTCTCATGATTAGAAATTGATCCCCAATTTTAATTAATTCCAAATTAGCCCACATAATTTAAATTAAGAGAGCAATTATGTATTACACACATATATCAATTAAGTCTACATATGTCAAAAAAACAGAGCAGAATAGGGGAAAGTCTCAGCCAACCACAAAATCAATCCAAACATCAAATTTTCAATCATATCTTGTAAGATTTCTTGAAATCATCATGTATATATGCTCAAAGTATCATAAAACACCAAATAAAAAATCAAACCCTACTTGTAACGCCCCATTTTTCATATATGCAATATGTGATAATTTATAAACATTACATAACCCTAGATGCATTATATTTTCTATGAACTTATATGAAATAATTGTTAGCGTGAGAAATTACGTGAATTATTTAACGAATGTGATTTAATTATCTAATTGCCCTTAAGTGATCATTTCTTGATTTGGTGAACTTAATTGCCTATAACTCTTTGGATTTAATTGAACACATTCCATGAACTAGAACTTCTTTGCACTAACGTAAATAGCTTAGGGACTAAGTTGCAAAATGTGTTGAGTCATACATATAGTTGGAAGACTTTGATAAATATCTCATTCATCTCTCTCTCATTCCATTTTATTTCATTTCATCCAAGAGAGGAAAATTACACACACACTTACCTAGTAAATACCGGTAATTACACCTCAAGAAGAGAAGGAGATTTCATCTCAAATTCAAGCTATATTTTGAAGAATTAGGGAAGCTAGGGTCATCAACATCATCATCTCTTCATCTCATCACCTATTTCTTGGATTTAAGGTATAGTATGGAGATTTTGTAAAATTCAGGATTTATGTGATTGAGTAGGGTTATGAATTAAATGGTGGATTCTTGCATGTTGGGAGGTAGATGCATGATTAGGAGTGAAAAGGAATGGAAATTGCATGAAAATATTGAGGTTCATGGAAGTTGGAAGCATATGTATATTATGGGGTTTTCATGATAATTCTTGCCACTTTGATGCCTATTTCTTGGTTGGAATGATGAGTAATTGAAGTATAGTGTATATTTGATGTGTTTCAATATTTGTTATGGAGTGGAATTGCATGTGTTGATGAATTTTGTGGTTTTTGGAATGAAATCCCCTGTTTTTCCCCTGTTTTACTGCTGCTGCGTAACGGGTCTCGACCGCGACAGAAAATAGACCAAAATTGGTCACGCCCGCGACCCCATTTTAGCCAAGTTTCGAGATTTTGAAAATTGGAGGAAAATTTGGCCAAAAATACTTGGTCGCGGCCGCGACCATTTTGTGAAGGTTTTTGGTCACGCCCGTGACCCCTCCAGAAACTGCATTTTATCCAACTTCGAACCAACGCCATTTTCACCTCGGTTTGAATTAGAAAACGTGCCATATAGCGTTGGAAAGGTCTATGTGTCTAATTTCGTATCCAATAAACAAAATTCAATTCTATCTCGTAGAACTCAATTTATTCTAGGTTTTCTACAAGGTGTACATTTCCTAAAAATTGTCAATTTTCCTAAACTTCACCAAAACCTTTCATATTGGATTCTTTTCACTTCTTTGGCTCCCGTATGTCACTTATATGAGTTATAAACTTGGTTTAGTGATAATTATGTGTCTACTTGACATTCCTTGATTGTTATTGTATAATATATCGATTATGACTTTGCCGTGCGTCTTAATTAGTTCATTTAAGTCTATTCTCATGTACACTTGTCCTTGTTACACAAATCTTCTTCCAGTTGACGTGGGACACGCACCATAATTATATCCTTATTTTGATCGTCACCGGTAAGGTTTAATTTCTAGATATGTATACATATGGAACCCGTACAACCTCTACGTGATCTTTTAAGCCAAAATGTATGTATATCTATAATCTTTCTAAAACCTTCATGATAACAAGTGATCTCGTGATATATTGGACAATTGAGATATCGTGAATTGATTATGTTTTGGCGAGTAAAGCATGTTCACTTTGGGCCCGAGGGTAGTGTATGGAGTCACCTGGGAAAGCAAGGGCTGACGGGTAATCTGTGCACTATCCTCATCGTTTTGGGATCGCTTCTGAATCCACTAGGAGGTTTGGTGGAGGAAGAATATTCTGTGCGTGGGAGTCATGTTCCTAACGCACACCGTTATTGGATGGCGGGGCCTTGCAATCCCCCATCAACCGGAGGAAGAAGGAGACTGGGGACGGGTCCGGCACCACGGATTGTCCTCGGGTTATTGTCATGATTGCACTTATTGATTGTCTTGCTTGAATACAATATGCACGAATGCACAATAATTGAACTGCATGATCACCTATTGATTAATAAAGCAAGCACGAATTGTACACAGTAGGAGTAAGGTGGGAAGAATTCCCCTCACTCGCCGAGCCACTGATTGAAATGAATTGTAATTGATTGTATTGTTAAATTGGATAGTTATAATCTCGGGCGAAGATTATTTCTTTTATTAATCTATATTATTTCAACTGTAAAAGACTCTACCCGAGACTATAGCTTGCATGATGCGTGCGCTAATATTTATTTAAACCTCTCACTCAGTCTGTGGTACACTGACACCTCACACTTTTCAGGTACTTTCAGTGGTGTGCTAGGCGGGAGTCCGAGTTGTGTCCAGTTGTCGAGACGAGTCTAGCATTGCATTTTCATGTTATGGACATTTATGGATCAATTAGGTTGTTGTTATTGATACGGTGGAGATGATAATGTATTGATATAAAGTTGGAAGTTAACTCTTTTGGGATATTTGATATATACTAATGAAATTATTATGCTTCCGCTTTAAATTCCTAGACTTGGACTTGAATGGTTTGAGGGTTAGTCCCGCCTAGCTAGTGAGTTTTTTTATTATTGTCACTCGTTCGCCATGAGTCCAGTTCATATATGGACTACCCATTTCACATGTGAGCTAGACTTATGGTGCAGGGGTGTGGCATTTCGGCGTTCCGGGTGCTACATTCTGATTACTTGAACCTTGAATTACTTGAATTATTTGATAACTTGAGCATTGTATTGATTCTTGCCCATAATTGTTGATTAATTGGTTTTAACTTGCTTGAATTTTATATGACCAATGTGTTTATTTTAAGTTTGTTGAATTATTTGTTGCACTTTGCATTAAATCCATGACTCTGGTACCATCTATATGGCATAAGCATGTATTAACCACATGCATTTATTTTGAGATGCTTGTGAGTTCAGGTTATGAAGAGGATATTAAACCACGGCCAATCTTTATGACAACTATAACCACAATTCACCACAAGTTCTTTCTCTAGTATGGAAGGGTAAGGGAATGCGTAGGGGAACTTCACATAAGAATTCAAGAGCCGTGGTTCTCTCCAATGGATTATGGTTCGATTGATAGGGTCCAAAATAGACGAATTAATTTTAGGAGCAAAGGAAGAAAATCTCGAAAGTGTTTTAAGATTCGAGGTCTCAATCAACAAGGAGGCCTTGAGGGTACTAGGGACTTAAGGTTCGGATTGGAAAGCAAGTTGAGGATTTCCCACTCGTTGGAACCGAAAATCAAGTTGTGGGATGACTTACAAGCTATGGGGAAGTTGAAGAAGATTCAAAGAGGTGGAGTTGGGGTGTAATGATTTTATTTATAAGATCCACATGTATGCCATGCTATGAAGACTTCTCAACCGGATTTTTGTAGGAACCTTCACCAATGAGAAAAGTGAACAAGTCTCGAAGATGTTTAGGTTGGGAGTTCCAACACCAAGAAGTGATGTTTATAACTTGCAAAATAAACACGTGAGATTATATTATTAAAGAAGTTGGTTAAATGGGGACAAGGGGTTCATTTAACGTAAGAGAGAGAAGAATAGAACATGGAGGTAACCAATGTAGCTCTACCGGGAATCGAGATACTATGGATTTTGTGTAAAGAAAGAAGTCGGATAAGTGGAACTTAAAGAGAAGGATAGAGATAGTGGTTTCAAGTTCATGGAAAGTTAAGATATTCATGATTCCATCTTCGGTTCGATTGATTTGATTTTTGGATCCAAGATGAATTACTACGTGGAGAGGTTAAATTGGGAGATATGAAGCAACAAATGGAAACGGTGAAATAAGGTAACGAGCTTATAGAGGGAAACTACGTGCTTGAGTGTAAGCAATTGGAGGAAGGCGAGTTATCAATTTCACGGAATTAGAAGCATTGGAGTTCAAGAATCATAATTTTGATTACCAAGTTATACGAGTTGAGATAAGGAAACTTCGAACAAGAAGATGTTTAAGACAAAAGGGTCGAGCAACACTTAGAATTAATAATTTGGAAGGAATACTCGGGGAAAGGAATCGAGTTCAAGAAATTTCGATCTTGAGCCATAGAAATGTATAAGTTGATACATGGGAAGCTTAGAAGATTAGAAGACCGTGGGTAAACAAGAAGCAGTTAACCAATTCGAGACAAGCCATAATTAAAGCAATGCGGAATAAGTGTCGGGTTAAAGCTTACCACAACTATGGTGAAAGGTTCAACGCATTCATAACACTTGCATCCTACATTGTTTGAAATTATTTAAATTCCTTTATTTATGTGCATATCGTTAATGGATATAATTGTTACAACGTGTTGCATCTTTAACTGCTTACAAGTGTTATGTGTATCGGCATCTTAACTCAACATGCATTTTAAGTGTCTTCTTGATAGGAACTCTTCCCGCCTCATTTATCAAGCATTACTTTAACCAAGACATAGCCGAGTTATGACAAGGAATTAATGGGATTGAAAAAGAATAAACAAGGAAGAGAGATTTAGAGGTCGGAGAAGTAGCCGAGGGTTAGACTGGTAGAAGTGGGTTGTTATCCCTATCAATCGTCTCAAAAGTAACGTGAGAAAATTTTCGGACAAGTGGTGAGATTGGAACCGCTTATATCAAGGAAGCTGAGTGAAGGAGTCGAGAATCTTTAAAGTAAGAGGCGATGTTATTAGCCAACGGATAAGAACAGGCATTCTTCAGGGGGAGAGTTGACCGGAAAATGACTTTGAAGTTATGGATTAGCTCAAATGGATTACTTCCCCTTGAAGTAACAAAGTTGCAAGAGTTACTAACAACGGGATTTCTTGAAGATGGTAAAGGGGAAGAAGTGGAAAGTTCTGATCCTTGATGATTTTTCAAGGTTGGGTTGAATGGTAGGAATAATTTCGGAAAGAATATGAGCGTCAATAGCCGGAAATGAGTATTCAATAAATAATGGAAGATTTGGTACTCGATTAATTTCAAACCAAGGTGAATGAAGTTTGAGGATAATAACGGAAAGGATAGATCTTTCAAAGGGTAAAGATGGAATCATGAAATGCTCGGGAATAGACACAACAAGCCCGCAGGATAATTGATGGTAACTTCAGTTGCAGGATCAGCACCTTTAGTATTCTTCTGGGATCCATACAAATTCAATTTTTCAAGGTTGCAAGGATAGTGTCGTGCAAAGCGTTTCAAGCATTAAGAAATTCTTGGAATTGAAGAGGAGAATATTGGATAAGGAAACTTGATCGGATCATCATAATTGGGATGAAAGTGAGAGTCCGTTCAGTTGAGCATTGGGAGTGTAGGATTTAGGGAGAAAAGCACACATTCAAGAATTAAATTTCCGAATCGTGATGCTAGATAAGGTAAAGGATTTGGTCACGGGTTGAAGGCCGAGTAACCACGAAGATATTTATATCCACATCGGACCTTTCGGGACATGGTAGTATGCTTAGAAGATAGATCATGGAAGTAGGACTAAATTGTCATTTAAGTATTGGATGTCAAGGATTGTAATGTCCGACGCGTTGGGAAGAGGAATCTTCAACATCAAATCAAAGGGTGAAACGAATCACTACTGTGGAAGATTCCAGAACAATGGTGAATGGTACAACAAGCATCCATGGCATATGTATACATGCAACTTTAACTCAAACAATTTTATGATGATAAATGCTTTGCTCGCTTGTTGTATTAGTTGCTTTTGTGTAATTGATAATCGATGTCTTCGATATTTTCTACCTGTTCCTTACGTGACTAACGTGATTCTACTCGCCCTATGTGATTTTTTATATATAAATGTTTCTCAAAGTGTTTCCTTGAATCGTTATGTGGTGTGTGTTTGACAGACGGGGTTCTCTCATTTCTTGTTTGAGAGACGGGGTTCTCTCACTGCGTGTTTGAGAGACGGGGTTCTCTCTATGCTTGCTTAAGGGACGGGGCTCTCTTTCGTTACTTGTTTGAGAGACGGGGCTCTCTCATTCCTTGCTTTAAAGTTCAGAACTCGAGATTTGGACCTGGGGACCAGGTCCTCTTAAGGGGGAGAGAGTTGTAACGCCCCATTTTTCATATATGCAATATGTGATAATTTATAAACATTACATAACCCTAGATGCATTATATTTTCTATTAACTTATATGAAATAATTGTTAGCGTGAGAAATTACGTGAATTATTTAACGAATGTGATTTAATTATCTAATTTCCCTTAAGTGATCATTTCTTGATTTGGTGAACTTAATTGCCTATAACTCTTTGGATTTAATTGAACACATTCCATGAACTAGAACTTCTTTGCACTAACTTAAATAGCTTAGGGACGAAGTTGCAAAATGTGTTGAGTCATGCATATAGTTGGAAGACTTTGATAAATATCTCATCCATCTCTCTCTCATTCCATTTTATTTCATTTCATCCAAGAGAGGAAAATTACACACACACTCACCTAGTAAATACCGGTAATTACACCTCAAGGAGAGAAGGAGATTTCATCTCAAATTCAAGCTATATTTTGAAGAATTAGGGAAGCTAGGGTCATCAACATCATCATCTCTTCATCTCATCACCTATTTCTTGGATTTAAGGTATAGTATGGAGATTTTGTAAAATTCATGATTTATGTGATTGAGTAGGGTTATGAATTAAACGGTGGATTCTTGCATGTTGGGAGGTAGATGCATGCTTAGGAGTGAAAAGGAATGGAAATTGCATGAAAATATTGAGGTTCATGGAAGTTGGAAGCATATGTATATTATGGGGTTTTCATGATAATTCTTGCCACTTTGATGCCTATTTCTTGGTTGGAATGATGAGTAATTGAAGTATAGTGTATATTTGATGTGTTTCAATATTTGTTATGGAGTGGAATTACATGTGTTGATGAATTTTGTGGTTTTTGGAATGAAATCCCCTGTTTTTCCCCTGTTTTGCTGCTGTTGCGTAACGGGTCGCGACCGCGACAGAAAATAGACCAAAATTGGTCACGCCCGCGACCCCATTTTAGCCAAGTTTCGAGATTTTGAAAATTGGAGGAAAATTTGGCCAAAAATACTTGGTCGCGGCCGCGACCATTTTGTGAAGGTTTTTGGTCACGCCCGTGACCCCTCCAGAAACTGCATTTTATCCAACTTCGAACCAACGCCATTTTCACCTCGGTTTGAATTAGAAAACGTGCCATATAGCGTTGGAAAGGTCTATGTGTCTAATTTCGTATCCAATAAACAAAATTCAATTCTATCTCGTAGAACTCAATTTATTCTAGGTTTTCTACAAGGTGTACATTTCCCAAAAATTGTCAATTTTCCTAAACTTCACCAAAACCTTTCATATTGGATTCTTTTCACTTCTTTGGCTCCCGTATGTCACTTATATGAGTTATAAACTTGGTTTAGTGATAATTATGTTTCTACTTGACATTCCTTGATTGTTATTGTATAATATATCGATTATGACTTTGCCGTGCGTCTTAATTAGTTCATTTAAGTCTATTCTCATGTACACTTGTCCTTGTTACACAAATCTTCTTCCAGTTGACGTGGGACACGCACCATAATTATATCCTTATTTTGATCGTCACTGGTAAGGTTTAATTTCTAGATATGTATACATATGGAACCCGTACAACCTATACGTGATCTTTTAAGCCAAAATGTATGTATATCTATAATCTTTCTAAAACCTTAATGATAACAAGTGATCTCGTGATATATTGGACAATTGAGATATCGTGAATTGATTATGTTTTGGCGAGTAAAGCATGTTCACTTTGGGCCCGAGGGTAGTGTATGGAGTCACCTGGGAAAGCAAGGGCTGACGGGTAATCTGTGAACTATCCTCATCGTTTTGGGATCGCTTCTGAATCCACTAGGAGGTTTGGTGGAGGAAGAATATTCTGTGCGTGGGAGTCATGTTCCTAACGCACACCGTTATTGGATGGCGGGGCCTTGCAATCCCCCATCAACCGGAGGAAGAAGGAGACTGGGGACGAGTCCGGCACCACGGATTGTCCTCGGGTTATTGTCATGATTGCACTTATTAATTGTCTTGCTTGAAATATTTGAATTGGAATTTATACGATTACTTGGACCACTTGTGCATGTATAACTTGTGTACTCCCTAATTGCGCGTTTAAATTATTATAATTACATAATTATATGATTTACTTTTATTATTATTTGAATTCTTGAATATTTGAAATTGTTTGAATTGAATTTATATGAATTCTTGAATTATATACGCATGTGTGATATGTTTATCAGTTGTTACTATATGGTTTGAATTCGAAATTTCGTGAAAATTTTATATGTTGGAGATATGTGTGTTATGAAGTGTATATATGCTCGTTTTAAATTTTCAGATACGTTTGATTGTGTTTTGAATTTAATTTGAATTGTGGAACCAAATCGGGGGCTAACGGGTAATTAACGCACCCTTGGGTCTATATGTGATAACTTGAGCTCGGGAATTCGTGTAACAGCCCGAAAACCAGCCGTTCGATATTGTCCGCTTTGGATGGGAACCAGACCCCGAAGGGAACCACCCTCACGGTTTTGTTTCTCCCAGGTGGGAACCAGACCCCGAAGGGAACCACCCAGGAAAAGGCCTCTACAAGGGGAGGGGGATCCACCACTTTATAAAGTGGCTTCAAGCCCACCTCCAATCCGATGTGGGACAAAGCACCTTTGGCTATTACAGTCCACCCCGCTTAAGAGGGCCCAGCGTCCTCGCTGGCACACCGAATCCGGGTCCCCGGCTCTGATACCATTTGTAACAGCCCGAAAACCCGCCGTTCGATATTGTCCGCTTTGGATGGGAACCAGACCCCGAAGGGAACCACCCTCACGGTTTTGTTTCTCACAGGTGGGAACCAGACCCCGAAGGGAACCACCCAGGAAAAGGCCTCTACAAGGGGAGGGGGATCCACCACTTTATAAAGTGGCTTCAAGCCCACCTCCAATCCGATGTGGGACAAAGCACCTTTGGCTATTACAATTCGGATTCGAATTCCGTCACCTCCGTTGAACTCGTATTGATGACCTTTAATCACTCTTTTATTCCTAACTTAAGCTATAATTAACCAATTTGAGCAAGACTTGGCCCCACACTCTCTTCACATAAACCCCTTTTAGCCAATTGCCTCCCATTTCGTCCCACATTGAAGAAAACAAGGGTTTAAGGCTGCCAAAACCGAGACTGTAACGCCCCAGCTTTCGGCAATTCAGGTATGAACGACACGTGTGCGTTTGAGAGTTGTAATTTAATTATTGATTGATCATTTAAATTATTTTTCCTATCATGACATTATTTTATAAAATTTTATTCTCGTTATTGTATTGAAAATTCATATCATATCATATTTTTCAAAATTATCGAATGTGATTACAATGTGAAATATTTTCTCGAACGTGATTTATTTCCTTTATGTCCTTAATTGTTCATTTGCATGAATGTGAGACTTAATTGCATTGGACCATATTGATCGTTTAAAATGGGATTTGTACTTAATCGCATAACTTATTAAATGAAGGGATTTAATTGCAAAATTGGCCAACTCTTTTCTCTTCTTCATAGCATATCACGTACCATTTCATTTCTTTACATACAAACTATCATCTTGCTCCATTTCTTCCTTCCTTTCACCGATCCAAAACCCTTCTTGGCTAAGAGGGAGATTTCATCCATCCAAGCTAATATTTGTGGGATTTGGGATCATACAAGCTTCATCAACATCATTTCATCATCTTAGCTTCCATTTCTTTCTCTTGAGGTAAATATGGTGATTGAATGATTTTATTGAAAATATATGTTATCTAGGGCTTTGTTATGCATTGAATGAATTGGGTATTGGTTGTTGGAAAATTAATTGTGAACTATAAGCTTGAGTTTGATGCATATAACTTATGTTTTATGAACTTGGAGCATGAATGAGTGTGGGGGTTTCAAATAATGAATTATTGATGATCTAGCATGGGATTAAGTGTTTTATGAATTGTTATTGATCAATATACATGCTAGCATATTTATTATATCCAATATTTGCATTAGAAATTGGTTTGCATCCATTTTTGGGATTGTTTGTGGTGATTGCCATTGATGCTCTGTTTCTGCTATGCATTCTGTTGCTCACGTATTCTGGGAACGGCCCTTCCCAGCCCAGTTCAAAACTGGAACGGCCGTTCCCATGATGCTGAGACTAGGCCAGCGAGACTGGGAACGGCCGTTCCCACTTTGGCCTGCGAGCCGGAACGGCCCTTCCCAGCAAAACGCATTTTAAATTTAAAAAACGCTGGCGCGCGTTTTCTGAGCCATGGGAACGGCCCTTCCCATTTTCAAGGGAAGGCCGGAACGGCCGTTCCCACGGCGAATGTAGTGCAAAAGCTACTGCATAAAATTAAAAATTTAGCACCATCCTCCAATCATTTAATTGACCCCTAATTGATGTTATATGATCGCATACATGTTGAAACGCAATATTTTCAAGGTGCATTGTATTTTTCCCGTCGTTTCGTCGTATTTTGCCGTTCGTCATATTTGGTACATTTTGAGTCGTGTTTCACGGACAATTGTCTTTCTTGCACAGACCAGCTTCCTGGTGACGAGGAGCAGGCCCCGTGAGCTGTTTCCTTGGATTATTTTGGGTCGTTCAGGTGAGGTTTAATTTTAGGTACATAGGACCCGTACAACCCTATGTGATCTTTTAAGCCAAAACCTATATTTATACTTATAGTTTTCAAATGAGATTGGTTTTCAAATGTTTTATCGAAATATTGAAAAGAATTGATTGATTGATTGATTGATTGGGCGAGTATTGTATTGCACTGTGGGCCCGAGGGTAGTGACTCGAGCCAACCGGGAAAGCATGGGCTGACGGGTAACTCGAGAGCTATCCTCACCAAATTGGGATGACCCCTGAACCCCCTAGGAGATTAGGGCGGGAAAGGAGTTCCGGGCTTAGGGATTCATGTACCCTCTGCCCAGATTGATTGGATGGTGGGGCCTTGCAATCCCACCATCACCCGGAGGAAGAAGGAGTTATTGAAACTGCTAATTGTGCACATTAATGAATTGCTTGATCACCTAATCACCTAATAATTGATTGATTGATTGTACACAGTCGGTGTAAGGTTGGAGAATTGCCCCACTCGCCGGGCCACTATTGATTGAATTGAATTGATTGAATTGAAATCAGAATAGTTGTAATCTCGGGCGATAGTACCTCTTTTAAACCTATTAGATTGTATTGTTTTCCAAAATTATTACCCGAGGTTATAACTTGCATGTATGTGCGCTTATATTTATTTATACCCTCGCTCAGTCCGTGTTGGACTGACACCTCAACTTTTCAGTGTTTTGCAGGGCGTGCTAGGCGGGAATTTAGAGTCATGTGGTCTTTAAATTTGGGTCTAGCACACTTCATTCCACATTTTGTTATGTATAGATATTTGGGATATTTTGTGTCAAGCCCTGTTATCTATTTTGTTGGAAGATGATAATGTATTGACAGTGTAAATGTTGGTACCTATAAGTAAATAAATAAATATGGTACCTATATATATATATCGAATAAATGTTATTGCTTCCGCTTTTAATACTCTGACTTGATTGTTATTGGTTTTAACTTGAGGGTACCCGCCTAGCCTTGAGTCATTTTATTGTCTCCCGTTCGCTATAGCTTTGATTCATGTATGGATAGTCCATTTCATATGTGGATTGGAGCCATAGTGCGGGGGATGTGGTGTCTGGCGTTCCGGGTGCTACATCCTACGGTGGTATCAGAGCCCGGTTGCAAAACCGGGTCTCTAGTGTCGAGTCTTGTGAGTCTAGGTCGCACGGCATAGGAACTAATTGTCAATTTGAGAGTCTCGCATCGTTATTTGATACTTGAATCTACTTGACTTACTTGAATTGGGATGACTTGTTAAATTTCTGAATTTATGTGCAATTGTGAATTATTTGCACACATTGGCATTGACTGATCGAACATGCATAATAGTGACTTGATTTCAGGATGGCTCGTGATAGACAGCACCGTGATCGTTCTCCTAGACATCGACATCATCGCAGGGAGAGATCACCACCTCCTCCTCCACCTCCTCAGGCTCAGCCACAGGACTTCATGAATGCAGTGGTGGGTCTTATTGATCAGAGAGTTCGGGATCATGTTCCTCCAGCACCACCAGTTGCACCACCACAGCCTGGAGGTCAGATTTCAGCTGTCTTTAGGGAGTTCCAGAACCAGCATCCTCCCAAGTTTTACAAAGGTAATGATATTCAGGCCGAGCAGTGGCTCAGGGAGATCGAGAGGGTTTGGGAGCTCATTCCTTGTGAGTCTCAGGAAAAGGCCCGTTGTACGCTTTCTTTGATTCAGGGTGAGGCCTATTCCTAGTGGGAGAGTGCCCGGATAGTGTTAGAGGCAGCAGGTGAGGAAGTAAATTGGGAAGTGTTTGTCAGAGAATTCAGAAACAAGTTCATTCCTCCATCTTCTCGCACTAGGAGATTGAAGGAATTTACAGAATTGAAGCAAGGAAATAGGTCGGTCTCAGAGTACATCGCCGAGTATGAGAGATTGTCCCGCTATGCCCCTAATATAGCGAGTGATGATTTCCATAAGGCGATGCAGTTTGTTCAGGGCCTTAGACCGGATATTCAGGCAGCGATTGAGGCGGTCAACACGAGCACGTGGGCAAAGGCTACCAAGAAGGCTCTATTGGTTGAGGATTCAGTGAATGCGAGGCGGTGTACCTACCGTTCAGGTTCAGGTTCGGGCTCAGGTTCAGGATCGGGATTCAGAGGTTCTGGATCAGGCTTCAGAGGTGCCGGATCAGGGTATAAGGGTTCTGGTTCGGGTTCTGCTTCAGGCAAGAGGCCGATGGTTTATACTTCTCCACCACCAGCTCCACAGGGCCCAGGGAAGAAGCCCCGACCAGCAGGACCAGCGATTAGAGCTCCAGCTGCTCCAGTTGCTCCAGCTTTGCCACCACCACCCGAGAGACCTTATTGTACCTTCTGTGGACAGAGGACACATGTCTATGATAACTGCAGGAGGCGTTTGGGTTTATGCCTACTTTGTGGGAGCGATGAGCATTTGGTAGATGGTTGTCCGGATCGCAGGATACCACCACCGGGGGCACCGAGACCACTGATTAGGGCTCGGGCTTATGCTTTGGACGGAGAGCAGCCGGATGCTGATATTGATCCAGCCGCGGTAGTTGAAGGTACCATTTGCATACATGGCACGAACATTCATACGTTGTTTGATCCAGGAGCTACTCACTCCTTTCTTTCGAGTGCTATATCTGTTTCTTTGCCTTTGCCTGTTTCTCGTTCTTCTGCATGTTATGTGGTTAGTACTCCTTTTGGTGGTAGTTTAGAATCTGATCGGGTGTTCAGAGAGGTTCCGGTGAGCATCGAGGGTCGGGTTTTCTTGTCAGACTTCATTGAGCTGCCGATGACTTGCTATGGATCTATTCTGGGCATGGATTGGTTGTACAGACATTCTGCTACGGTTGATTGTAGAGCAAAGAAGGTTCAGTTGGGGTCAGATTTGGTAGTAGGTTGGAGTTCCAAGACGGTACCGCTACTTTCTTTTTCTGAAGCTCATAAGTTGGTTCGAGAGGGAGCCACGGGTTTCATTGCTTATATTCTCAATAAACCCAAGGATCAGAGTAAGCTGGAAGAAACGGAAATTGTGAAGGAGTTTCCCGAGGTCTTTCCTGAGGAATTGGATTCTTTACCTCCAGAACGGGAAATTGAGTTTGTGATCGACTTGTACCCTAACGCAGAGCCGTACTCTAAGACTCCGTATCGTATGGCTCCGGCCGAGTTGAAGGAGTTGAAGACTCAACTTGATGCGTTGTTGGAGATTGGGTATATTAGACCGAGTTCTTCTCCTTGGGGTGCACCGGTTTTGTTTGTAAAGAAGAAGGACGGGACCTTGAGAATGTGCATAGACTATAGAGAGTTGAACCGGATGACGATTAAGAACAAGTATCCTCTTCCACATATTGAGGAGTTGTTTGATATACTTCAGGGTTCTAAAGTCTATTCGAAATTGGATTTGAGACAAGGCTACTACCAGCTGCGTATCCGATTAGGGGATATTCCTAAGACAGGATTTAACACTCGGTATGGGCATTATGAGTTTGTTGTGATGCCGTTTGGTTTGACTAATGCCCCAGCAGCTTTTATGGATATGATGCACAGGATTTTCAGGCCTTTTCTGGATAAGTTCGTGGTTATTTTTATTGATGATATCCTGGTTTTCTCGAAGTCTGCCGAGGAGCATGCAAGACACCTTCAGTTGGTATTAAGGACTTTGAAGGAGCATCAGTTGTTTGCCAAGTTTAGCAAGTGTGAGTTCTGGATTGACAAGGTGTCATTCTTGGGTCATGTGATTTCGGGCAACGGATTGGAAGTCGATCCTTCCAAGATTGAGTCGGTGTTGAAGTGGGAGAAACCTAGGAATGCCTCTGAGATTAGGAGTTTCTTGGGATTGGCAGGTTATTACAGGAGGTTTGTGAAGGATTTCTCCAAGTTAGCAGCTCCTTTAACCCGGTTGACGAAGAAGAATGTGAAATTTGATTGGAATGAAGATTGTGAGAAGAGTTTCACTTTCTTGAAGGAGAAGTTAGTGTCTGCTCCAGTGTTAGCCCTTCCGGAAGGTTCTGAAGGATATGCTGTTTATACGGATGCTTCTAAGGAAGGCTTGGGATGTGTGTTGACTCAGAAGGGTAAAGTGATTGCTTATGCATCCCGAAAGTTGAAAGAACATGAGAAGAATTATCCTACACATGATCTTGAGCTTGCTGCTGTAGTCTTTGCACTTGGAAAGTGGAGACATTATTTGTACGGGGTGTCCTTCGAGATTTTCACTGACCACAAAAGCCTCCAGTATTTATTCACTCAGAAGGATTTGAATATGAGGCAACGGCGTTGGATGGAAAGGTTGGAAGATTATGATTGCACGATCAAATACCATCCCGGCAAAGCCAATGTGGTCGCCGATGCACTTAGTAGGAAGGCTAGTGTGTCGAGCCTGGAAGTGGGTGAAAGCAGTGGAATCGAGCCAATTATTTTAAAGGCTCGAGTTTCTAATATTTCGGTCCAACCAGAGTTGAAGCACAAGTTGTTTGAGGCTCAGAGTACAGATTTGGAAGTTCAGAGATTGGTAGCAAAGGCAAGAGCTGATCCAGAGTGTCCATTCGGGTTCGATGAAACCGATCTTCTTCGTTTCAAGAACCGAGTGGTTGTACCCGAAGAGTTGAAACGGGTGTTGCTCGAGGAAGCTCACAGATCGGCTTATTCTATCCACCTCGGAGGAAACAAGATGTACAAGGATTTAAGGCAATATTATTGGTGGCGTGGGTTGAAGAAAGATGTGGCCGAGTTTGTGAAGCACTGTCTCACTTGTCAGAAAGTGAAAGCCGAGCATCAGAAACCGGGAGGTCTACTTCAGCCGTTACCTATTCCTGAGTGGAAGTGGGAACAGGTGACGATGGATTTCGTGTCCGGATTACCTAAGGTGAAAGGTGGATTTGATGGGATTTGGGTGATTGTAGACCGTTTGACGAAGTCTGCACATTTTCTGCCGGTTCGGATGTCGTATAAGATTCGCAAGCTAGCCGAGCTTTATAACCGGGAGATTGTTAGACTTCACGGGATTCCGATCAGTATAGTTTCAGACAGAGATCCACGGTTCACTTCGAGGTTGTGGCGTGAGTTACAAGAGGTTTTGGGTACGAAGCTCCAGTTTAGTACAGCTTTTCATCCTCAGACGGATGGTCAGTCCGAGAGATTAATAAGGTATCTCGAGGATTTGCTTCGAGCTTGTTCTTTGGATTTTCAGTCTTCTTGGCATGATCAGCTACCTTTGATTGAGTTTGCATACAACAACAGCTTTCAGGCTTCGATTGGGATGGCACCGTATGAGCTACTTTATGGACGGAAGTGTCGATCTCCGTTGTTCTTCGACTTAGAAGAGTGGAAATGGACTAAGCAGTAAGGTGTTAAGAAAGGTGAGAAATTGGAAAAACCTTCCAAGGCCGTTGAAGCTATGATTGAGAAAGTCCAACTAATAAAACAACGGATGAAATCAGCTCAGGACAGACAGAAGAGCTACGCCGATCGTCGCAGAAGGGATCTCGAGTTTGAGGTTGGAGACCGGGTATTCTTGAAGGCGTCTCCACGTAAAGGATTTGCTCGGATTGGGAAAGGAGGTAAACTTAAACCTCGTTATTTAGGTCCTTATGAGATTTTGGAAAGAATTGGAGAAGTTGCTTACAGATTGGACCTACCACCGAGCCTCACGGGGATTCATAACGTATTTCACGTGTCTCAGCTGAGGAAATACTACCCCGATGAAACCGAGATCATTCCTGTTGAAGAAGTGGAATTGGAACCGAGTTTTACCTTTGTTCAGAAACCGGTTAAGATATTGGATAAGAAGTTTCAGGAATTAAGAAACCGGAGGATTCCCATGGTTAAGGTTCTTTGGAGAAGTGATAAGACCGAAGAAGCCACGTGGGAGACCGAAGACAAAATGAGACGGTTCCATCCAGAGTTGTTCCCTTCCGATCAGTAAATCTGGGGACCAGATTCTTATAAGGAGGGAGGATTGTAACGCCCCAGCTTTCGGCAATTCAGGTATGAACGACACGTGTGCGTTTGAGAGTTGTAATTTAATTATTGATTGATCATTTAAATTATTTTTCCTATCATGACATTATTTTATAAAATTTTATTCTCGTTATTGTATTGAAAATTCATATCATATCATATTTTTCAAAATTATCGAATGTGATTACAATGTGAAATATTTTCTCGAACGTGATTTATTTCCTTTATGTCCTTAATTGTTCATTTGCATGAATGTGAGACTTAATTGCATTGGACCATATTGATCGTTTAAAATGGGATTTGTACTTAATCGCATAACTTATTAAATGAAGGGATTTAATTGCAAAATTGGCAAACTCTTTTCTCTTCTTCATAGCATATCACGTACCATTTCATTTCTTTACATACAAACTATCATCTTGCTCCATTTCTTCCTTCCTTTCACCGATCCAAAACCCTTCTTGGCTAAGAGGGAGATTTCATCCATTCAAGCTAATATTTGTGGGATTTGGGATCATACAAGCTTCATCAACATCATTTCATCATCTTAGCTTCCATTTCTTTCTCTTGAGGTAAATATGGTGATTGAATGATTTTATTGAAAATATATGTTATCTAGGGCTTTGTTATGCATTGAATGAATTGGGTATTGGTTGTTGGAAAATTAATTGTGAACTATAAGCTTGAGTTTGATGCATATAACTTATGTTTTATGAACTTGGAGCATGAATGAGTGTGGGGGTTTCAAATAATGAATTATTGATGATCTAGCATGGGATTAAGTGTTTTATGAATTGTTATTGATCAATATACATGCTAGCATATTTATTATATCCAATATTTGCATTAGAAATTGGTTTGCATCCATTTTTGGGATTGTTTGTGGTGATTGCCATTGATGCTCTGTTTCTGCTATGCATTCTGTTGCTCACGTATTCTGGGAACGGCCCTTCCCAGCCCAGTTCAAAACTGGAACGGCCGTTCCCATGATGCTGAGACTAGGCCAGCGAGACTGGGAACGGCCGTTCCCTCTTTGGCCTGCGAGCCGGAACGGCCCTTCCCAGCAAAACGCGTTTTAAATTTAAAAAACGCTGGCGCTCGTTTTCTGAGCCATGGGAACGGCCCTTCCCATTTTCAAGGGAAGGCCGGAACGGCCGTTCCCACGGCGAATGTAGTGCAAAAGCTACTGCATAAAATTAAAAATTTAGCACCATCCTCCAATCATTTAATTGACCCCTAATTGATGTTATATGATCGCATACATGTTGAAACGCAATATTTTCAAGGTGCATTGTATTTTTCCCGTCGTTTCGTCGCATTTTGCCGTTCGTCATATTTGGTACATTTTGAGTCGTGTTTCACGGACAATTGTCTTTCTTGCACAGACCAGCTTCCTGGTGACGAGGAGCAGGCCCCGTGAGCTGTTTCCTTGGATTATTTTGGGTCGTTCAGGTGAGGTTTAATTTTAGGTACATAGGACCCGTACAACCCTATGTGATCTTTTAAGCCAAAACCTATATTTATACTTATAGTTTTCAAATGAGATTGGTTTTCAAATGTTTTATCGAAATATTGAAAAGAATTGATTGATTGATTGATTGATTGGGCGAGTATTGTATTGCACTGTGGGCCCGAGGGTAGTGACTCGAGCCAACCGGGAAAGCATGGGCTGACGGGTAACTCGAGAGCTATCCTCACCAAATTGGGATGACCCCTGAACCCCCTAGGAGATTAGGGCGGGAAAGGAGTTCCGGGCTTAGGGATTCATGTACCCTCTGCCCAGATTGATTGGATGGTGGGGCCTTGCAATCCCACCATCACCCGGAGGAAGAAGGAGTTATTGAAACTGCTAATTGTGCACATTAATGAATTGCTTGATCACCTAATCACCTAATAATTGATTGATTGATTGTACACAGTCGGTGTAAGGTTGGAGAATTGCCCCACTCGCCGGGCCACTATTGATTGAATTGAATTGATTGAATTGAAATCAGAATAGTTGTAATCTCGGGCGATAGTACCTCTTTTAAACCTATTAGATTGTATTGTTTTCCAAAATTATTACCCGAGGTTATAACTTGCATGTATGTGCGCTTATATTTATTTATACCCTCGCTCAGTCCGTGTTGGACTGACACCTCAACTTTTCAGTGTTTTGCAGGGCGTGCTAGGCGGGAATTTAGAGTCATGTGGTCTTTAAATTTGGGTCTAGCACACTTCATTCCACATTTTGTTATGTATAGATATTTGGGATATTTTGTATCAAGCCCTGTTATCTATTTTGTTGGAAGATGATAATGTATTGACAGTGTAAATGTTGGTACCTATAAGTAAATAAATAAATATGGTACCTATATATATATATCGAATAAATGTTATTGCTTCCGCTTTTAATACTCTGACTTGATTGTTATTGGTTTTAACTTGAGGGTACCCGCCTAGCCTTGAGTCATTTTATTGTCTCCCGTTCGCTATAGCTTTGATTCATGTATGGATAGTCCATTTCATATGTGGATTGGAGCCATAGTGCGGGGGATGTGGTGCTTGGCGTTCCGGGTGCTACAGAGACACAAGAGGAAGCAAATTTATACTATTAACTTTTCCACCTTGTGAGCTCAAATCTTCATCAAATCACTTCATTTTTGAAAGTTAATCTTGGAATTTGTTTCTCCATCTCCTCTTCTTTGTTTAGACTCCAATTTTATTGAATTTGGTGGTGATATGAGCATGATATGGAAAATATAGTGAATAGTAAGGGCATGTTTTGGATGAATTTGGATGATCTCTTGGGGATTGATGGGATTTTATGCAACCTATTAGATCTTAATCCATCATATAATATTTATATGGAAGGATTTTGCATGAAAATCAAAGGAATCATTAGCTTTCATTTGGGGTTTTTGGAGTTTTGATGAACAAATGTGTATACATGTATTTCTTGCTTTTCCTTCACATATATCTTCATGTTTAGGCTTGGTAATTGCATGAAATTGGTGACTTCCTGCCATATTATCTTCCTAATATATGTTAACTTAATTATAGCATGGATTCATGTTAGTTTTGGTGTAGTTTTTGGCTTGAAATCACGTTTTTCCCCTGCTGCCGCTAGTGGTCGCGGCCGCGATCGCTACCAGTTTATTTTTGGTCGTGACTGCGACCAATTCTTCCCCTTGTCTCTTGGTCGCGACCGAGACCATTTTTAGTTCATTTTTGGTCGCGGCTGCGACCCTGTCTTGCCCTAGTTTCGAGTTGTAATTATGTGTTGAGTTGTTTTCGCTTCGTTTGCATTTTTCGTGAACTTCTTTCTCCTTTTTCACTTCTTATACATTATATACTTGATGAATTATGCGTTATATGATTTGGTAGGAATTTATTACGTGATTTCGATTCTTTTATTTGTTTATTTAACAAGATATGCATTATATGCTCTTATAAGTGCATGCTGCAAGAATACTTCGTTTATTCAATTCGTATGATACTTTCTTGCCTTTCTTATGATTTAATTGAATTGTTAACATGTTATATGATGAGTTATGCTTTTTGTATGAAATTTACGGATTCAATTGACGTGATTTACACGAGCTATAATTTAATATGATCTAATGTGACTTAAATGCTTGTTACCTTGCATGCATGAATTGTTACCCTAATTATTTCCTTAATATGATACTTCCTCCCCCCTTTATGATATATATGCAATGTGGACTCTTTGTATTATATGCTTTGGGTGTTAAGTTAAATTTATAGAGGGTACTGATATGTTTTGGTAGAGCAACCAAATAGTGTGATATCTTGATGTCTTAAATGATTTCTCTTGCTTCTATACTTATTCTATGTAAACATGTTGAATAGGTGCTATGAATACTATATGAAGATTATGGCTCCAATTGTTATGAATCATGAAAGTTATGGAATTAATGAACATGGAACCACCATGTATTGAACATTTTGAATGACATAACATGATTTATATTTCTTATATATCTCATATCGTGTGCATAGCATTGCCATGCATCATATATGGTTCATTTGTAGTCTTGAGTCTCACGAGTACATTACATTGTCTTTTGTACAGTTTTCTCCATGGTGGAGACTTGCCGGGTTCATAAGCTTTCTTCAAGTCTTTCTTTCCTTTTGGTATTGTTCGGTAACGAGTAACAGGTGGGTTTCTTTTCTATTAGATAAAACAGACCCGATATAATCTAATGTGTATATTTCAAGTAAAGGTACTATATATATATATATATATCCAGTCGTTTTCAAGGAGTTTATGATTTTAATTGTTAAACCCCCATCTTTTATGAAATTCCAACCAAACGTTTTGGCGAGAACATGAATGAATGCATGGGCACAGGGACTTAATGCATGTGGCTATCCGGGGAGGCAAGGGTCGATGGTGATCTTATGTGTTAGTCCCACAATGATTGACGGTGATACCGGCCCTCGTTAGGAGTTTTAGCTGGGAATGGGAGCTGAGTTCCAATTGGGGGATTCATGTAACCCCATTGGTCAATGAATGGGTAGACGTGTTCTCCTGGATCGGTACACGACAGGGAGGAACAAAACCTGTCCAGTGAGGATAATATCGTTGGGCGGGAAGGTACACTTCAACCCAAAATGACGCGTTCACCACCCGGAGGAAAAAGATGTAATTGTTAATGCATGAATGAATGATAATGATTGAATGATCGAATGAATGAATGAATGTCGTATTATCGCTAATGAATGAATAAATTAATTAATACACGCACGAGGTGAAGGTTGGAGAATTTACCCACTCGTTGGGCTTACGTTATGACCAATTGAATGATTGAATTAAATTGATTGTTGTAATCCCGAGCGTTGGTTTATTTCATTTTCACCCACTTAGGAAATATTTCAAAAACCTCAGACGGGATTATAGCTTGCATGCGTGGGTGTTTAAATTCTTGTAATATTATAATATTAAACCCTGTTTTATACCCACCAGTCTCCTATAAACTGAACCCGGATTTGTTTCAATTCTTTTGCAGGTTTGGAGTGCTAGGAGGGAGTTCGAGTCTGTCGAGTCTTGTGGTTTAGTCCGAGTCACACCATCACATATTGTAATTGTTTATATTACCATGAATCGTATTGATTTTATGTTATTGAATCGGGACAGGCTTCTAGGGGTAGATTGAACCCGTATTTATGATTGTATTTATGATTTATGTATACGTTGGGAAACTTCGGGACTAGGTAACTATGTTAGTTGAACCCGTCTCTATGATTGATATAATTTTTTAATATATATTCCGCTTCCGCAATTGCATTTATCTTGTTGGAATTGTTTAATTGGTTTCGAAAGTTTAGTTCCCGCCTAGCATAGTGAGTGAGTGAGTCCCCGTTCGGTCTAATTTGGCATGTGTATGGATTTCCCATTTCATATACGGGTCAGGTCAGTGTACGGGGGAGTTGGCGACTACCGTTTGGGGTGCTACAATGTATACGGTCTTTTTACTGTATGTATACGGTATTTATACAGGGATACCTACCGTATCTATACAGTATTTATACATAGTACATACAGTATTTATACAAGAATACGTGCGGTATCTATACTAGAATACATACGGTATTTATACAAAAAATGTAACGCCCCGATTCCGGATGAACAGGTAAGCACGCCACGTGTGAGTTTGTGAGCGTAGGATTTATTTTAATTCTTTAATTCTATAATATTCCTACATGACATCCCATATTTTTATAAAATTCATGATAAATTATTTATGTGAATTATATGAAATTACATCATTGGAAAATTATTTCATGTCACGGAAAAGTATTTGTTACGTAAAATAATTACCGGGAGTGATTTAATTACGAACTTGTCCCTACATGATCATTTTTCCAACTTTAGGGACTTAATTAAATAAACTTTCAAGGACTTAATTGATCATAATTCAAAACCATACATACTTGATTGCATGACTTGAATTCTTGGAGGATTAAATGGCAATTTGGCATATTTCGCTTATTTCGAAAAGGATGAATCACGGTATAATTCATCCCCAAGCTTCTAAGCTCATTTTGATCCAAAAATTCACCAACATATTTGCTCCTTATTGCTCTCGGTTCATTCAAGGAAAAGGGAAAGAGATTTCATCAAGATTTCAAGAAAAATTCAAGCTTTGAAGCTTGATCATCATCTACATCTATCTTCTTCATTTCTTTAGCTCAAGGTGGGTTTATGCATGAGTTGTGATTCTTGATCAATTTGTGTGTTAGCTAGGGTTTGAGAATTTCTAGCATGAATGGGTTAATGGTTGTTTGAGATGTGAATACATGATTACAACATGATTTATGGCATGAATTCTTTAAAATTTAAGCTTGAATGATCAAGTTGAGCATGAACTTGAAACTTGGAATTCTTGGTGATTTTTCATGACTTGAGTGTTTAAATGAAGTGTTATTGCATCTTGGTAGGGTATGCATATATATTTCCCAGAATTGTGGCTTTTGGTGGATCAAAACATAGCTTTGTTGGTGTCGTAGCTGTTACCCTGCTTCTGCTCTATTTTTCAATTTGCAGAAACTGGGAACGGCCCTTCCCGCCTTAGTGCAATTTGGGAACGGTCGTTCCCAGGCTTCTGTGTAAAGGAGGCCAGCGAGACTGGGAACGGCCGTTCCCATTTTGGCCTGCGTGCCGGAAGGGCCGTTCCCAGCAAAGCGCGCATTTTGAAATTTAAAAGCGCTGGCACGCTTTGGAAGGGCATGGGAACTGCCCTTCCCATTTTCAAAGGGAAGCCAGAACGGCCGTTCCCAGCCGTCTGGCAGAGCAAAAGTTACTGCATAAAATTTCATTTTCGGGGTTTTGATCCAATGCATTCGTTGATCCCAAATTGCTATTATATGATTGAATACATGTCAAAACAAGATATTTTCAGGCCGCATTCCATATTGCTCGTCATCTCGTTGCATTTTCACCGTTCGTCCTATTTGGTCCATTTTGAGTCATGTCTCACGTATACACGTCGTGTTTGCACAGGTCACGAGGTCGTGGACGAGGAGCAGGCTCCCTAGAGCATATCCTTGTTGTATTTTGTAGCAAAGGTGAGGTTTTGTTCTAGGTACTTAGAACCTTACCACCCTTATGTGACATTTTCGGCCAAAACCTATTATAATTATAAACGTTTTCAAGCAAGCAAGCCATGATTGTTCATGATTTCAAGCATGTTTTGGCGAGTTCATGATTGCACTTGGGCCCGAGGGTAGTTTCTTTAGCCAACCGGGAAAGCAAGGGCTGACGGGTAACTCTTCAATTATCCTCACCTCATTGGGATCACCCCCGAAGCCACTAGGAGATTAGTGGTGGAAAGAGTTTCGTACGTAGGGAGTCATGTTCCCAATGTACACCATCTCGTGGATAGTTGGGCCTTGCAAACCCACTATCACCCGGAGAAGAAGGAGACTGGGGACGGATCGGGCACCACGGATTGTCCTCGGGTTATTGCATGTTTTAATCATGATTATATCTAATTGTGCACTAAATGAAATGTATGATCACGTAATGAATTAATCATGTAAACACGTATTGTTCACGATTGGTGTAAAGGTTGGAGAATTACCCTACTCGCCGGGCTACATGTTTCATGAAATGATCAAGTTAACTTGTTAAATTAGATAGTTGTAATCTCGGGCAAAGAACAATCTATTCTCGAACTTTCTATTTATTTCATTTTCAAGTCTTCACCCGAGACTATAACTTGCATGTGACGTGTGTTATATATATATATTGCCCCTCACTCAGTCTTCGGTAGACTGATACTTCACTTTTCAGGTACTTTTGGTCGTGGTCGTGCTAGGCGGGAGTTGAGTCAGGTCTTATATTCCACTGAGTCTAGCATTTTGTCTTCCGTGTATAGAACTTTGGGGCATATCATGTTAGGATCATTGTTAGTACATTTAGGCACTTGGACATTTATATTATATAAGAGATGATAGTGTATTGATAGTTAATGTTGGTACCTATTATGTATATATTTTGGTAAATATGGTACCTATATGTATGATTGGTTTAATGCTTCCGCTCTTGTTTGTATATCATGGTTTGTTGCATTGGGGAGTGTCCCGCCTAGCTTGTTCTTTTCCTTGATTGTCACCCGTTCGCTATGGTTTTGGTTTATGTATGGATCGTCCATTTCGTATGTGGATCGGGCTATAGTGCTGGGGATGTAGTGCCTTGGGGGTTAGGGTGCTACAAAAAATACATACATATTTATTTAAAAATATATTTAGTATTTATATGAAAATATATACACGTATTTATACATAGAGGAATCAAATATGTATACGTATGTTATACATGTATATCATAACATATATCAATTGGTCAAGTATAATTATGTGACAATTAAACTGTAGTATAATTTCTAAAATATAACATTAAAGAACATGTAATAAATTAAATTAGATGATGTAATAAATTAAATTACCTAAGTATGATCATAAAATAATTAAAATGTAAAATATAACATGCTAGAATAATTGTCACATAATTAATTTGTAACAAAATTAAATTATGTAACATCTTTCATAATAAACTATATTACAAGAAACATAATTCATAAATTCGTGAATATTTAAAGCATTGATTAAATCACATAATTCATGCGTAAAATAAAACATATATTAAAACCTAAACCTAGCATAATTAATAGTTGTAGCTGGGGGGGGGGGGGGTTGGCGGTCACTTTAGGGGGAGAGAGAGAGTGTGTGAGTCTTCAAATGGCACCCCTCACACTTATTTATAGTTGTAGCTAGGGACCTTTGTGCAAATTATATTTATTCTAGGGACTTAGGTGGGGTATTTTATCAAAATTCCATAAATAGGTTTGCTCTTTAGTATAATTGTTACAGCAGGAGTAATATGGTAATTTTACCTTTCTCCTGGGTATTTTTGGAGCTGGAAAAGTGTCCAAGAGCTAGGAAATAAAATTAGCTTCGAAACGGTTACTCATAGGTCGAAATCGGGCGTACGTTCAAAAGTTATAAAGCCCGGAAGGAAGGATTTTCCTTAATTTTATAAAATGATTTAATTATGAAATAAATACCAGGATAAGAGTTGAAGGTCCAAAAGGCTTTCCAAAAATGTAGAATAAATCGAGGAACGTTATGGCGATGATCTCAAGGGTTAAATCATCCTATCGAAGGAAATATATCCTTCCGATGGGAATTTTTATTTGAAAATAAATTGTTAAATTGCTCTGGACATATAAATGAAACCACAAAGCATTGAAAACATGACTGAAAAATTCTAAGAAAATAAGTATATGTTCTCTAGGGTTTCTCGAATAAAATGGCATAGTGCCGGTTTGGAAATAAATAGCGGTTTTAGGGTTTCAGTGCCATTTCCCCCCAAACATCACAAAATGTCACAAAAGAACACTTAATTCATCTAGAGATGCAATGCAAGAAGCATTTTAAGGATGGATAGAGATATATAAACGCATTTCGGCTGTCCTTAGTTTACCGTTTCTAGCTAGGTCCTGATACGGGCTGTTACAATATTCCCCCCCTTAAAAGGAATCTGTCCTCAGATTTCACAACCGTTCTAGGGACAACCTCGGGTGATGTTTTTGTATCTTTCTTTGTTTCCCACATTATTTTCCCAATGTAGTGTCCTTCCTTTAGGACCTTTATTAGGAGAAATTCCAATTTCTCAACCCAGCTAACTTCCTTTCCAAAACTCTTATCCGAAAGTCTAATAAGCATGCCTCCATCAGGTCCTTCAGACTCTATATCATCCTTAGTGACTATCCATGTGTATGAGGGTTTTATTGTTGTGATAAAGTCTAAGTTTGTTCCCATAACTTTGGAATATTCTGCCGAAATTATGTTGTAAACTTTCGATCTCTATCACCCGCTATATTAGCTGGTGCTCCATGAAATTTCACAATCTCCTCTTAATACCGTTTTGCCAACGAGTTACCCTTATTCACTATCTTAACTGACAAGACGTGTGCTGATTTAATCAATCTATAGACTACGACCCTTATACTGTTCTGTCCTCCTCCATCTTGCATGAAGCTGGTGACAAAGTACGTATTTGTTTGATCTTTCTCCAACTATGAGTTGGCTGGGTTTACCACTTTTCACTTGTTTGGATATTTTGCTTTAACCTCTTGAAAAGCTGAGCATTTCTTGATATTTTCAGCTACGTCTCTTTCCATTTCATTCCCTCGGAGATGTTTCTTGAGATCCTGATGCATCTGTGTCCTTCCAGGATGTATCGCATAATATGTCTCATGAGCCTTGTCTTGTATTTCTTCTTGAATTACTGACGACACACAAACTCTACCTTTACACCTCAACATCCCATTTTCAATAACTCTGAACTTTGATCTCATCATCCTTTTCCTCGAAATGTGAACATACCTTGATCCACTCGTCATTAGATTATGCTTTCATCCCTTTCTATTTCAGTAGTGATAGTATATTGGGTTAGCTAGTCTAGCTTTCCAACTTAGTATATCAACTACCACATTAGCTTCTTAAGATGGTACCAGATTATACAATCATGGTCCTCGTGAATGAAAGATAGCATAAACTCTTTCGATTTGTGAAAACTTCAAATATAACCAAATAAAAGTAATTCTTCCACTTGATAAGAACGAAAACGATTCCTAGTAGCTCCAAGTCACGTGTAGGGTAAATGATTTCATATGGTTTAAGCTTTCTTGAAGTATGCACTGTTATTTCTCCAAAATGCTATCTCATCCTTCTTTCGACGCATCTATATAGGTTGTATAACCTCTGTTCCTTCAAAGAAATTCCTTGACGGTTTCCACTTCACAATTGTTTCGAATTTTGAGACATCCACACTAATCCTTAAACAGTTGCAATACGCCCGAGACTTTGTGACTCTTTCTCCAACCAAAATTTACATTGTCTGAACTTGGCTTATGGCTTGTGATCCAGCAAAGTGTCCATCACTAAAGCAAGGAGGTCCTTTTTACTCTTTCAACAAGGTTGTTATGGGTACATAAGCCGATATTTACTTAATTTCTTTGGAGACACTTTATAGTATTCCATCTAGCAAGAAGCCTTTACTTTAGATGTATTCTGTGATAATATCAAATCCATCACTGTTTCTATCCTTGAAGGTTTATCTGCAACTTCCTGAGCCAGAGGTGACATGATCAAAGAGTGTTTCTCTTTTCTACCTAAAATTGTATTCATTGAACTTAGTAGTTGACTTGTGCTCCCGCGAAAGGCCCAATACTAGTTGTTATATGAATCATACATCTTCAGCCATTAAGTACATCAAGATGTTGCCAACGGAGCTAAGGATAACCTGTAAGGATACCCTCTGGAAATCCAACACATTCTCAATTATTGTAGATATAATAGTCAATTCCACGATATCTTTGTGAAATTGGAGTGCCCTTAGTTCTGTATGGAAAACGGTCCTAGAATATCCTTCTTGGTCCTTCAATTGGGGACATGCTGCCCTTATTCAAATCTAACTTGAAGCATAATCGGGAATCTAGTAGTTTTCCAAATAACTTCTCGATCAACGGTAGGGGATATTACATTTTTCTTACTATCAGGGAATTCAGTTCTCTTCGTATCATTACACCAACTGGATGTTTCACATAACGCGAGCGTTTCCTACAACAATGCTTGATGGTAGTTACACCTCAATTTTATAACTTTAATAGGTTACTTCTTCCATCCTCTTGTACTCAGTCGGAGTTGTTCATTATGGTTTTCCTTAAAAGTGGTCTTGTTTTCCTCATGGCTGATATAGTCCTAACACACTTATGCTCAGGAGGTAATAAGTTTCGGTGTCCAAGGACTCCTTTAAGAACTCATATACTACCTCCATTTCTCTTACAAGAGTTGATCTTTATTGCTAATTCAAAGAACAGGTTACGTTTTCTCACCAAGATTACCGTTTAACTTCCCATAACACATACTTCGTTTTTTCTACTACCCAACCTTTATCCTTTCCTTGGATGATCCCATATCTCATTCCAGTAGCATGACAGAATTCGACAAATAGTAGTGATTAACATCCGATAAAGTTATACGTTTATATACCATTTGTGCAACAAAGAAAATCTCAAAAGAGATTTAATGTGATTTTTGCATGACCAAGTACTCAATTATGAACAAGTATGCCCAGATATAACTTTGATACAATGAATATATGGCGCTAGAGTTATAGAACCTTAACTGGCATGTTAAAAGAGTGTACCGTACTTCTTCCCATATTAGCAAATTTTGAGTTCCCTCTTCATTCCAAAGCAATTACTTTTCGATGCCAGGAACAACGATTAAAATATAATGTATGTGGGTTAGGAATGGTGCACAGCATGTCACAGAGGCAATATTCATAAAACACGTATACATGTCACAGAGCACTTTTTAACAAATATCAAGTACATGTCAAAGTGGAGAACCAAAGCCAATCAGCATTCATTATTCAATCAGCAATATTGAAGTAGCAATTATATATCAGGGATCATCAATTATCAATTAGCTGGTACTTGCCAATACAGGGAACAACAAGTCATCAATGTTCAGTATTCAAGTAATCAGTATCCAATTAGCACATAAAACACATTATATATGGGCCTTGTCGGTATCTTGAAGTGACTCTAAGACTTGAAGTACGATTGGGAGGGAAGTGTAAATAGGAAATTTCCACAAGTTGGAGATTCAAGTAAGACGATGAAGGAGGTAAAAATCTCAAAATTGTAACCTCTAACGAGCGAATGGTTTTCCAAAAGTACTGAAAGACTCAATAGAACTCAAGAGTTTTGATGTTGATAAAACTAGACGGTTGACTCGAATTGAGGAAGGGTTTTAGTACTACAATTTTAACAAATCACATGTTGGTCGGCCGCCCCAAATAGTGGTCAATCACAATTTAAGCATTACAGACACGAGAATAATTGTGAAACTCTAAGAACCCTAGATTTCCGCAACCTGGGGCTCTGATACCACCTAATCTGTAGCACCCCGAAGGGGCCACAACCCCGCACCGTTGTGCCTTTCAAGTGGATAGGAGACCTAGCACCCAAGAAGCACGCCGGGGAATGGACAAAACATTACAAGATCAGAGTACTAGAAGGAACATTACAACGGAAATATGAGAAATTTAAAACTTTCAAAACATAAATCAGCAGATGCAAGACACTAGTAACCAAGTACAAGGACTATACAGGAATTGAGTATTGAAAGAGATATTTTGATAGAGTGTCAATGAAAAATATAACTAGTGAAAACAAGTAACAAAGGACACCGGAGGCTAGATCGATGAATACCTAGTTGAACACTACATTATCATCATGAGGGTGGTGCCTAAGATGGTTGAAAAGAACCTAACCATAAGAGCCCAACAAAGGATTTCCTGTACTTCAAGATACTAGCCAACAAACGATCACTGAACATGAAACCATGAGGTCAGAAAGCAGGGTAGAGGTATTAGTCAAAAGGACTAAGTAAGGCATACCTTTTGAAACAATGTAAGTACTTTAAAATATTAAGGTTTTCCGAAAGCTTTACTTTGAAACAGGATTTCAAGCAGGCACACACAAGCACGCACAACATTAGGTTCCAGTTCATACACACTTTATAAACAGAGAACAAGGTACTGGATATTTTCCAAAAGTATGAACCAGTCTTTAAAACCAAAGTTACCCACAAGCTAAGCATCATCCATCCTTTACTCCTCAAAAACATTTAACAAAGTTGGTATCGAAATCCATTAGGATCCCGACACCCATATACACATGCACCACCCCTTTCCCCCTTATTGTCGTGTCCAGGGAGCTACCCCGTTGTGGCTTAAACAGAACGGGAGTAATTTACCACCTCTCCAGACCTTCGATGTGGGGTAACCAACCTCCGATTAAACCATCATCAAGGTTATTATGGCGGCCAATATCATAGTAGCCATTGGCGCACGCCTCCCGGTTTACTACTTAACCATGCCGACAGGGCCCAAAAGAGCATGATTTCAAAAACTTGCATTTCAGAATAACAGAAGTGCATGAAGCGCACAGAGTTTAGGAACTGAACCTTTAATCAAGACAGTATAACAGTGAACAGAACGTATTTCGGAAACCAATAACTTTAAACTTGAAGCATTGCCCCAAAAATGGGAAAGCGTTTAATTGGGAAGGTAAAATCTTTGAACTCGAAAAGGTTGATTTTGAAATCGTTTGAATACATGATTTCTTGGTAATTATTCAATAATCATCAAAGCATGAAGACATAATTGGATTCTTATAAGCCAGTACATAGGAGAGTAATACCATTTAATGTAGGAGAATCATTTAACTAAGAATGGAACATTGATTGCGAGCTATCCTTAAACTTGAGTTAATTGATCAATGCAGATTGAACAATCTTTAATCAATTTATGATCATAGACATGAGCTTTAAGGAACTAAGTTCCAAAGAATATTAATGATTCATGATTCAGTGAGGATGTCCAAGTATTGAAGTATAAGATCAACAAGAATGCGGAACACTTAAACAAGGATTAATCTTTTCGAAGAAAGGATTCAAGTAAACGATTAGTCATAGTTGAAAGGTCGTATTAAGAGCTTAAGGATATGTTTTGTTAGGGTCTTAAAACAACCCAAATTAGAAAAGGAATGTGAACTTTGAAACCTAATTTGAGCCTCGTTTTTTTAGAATTTCTAAAAAGGCTTTGACCGTTGAATTCGTCTCTTCGAAAAGATCATTTAGGTTAAAAGTCAAAATTCTTGATCAAGGTCAAAGTCAATGGTCAAGGGTCACTATTCAATTATACGGTATGTATACAGTCTTTATACTGTACGTATACGGTATTTATACTGTATGTGTAAGGGTATTTATAGAGTATGTATAAGGTATTTATACTATATGCGTACGATATTTTTATAGGGATACCTAACGTATCTATACATTATTTATACATAGTGCATACAGTATTTATACAAGAATACATGTTGTATCTATACTAGAATACATACGGTATTTATACAAAAAATACAAACGTATTTATTTGAAAATATATTTCGTATTTATACGAAAGTATACACGTATTTATACATAGAGGAATCAAATACGTATACGTATATTATACATATATACCATAACATATATCAATTGGTCATGTATAATTATGTAACAATTAAACTATAGTCTAATTTCTAAAATATAACCTTAAAGAACATGTAATAAATTAAATTAAATCATGTAATAAATTAAATTACCTAAGTATGATCGTAAAATAATTAAAATGTACATATAACATGCTAGAATAATTTTCACATAATTAATTTGTAACAAAATTTAATTATGTAACACCTTTCATAATAAACTATACTATAAGAAACATAATTCATAAATTCATTAATATTTAAAGCATAAATTAAATCACATAATTCATGCATAAAATAAAACATATATTAAAACCTAAACCTAGCATAATTAATAAATAAATTAAAACATAAAATAAACTAATTATAACCTAAAATAAATAAGAAAATAGCAACAGAAAAAAATAAATAAGAAAATCAAACCTTACAGGGGGGGCGCTGGTCGCCACTTTAGGGAGAGAGAGAGAGAGAGTGTGTGAGTCTTCAAATGGCACCGCTCACACTTATTTATAGTCGTAGCTAGGGACCTTTGTGCAAATAATATTTTTTCTAGGGACTTAGGTGGGGTATTTTATGAAAATTCCTTAAATAGGTTTGCTCTTTAGTATAATTGTTACAGCAGGGGTAATCTGGTAATTTCACCTTTCGCCAGCGTATTTTTGGAGCTGGAAAAGTGTCCAAGAGCTAGGAAATATTATAAAATGAAGCCCGAAAGGAAGCATTTTCCTTAATTTTATAAAATGATTTAATTATGAAATAAATACCAGGATAAGATTTGAAGGTCCAAAAGACTTTCCAAAAATGTAGAATAAATTGAGGAACGTTATGGCGATGATCTCAAGGGTTAAATCATCCTATCGAAGGAAATATATCCTACCGACGGAAATTTTTATTTCAAAATAAATTCTTAAATTGATCTATACATATAAACGAAACCACGAAGCATTGAAAAGAGGATTGAAAAATTCTAAGAAAATAAGTATAGGTTCTCTGGGGTTTCTCGAATAAAATAGCGTAGTGCTGGTTTGGAAATAAAGAGCGGTTTTAGGGTTTCGGTGCCATTTTCCCCCCAAACATCACATAATGTCACAAAAAAACATTTAATTCAGCTAGAGATGCAATGCATGAAGCATTTTAAGGATGAATCAAGATATATAAATGCATTTCGGTTATCCTTAGTTTACCGTTTCTAGCTAGGTCCTGATACAGGCTGTTATATCTCTCGTTACTTGTGATAGACAGGGGTTCTCTCATTGCTTGTGAGAGACGGGTTCTCTCCTTGTTGCTCGAAAGACGGGGTTCTTTCGTTGTTACTTGCTACCTGCTTAGCTTGCCTCTGGCGGCAGCTTAGAATCTCAGGGTGCTAGGTTTTGGTAAGATGAGGGTCGTGATCAGACAACAGACTTCTTGAAACGTTACTGAAGACCCCCTTCTTTGCTTGAAGCCTTAACCGAACTAATTCCTGTTGGGGAGTTGCTAACCCACGTGGGATAAACACGGGAAGATTTGTTTAGAACGCAGAACTCGAGACAGTGGACCTGAGGATAGGTCCTTCTTAAGGGGGAGAGGTTGTGACGGCCCCGACTCTTCGGACGTACAGGTATGACATATGTGTTTACCAAATTGCACGAATTGATTGTTCATAATTATTTTAGTTATTTAATTTTATTATTAATTCTTATTATGTGATTATTTGAATAATTGAATTTGGAAATTATTTGAATTCTTGAATGTTATGCACCTATGTGATTTATTCGCTTGTTGTTATTATCTGTTTTGATATCGAAATTTGGTGAAGTTTTAGAATGTTGTAAATTTATATGTTATGAATATGGCTACGTGCTCATTTAGCGTTGTCGATCATGTTTGACGTGGTAATGAATTTTATTTCAGTAACGATACCAAAACGGGGGCTAACTAGTATTTAGCGCACCTTTGGTTCGGGTGACATATTTTGAGCTCAGGAATTCGGATTCGATTTCCGTCACCTCTGCTGGACTTCTTTCAACGATCTGGGTTCAGTGGAACAAGCTTTATATTTTTCTAAAATCGTTTGGTACTCCGAAATCACCCCATAAGTTTGCCTCGCGCCTAAATGACCACCTTTAACTAAATTTCACATAAGTCCCTCATTTTTACACCTTTGTCAATGATTCTTGGCCCCACGTCTTCACAACACAATATATTATATTTTCCCTCATTGATTTTGACCAGCCTTAACAAAGAAAGAAAGGAGAATCAGCTGCAAACCTTGGAGAAACCCTTGTTGTTCCCGTTACATTGCGACCAAGAGGGTATTAGAGCTCATATCTTCATTTTCCTCCATCATCTTCAACAGGTGAGTCCATATTTTTGTTTAGCATCATTATGTGGTAAATTTCATTCATGATTTTCAGATTTTAACTTGGATTTGATATGGTTTTGAGGCATGTGATGAATAGTAAGATTTTGAATGAAATTTTGAACTCTTATGCATATTCTTGTGATTTCTTTTGAATTTATGACATATATGTGATCACATGAGCTTCATTTATGAACTTATGGATTTGAATTAGATGATGGTTGAGTGTATTAGATGTTACCATTATTGAACTTCAAGATTTTGAAGTTTTCTCCATGGATATGTGAAGTTATTTGAATCCCTCTTTGTTGCCGGGTTGTGGAACGAATTTTTGACCGAATTCATGACTATGTGGCTGTTGTCTTGATGGTTGTTGCTGCTGTACGTTGTCTTGAAGAGTTACTGCTGTGATTTGGGTTGAAACTGGGGAGCAAATGAATTGTTGTTGCCATTTTGCTATATTCACATTCTCCCCGGGAGGGGAGAATTATACTTGAGAAGTCCCTGGCCGGGGACTTACCTTAATTTCATCCAGTAGCTTTTTCCCCGGCCTGGTAGTTGTGGAGAAGAATTTTTCCACTGGCGGGGAATGTCTTAATTAATGTTTTTGCTGCAATCTCATTCTTGTATGTGTTCATGTAATTTCTTTGTTTTGTTCTTGTATATGTAATGTAACGCCCCGGTTTTTCATTTGTACTAGTACGTCATATGTGTTTACAAATTGTGCAATTAAATTATTTAATTATGTGATTAATTGTTTATAAGTGTTTTATATACTTGATTTTATATATTAAATGTTAATTATTCCTATTTAAGTATATTAACCTTAAAATTTAATTTAATTTGTATTCGTAGATTACATGTTAAATGATCTTATCTATAGTTATTTAATATTAAATGTATATGAATTAGTTGATTCATAATCTTAATGTTATTAATAATATATATATATTTAAATCGCGCATTTGATTTTTATATTAAATAAATTGGTACCACTTTGATAAATGTATTTTTTTTAATTTGTGCACTTTAGTTTAATTTAATTATGCAATTAATTTTGTAATTTATTTGAAATGTTATGGATTTTCACATGCATTGTTATGAGTGATATAAATGTGCTTCGTTTTTATATGATTTGATACCGAAATTTCATGAAAATTTAATATGTTGGAGATATATGTGTCGTGTATATGAATATATGTTCATTTCATGTTTTCGGGTTCGTTTGCATGAGTTTCGAATTTATTTTGATTGTGGAATCCAAATCGGGCGCTAAAGAGCAATTAGCGCACCCTTGGTTCCATATTTGATATCTTGAGCTAGGAAACTCGGATTCGAGTTTCGTCAACTTCGCTGAACTCGGAACGAAAATTCGAGTTTAGTGACCTTAGCCTTATAATTTTTCGATGTTATTTGAACCTCCGAAATTCAACCGAAACACGAAACGGAAACCAAATCTGCCACAGTTTACTAAAAAGACTATATTTGACTCCTTGGAACCCTTACTCAGCCCTTTAACTGATCCTTATCTCCCTTAACCGAACCAACCCTCTCACATGAAGAAAAATCAGCCAAAACCTCCTGTTCCAGAAAAATCCAGTAGCTCAAGCCAACCCTTGGAGATTCAAGCTCAAATCTCTTCCAAACCTCCATTAATCCACAAGGTAAGCTTGGGGTTGTATTATACATTCATCATGAGTCATTTTGATCCATTCATTGTAACACCCCAAACGGAGGATGCCACATCCCCCGCACTAAGATCCAGACCCGGTCACGAAATGGAAAGTCCATACCCGAATCTGAATCATAGCGAACGGGGAGACCAACTCACACACTAGGCTAGGCGGATCTAACTTGACAAACTCAGAGTGCGGAAGCAATTAAAACAACATGCAGAACAGGTGATGGGTTCAACTAGCATAGATACCTAATCCCGAATATCAATTCATAATCCAATATAATATCAGCATAAGTATCATCAATACCTAATGACATCCAAATACCAGCCTACGAACCCCACACGGGTTTAAGTCTAAGTAAAGCATACAACATAACCTTCAAGTGTGAAACATAAATACATATCATAAATACAATATGTGACAAATGCATCCTAATACCAACTAGACTGACAAGTGTGACTGAGGAGACTCACTTCCACCTAGCTCAAGCCAAAAGGAAACCTGCAAACTAAAAGATAAAATGAGGTGTCAGTCAACTGACTGAGTGAAGGGGCTAACGCACACCCACAATATATATATACGGAGCACAGCACATATCAAAAGGGTGGACTCATGAACCGGAGATAGGTATTGCATACCAAAGCGTTTCAAAGAAAAACCCAAAAATATATATATATATATATATATTCTTAGAAAACATTTTCAGAAACTCTATTCCGATTCATGATTCCCATAACATATCATACCATATGCTCGGCGAGTACGAGCTTCCAACCTCAACTCCTCATATCATAACAAAACAGAAATAACATACCAACCTCAACTCCGGGCGATGGTAGGGTTGCGCGACCCTAACCATCCATACAGTCGAGGGGAGTGCTAATGCTATTCCAACCCTCAGGACTCCGTTTCCCAACCAAACCTCCTGGTGGGTCCCGGTACATCCTCATCATACAGATGGAGACTACGCACAGGTATATCCCCGACGGCCCTAACCGTCCCAGGGGCTCCTTACCCATAGCTCCTGGGCCCCATAACAGAACAGAACATAACATATACCAACTTTCATGGCAATCTCGCTAGATAATCATAACATAACTTAACTTTTCGAAATAGCTTACATATGCTTTCATACTTAATTTCCAAAACTGAAGTTGTATCATAAGGTCATAATCATATCATATCCAACACATATTTAATCGTATATATAGTATATAATCGCATGCGGGGATTGAAATCATCATATTGGGGTCATAGGTCGTTTAACTATACAAAATCCTAAACCTCACCTGAGAAACGACGAGACGCAGAAACTGAGAAGACGATGAAAACTTGATCGGGTTATCTCCGCCATGGAGATCACTGACAAAAAGGGAAACACGAAGTACTTATGAGACAAGACTCAAACATGAACCACAAAGACGCACGGCGTTGCTCAATATGATAATAGAATGCTTAAGTGTCCATGTTGTGCTTCCAATGTGGTGTCGTGGTCAATTAAGACATACCAGTGCGTAACAAAATCATATTTACAGGTAGCAATTAATTATACAAGGTCAATCATAAAGTGAGCAATTAATAATTAAGTATGTTTACAAGAATTAGATTCAATTACAACACATAAATTCAAGTTCTCAGAATTTAAACAAAGAACGCTAACTCATAACCCGACATTTGCATAAACTCACAATTTCAAAAATCAATTTCTTTAACAAAACGTATGATCAAACTAGTACTTCAATAATTAACGCTCAAAGTGTTAATTGTACGGGACATTCAACAGTGTTACTAGAGCCATATTCTATCCAACAAATTATAACTCAGCGATTATCAATACATCTATAACCACACATACAACACTAATTCTTAAGTTACGCATACCATAAAAATTTAAGTAAGACAACTCTAATTGGAGTAACTAATATATATACAGTATACACGCATCAAAACGCACACACACCACCCACAAGTGATTAAACCCCAATGTTAGCATTTGACAAATTTTATAATTAGCAACAGACACCCTGAACATTTCAAGTTAACATATATATATAGACATTAATACATACACAACACCCACATTTATTTCAATAATTAACATACTAATTTAATTAGCAGGGTACCTTAGTTCCATCTAGTCAACTTAATTTAAAAACCATTCTTACACTTACAAAGTAATTACATGTTATTCAAGAACTAACAAATTGAATTTTAACTTAAATAGCTACCAAGCATCCATATATTTACATTAGACAACACCTAATATCAACAAACACACCTAATATCAACAAACACAGCATTCGGTGCCTTCAACAAATCAAGTTCTCGAACAAGTGAAATACATTGCAGATTATGAAACAATATCAGCAACAACTTGATTTCAAGAGACAACATACTATAAATTTAATTCCACAATTATACAATTAAACGTATCACTTCAATTTAAATTCAGAACTCCAAATATCAAGAATTAGGATATAATACAACCAATCCTACAATTCCGAAATTATTCAACCCAGTATCACACCCGAAATCATGTTTAACTTATAAAATTACAACCCACAATTAACAATTATATGCTACTGTAAAATTGCAAAACATACAAGATTGGGGAAAAGAGAATTGATGACTTACAATTCGGAAATTGAAAGAAAGAAGAAAAAGAAAAGAAAGTGAACAACAGTGGGTGCCGGGGGAGACATCGGTGGCCAGAAGTGAAGGACGACGCGAGCGATGGAAAGCACGGTTACCAGTAGCTATTTATTCCTTGGCCTTGCTTTCGGCTTCCTCTGATTTTGGCAGCGATGAGAGAGAGACCAGGGAAAAGGGTGGTGTCTGAATGGTGGCACGATGGTGGTTGGCGACAGAGATGAAGTTAACGGTTGCTTCTCTTCCTCGGTTTAAAAGAGAGAGAACCGAAGAGATCCAAGAGGAAGAGAGAATGGCGGGTGCTGGAGTTCACCGGTAAAGTGACAGGTTGCTCGACCTTCAGCAGCGGTGGTGGGTCTGAATCAGAGGCTGGAGAAGGAAAGTGCCACCGACGCGGGTGGTCATCAGAGGTCAGCGGCTGTTGGAGGTGGTGGAAGGGGAAACTCCGGTTCTGCTCAGATCTGGTGAAGAAAAAGGGGAAGAAGAATAGGGTGGTTGCCGGATCTAAATCTCGATAGCAGTGGTGGTCCGCATCGGAATCAGCATGTTGGAGTGGTGGCAGTCTTTCCTGTCGTGACGGCGACTATGGAGGTCCTAGCTCTCTTTCTCCAAATCTGTGGATGAGGAAATGGTGGTGTTGGTGCAGCAGAGGATCAGCGAAGAAGACGGCCGGTAGCGGGAGGAGTGAAAGGGCGGTGGCGAAAGGCGGAGATGGAGGAGCTGTTGAGCCGTTGTTGCTGAGCTTATAAGGCTGAGATTGGGGGGGGGGGGGTCTCGCCGGAGAAGAAGGCGTTGCGGCGGTGGTGGGGATTGGCACAACAACTGCTGTGTTGCTGCTTCTTAGAATAGAGGAGAGGAGGAATTGAGAGATGAAATGGTAGCACCTAGGGTTTTCAGCGTATAAAGAGACCCATTTTCCCAAAATTACAATTAAGTCCCTGAAGAACCTTCGTGGTACGATTGAGTCCTCCAATTTCCATACAAAAGTCAATTAAGTCCAATTAAAGTTTAAGAAATTATAAAAGTACCCCCAAGATTTAGAGTAGTGTTTAAATAAGTCCAAATTGAATTTCTCATAATTAGAAATAGATCCCCAATTTTTATTAATTTCATATTAGCCCATATAATTTAATCTAAAGAGCAATTAGACAGTAAGCACATATTGCAATTAAGTTCAAATATTTCCATAAGATCACAATTGAGTCAATTAAACAATTAAAATGTGAATAAAGCCATTCAAACACAAGCAGAGTTAAATAAATAACAATCTAATCGCATGGAAACGGCATCGTATCTTGCTTCGAAAATACGGGGTGTTACACCCTTCCCCCCTTAAGAGAACCTGGTCCCCAGGTTCCACTCCTGAGCTGGAAAAGCTTCGAGTTGATAGTGTCTTAACCCTTCTCAAGGAGTTGCGTAAAACATAGCCTTCGTGGTGAAGTTTACTCTCATTGTCTTTACTGAACATTTCTCGCGGTGTCTCGTTGTCACTGGGATCCCTCTTAGTACTGGATCGTTGTTTTCATCAAGTTGTTCGACCATCCCCATAAGACGAATAGTTGTCACTGCACTCACCTTCGATGGCATCGCAAACTCGTCACTTGCAGACCGTTGTTAGGACAACGCGTAACGCAACCGCAACAAACAAGAGAGAATCCCATCTCTCCGCACGCAAAGTGAGAGAGCCCCGTCCTCGACACACACAAGAGAGAGAACCCCGTCTCTCGCGCACATAATTGAGAGAACCCCATCTGTCAAGCACACAGTTGAGAGAGCCCCGTCTCTCAAACACATAATTGAGAGAACCCCGTCTCTTAAGAACACAGTTGAGAGAGCCCCGTCTCTCAATCACATAATGAGAGAACCCCGTCTCTCAACCTAAGTCTGATAGATTTCCACATCTCCCAAACATTCTAGTTTGAGAAAATCCAGAATTTCTCAAACCCCTAAATTCAAGAGAATCCAGCATCTCCGAATATCTAAGTACGACAGAATCCGACATCTCTCGTGCACGAAACTTAGAAAGAATCCAACATCTTTCTATCACATAAATAGAGAGAATCCTACATCTCTCTAACACGTAAAAAGAGGGATCTAAGGTCTCTCTTGCAAATAAATCCATAGATCAACACTCATACATACACAAATCAGAGTAACACTTGATGAAAAGTATGCGGTGCATGTTTGGTGTACCTTACACAACTGATATCGGTATCCCTTGAGTATAGATTCAATGCTCATACCTCGACTCAAGGGGGATATCGCGATGGAATCCCAGTAAAACAAGGTCACACTATGTATGTATGTTCTATGTGAGGTTAGTGAGCAATCAAGGGAGTTTTAAATCACATAAACATGCTTAATCCACATAAACACGTAACTTATTCTTTTCAGCAAAACAGATATTCCAGGTTATCAATGCTAGATCAGGTAGCCACGTTATAAAAATCAGAACAACGACAATCATCACACACATCAAACAAAACAAGATAAGAATACTTAAGCGATGCATGTATGCGAATGCCATGAATGCTTGGCGTACCGATCACCGTAGTGTCAAACTCTTGATATGAAGTTGGGGTGAAGTAGTAGGAGTTGATTAAGCCAACAATGATGCAAAACTCGTGAACTGAACTTCTTCATCTTGAATCCTTTGTGTGAAGAGGTGATCCAATAAGCATGCTTACAATCCAACTCTCTACCAGACCGTAGCCCTTGTTCAACCAGAATCATCTTCGATTCCCACCAAGAATCCTAATTCATTTGTGAAACCTTAACCTGTTCATCTTCAAGAATTGCCCATAAATCGGTTCTCAATCATAAATCTATCTCAGAACTATGTTCGGCGCTAGTGGTATTAATCATTTCCCCAAAGCAATCCATGGTATATGATTCTAAAACTTGAATAAAAATCTTTTGGCATCTATGTGATCTATTCCCATCTCAGCACAATCTTCCACCTCAGTAGAATCTTCCATCTCAGCAGAAAGAAAACACCCAAAGAGATAACAACCAATCTTGTCTTGTCGTTCGTTAACTATAAATGGCACCAAAACCTTCAACACTCACCGATCGCTTGTAGCTCGTTGCTTAGGTAACATGGTTACTTATCCACATCCCTCAAACCTGATCGGATCTTATTTGATCGGATTCTTCTTTATTAACCCGTTCCCATCAACAAGGTGACTACTTCCAAATAACCGAATCATCAGGGCGAAAGCTCATCAAGCTCCTTCAAAACGGTTCTACTTGATCCGATTCTCCTCCATTGACTCATTTCCTCAACGAGGTGACCACTTCCAAATAAATGAATCATCAAGGTTAAAATTCATCAAACTTCATCTTTCAATTGACTTTAAGGTAGTAAGTCAATATAGCAAATCTTATTCCTTCAACTCTCAACCTTTTCATGAACATTGAACTTGGTAAAGAATCCTTTCACTTTCGAATTATGATGTGTTTTCATTGTAGTGCCAATAGGCAGTGTCGATGGAGGAAAATCTCAGTGTTGACTCATAGGGTACCCTGAAATTCAAACACTAAATTCGATGCGTGCGGGTTAAAGATGTGAATGAAATGTAACACGTACATCACGTAAATGCAACAATTAGTTGTAATTTATAAAGCACATAAAATAAGATGTTGCATAATCAAAGTCATAATGTGCACACGATCATATAACCACAAAACAATTCATGCCGAAGGGTCAAAATATCAAGTCAAACAAATACAATGAGCAGTTATTCCTATGTCGTACGACCTAAACAGACTCAACACGACTCAAGAGCTCGGTTTTGCAACCTAGAGCTCTGATACCACTTAAGGATGTAACACCCCAAACAGAGGATGCCACATCCCCTGTACTAAGATCCAGACCCGGTCACGAAATGGAAAGTACATACCCAAATCCGAATCATAGCGAACGGGAAGACCAACTAACACACTAGGCTAGGCGAATCTAACTTGACAAACTCAGAGTGCGGAAGCAAATAAAACAACATGCAAAACAGGTGACGGGTTCAACTAGCATAGATACCTAATCCCGAATATCAATTCATAATCTAATATAATATCAGCATAAGTATCATCAATACCTAATGACATCCAAATACCAGCCTACGAACCCCACACGGGTTTAAGTCTAAGTAAAGCATACAACATAACCTTCAAGTGTGAAACATAAATACATATCATAAATACAGTATGCGACAAATGCATCCTAATACCAACTAGACTGACAAGTGTGACTCAGGAGACTCACTTCCGCCTAGCTCAAGCCAAAAGGAAACCAGCAAACTAAAAGATAAAATGAGGTGTCAGTCAACTGACTAAGTGAGGGGGCTAACGCACACCCACAATATATATATACGGAGCACAACACATATCAAAAGAGTGGACTCATGAACCGGAGATAGGTATTGCATACCAAAGCGTTTCAAAGAAAAACCCAAATATATATATATATATATATATTCTTAGAAAACATTTTCAGAAACTCTATTCCGATTCATGATTCCCATAACATATCATACCATATGCTCGGCGAGTACGAGCTTCCAACCTCAACTCCTCATATCATAACAAAATAGAAATAATATACCAACCTCAACTCCGGGTGATGGTAGGATTGCGCGACCCACAAAACAGAAATAATATACCAACCTCAACGAGCTTACAAGAATTAGATTCAATTACAACACATAAATTCAAGTTCTCAGAATTCAAACAAAGAACGCTAACTCATAACCCGACATTTGCATAAACTCACAATTTCAAAAATCAATTTCTTTAACAAAACGTATGATCAAACTAGTACTTCAATAATTAAAGCTCAAAGTGTTAGTTGTACGGGACATTCAACAGTGTTACTAGAGCCATATTCTATCCGACAAATTATAACTCAGCGATTATCAATACATCTAGAACCACACATACAACACTAATTCTTAAGTTACGCATACCATAAAAATTTAAGTAAGACAACTCTAATTGCAGTAACTAATATATATACAATATACACGCATCAAAACGCACACACACCACCCACAAGTGATTAAACCCCAATTTTAGAATTTGACAAATTTTATAATTAGCAACAGACACCCTGAACATTTCAAGTTAGCATATATATATAGACATTAATACATACACAACACCCACATTTATTTCAATAATTAACATACTAATTTAATTAGCAAGGTAACTTAGTTCCATCTAGTCAACTTAATTTAAAAACCATTCTTACACTTACAAAGTAATTACATGTTATTCAAGAACTAACAAATTGCGTTTTAACTTAAATAGCTACCAAGCATCCATATATTTACATTAGACAACACCTAATATCAACAAACACACCTAATATCAACATACACAGCATTCGGTGCCCTCAACAAATCAAGTTCTCGAACAAGTGAAATACATTGCGGATTATGAAACAATATCAGCAACAACTTGATTTTAAGAAACAACATACTATAAATTTAATTCCACAATTATACAATTAAACGTGTCACTTCAATTTAAATTCAGAACTCCAAATATCAAGAATTAGGATATAATACAACCAATCCTACAATTCCGAAATTATTCAACCCAGTATCACACCCAAAATCATGTTTAACTTATAAAATTACAACCCACAATTAACAATTATATGCTACTGTAAAATTACAAAACATACAAGATTGGGGAAAAGAGGATTGATGTCTTACAATTCGGAAATTGAAAGAAAGAAGAAAAAGAAAAGAAAGTGAACAACAGTGGGTGCCGGGGGAGACATCGGTAGCTAGAAGTGAAGGACGACGCGAGCGATGGAAAGCACGGTTGCCAGTAGCTATTTATTCCTTGGCCTTGCTTTCGGCTTACTCTGATTTTGGCAGCGAGGAGAGAGAGACCAGGGAAAAGGGTGATGTTTGAATGGTGGTGCGATGGTGGTTGGCGACAGAGATGAAGTTAACGGTTGCTTCTCTTCCTCAGTTTAAAAGAGAGAGAACCAAAGACATCCAAGAGGAAGAGAGAATGGCGGGTGGTGGAGTTCGCCGGTAAAATGACAGGTTGCTCGACCTTCAGCAGCGGTGGTGGCTCTGAATCAGAGGCTGGAGAAGGAAAGTGGCGTCGACGCGGGTGGTCATCAGAGGCCAGCGGCTGTTGGAGGTGGTGGAAGAGGAAACTCCGGTTCTGCTCAGATCTGGTGAAGAAAAAGGGGAAGAAGAATAGGGTGGTTACCGGATATGAATCTCGACAGCAGTGGTGGTCTGCGTCGGAATCAGCATGTTGGAGTGGTGGCAGTCTTTGCTGTCATGACGGCGACTATGGAGGTCCTAGCTCTCTTTCTCCAGATCTGTGGATGAGGAAATGGTGGTGTTGGTGCAGCAGAGGATCACCGAAGAAGACGGCCGGTAGCGGGAGGAGTGAAAGGGCCGTGGCGAAAGGCGGAGATGGAGGAGCTGTTGAGCCGTTGTTGCTGAGCTTATAAGGCTGAGATGGGGGGGGTGGTCTCGCCGGAGAAGAAGGCGTTGCGGCGGTGGTGGGGATTGGCACAACAACTGCTGTGTTGCTGCTTCTCATAATAGAGGAGAGGAAGAAATGACAGATGAAATGGTAGCAGCTATAGTTTTCAGCGTATAAAGAGACCCATTTTCCCAAAATTATAATTAAGTCCCTGAAGAACCTTCGTGGTGCGATTGTGTCCTCCAATTTCCATACAAAAGTCAATTAAGTCCAATTAAAGTTTAAGAAATTATAAAAGTACCCCCAAGATTTAGAGTAGTGTTTAAATAAGTCCAAATTGAATTTCTCATAATTATAAATAGATCCCCAATTTTTATTAATTTCATATTAGCCCACATAATTTAATCTAAAGAGCAATTAGACAGTAAGCACATATTGCAATTAAGTTCACATATTTCCATAAGATCACAATTGAGTCAATTAAACAATTAAAATGTGATTAAAGTCATTCAAACACAAGCAGAGTTAAATAAATAACAATCTAATCGCACGGAAACGGCATCGTATCTTGCTCCGAAAATACGGGGTGTTACATTCATCCCCAATTTTGATCATGTTTTCATGAGTATGTGGCTGACTTGGAGTAATAGTTAGGTTCTAACTTCATTCTTGAAATTCATGGTTTAAGCTTGGTTTTCTTGAGAATTTATGCCTGAACTCTAACCACTCCAGCTTCCTTTATGTATATTTGAACTTGGATTTGATGCAAGAACATGACTGCTTTTCGTATGAACTGCTGCTGCTGAGTTGTAGGACTAAAATTGCTGTCATTTGCTGCTCATTTTTGCCTTGTTTGATACACATACATAACTGATCATGTGCAGTAAGAAACGGAATGATTGTTGCCCTGTTCTCCTCCCTTTTGCCCTGTTTTTTGCCGTGAACTGCTGTTGTTATTGCTGCGATTTGTTGCTATCAATTTCTGCTCATTTCCCTTGCTTAACTACTATGTAATATCAGTCAATTGTGGGAGTTGTTGGTGTCATTTTGTAGCACCCCTACATGTGGATATGCCACACCCCCGCACTATAGGTCGATCCACATACGAAACGGGTAGTCCGTACATGAACTAACCTATAGCGAACGGGTAACAATCTAATAAAATGATAGGCTAGGCGGGATTAACTCATACATGCAATATAATAAAGCGGAAGCATAATTCATTCAATATCAATTACCAACATCAGGTGAACTATACTCTAGCTTTGCATGTCAATACATTAGCATCTCCAAATATAAAACAATAACATTAATCATAACTTTGTATGTAACAACAAATAACCAAATACACGGACCGTGTTTGACTCGACTACATGAACTGGACTCGACTCGACTCCCGCCTAGCGTGCACCTGCAATAACCTGAAAGGTGGAGGTGTCAGTCTGTGAAGACCGAGTGAGGGGTTTAAATACTATTAGCGCAGATAACATGCAAGCTATATTCTCGGGTAAAGTTTTAGAAAAGATAAATGTATAAGTTCAATAATAAAGTACTCTTCGCCCGAGAATACAACTATCAGTATTAAATACTTGTTCATTTTCATGCATTCAATACATGGCCCCGGCGAGTGAGGGCGGTCTCCAACATTACTCCAAATGTACATGAAACATGCTTGCTTGATCGTTAATCAATAGGTGATCATGCAATTCAATTATCGTGCAATCGTACGATAGTGTAATCCAGTAACATATTCATGGAATGAAAATCATGCAATAACCCGAGGACAATCCGTGGTGCCGGACCGTCCCCAGTCTCCTTCATCCTCCGGTGATGGTGTGATTGCAAGGCCCCACCATCCAATCTGTAACGCCCCGGTTTTTCCATACAATCATTAGGTGATATTATATGTTACTTTATAATTTTATAACGTTGTATGCATTATGTTTATATAAACTTATATGAATTATCATTAACGTGGAAATTACGTGAACTAATTGATAACGTGCTTAATTGTATGAATTAAGTGATCTAATTGAATTAAATGTCCTTAATTGCTCTCTTGTGTGAATTCTTGGATTTAAATGTGACGCCCCGTTTTCTCGAAGGGCGTCCTGACGCTATTAACAAGTAAGTCTCTACACTTGTGTGTGTTTAATTTAAGAGTTCTTGAATTATGTGATTAAATGTAAATCCAATTTAATATGTGATCATTCGAATTATTCTAAGATTAATTGTCAACTTGATTAATTACGCGCATATTTAACCCTAACTGTCTAATTTGATTTAATTCAAATTTATTCCATGAAATAATTGTCAAGTTGATTTTAAATCCATCATGTTACTTAACTTGTTTAATTTCGGTTTACTTGAATTCCTTGAGATTAATTCTCAATCATGTGTTTACGAAATGTCGTTAAATTGTACGAAAGGTTTCTAAAATTAAATTGAATTAAACTCTAATTGGTAAATCAATCTCTTTCATTTTAATTTATAAAATTTATTCGGAGCTTGAATGTTTATTCGTAACTTTACCAATTTTATTTACGATTATTTGTACGCGCTATTACTCTTTGCTACGCGATAAGGATACCCGGTTGTATATAGCTTGTGCACAAGACACATTTCTCCCAATCTCCTCTTCTGTCTCTTGGTTCTCTCTTTTTCTCTCTCATTCCCGCACACACACTACACCTAAAACACACACTGATCGTAACTTGACCGTTTCTCGACGGAATTCAACGAATGAGTAGTCCATTTCGATGAGCTTGACGAGAGGTTCACGATGGTGTAAAGATCTTGGCCAAACGACCAACGGTGGAGGAGAAATCTGCGATTTTCAGACATGGCTGCTGATAGGTCCGGAATTCGCAACTGGATTGCGGCATCAACTTCTACAGCCTCGTACGGCCTCCTCCGACATCGGAATATAGCGAAATTGGTATGCAAATCGAACGTCTCGACGAGATCTAAAACATGGAAGTGGTGTCACAGTCATTGGAGCAGCGGTGGCTCCACACGCGCAGCTCAAAGATCACGCTGCTGGTGGTGGATTTGGGCAAACTTCGCCGGTCGTTTTCGGTGATTCCGACGGTGGTTTTCGACGGGGCTTGATGGTTTCCAAGGTTTTTCGTCCCTCTGAGTTCATTTCCGGCATTAATTTCACCAGATCTTGGCCGTAGGTCGTGGTTCCGGTGACGTGGGCGGCTGCAGAAACTTTGGCGGCCAACGGGGCCCTTTTCCGGCGATCTTTTGGCCTCGGGCCCTTCACGAAAGTTGTTCGGAACGATGAGAACTAGTGGCCATTGATCACAAACACCAGATTTAGCCAATTGGGGACGTATCGTGGCCGCATAGTGGTGGTGCAACGGTGGCGCTAGCTCCGAGGATTTTTCCGGTGAGCAACCTTAGGGCTTTCGAAGAGCTCGTCACGGGTAAGACAATGCTTCTTTCGGATCGCATTTTGGTTCACGGGCTTGGAAATAATTTGAGTTTGAAGATTTTAGGATTTTCGTGTTCTTAGATCTGAAATTGGAGGAGATTGACTTGGAATTTTCAGAAATTGATCGAGGATTCGGAACGGGCACGAAGACTTCATTCTGGACTGATTTTTTGGGATTTTTCAGGTGACCTTCGGCGGCGGCCCGGCCAAATTCCGGCAGCTACAGTGGTGGCATTCCGGCGACGTCTGGTCAGAATGTTCGTCTCGTTGTGGTGAGTTCAATGCCACTTTCCGTTCGTTAATCGGACACTCGATCTATTTATTACGAATTATTTTGCGTAATTGTGATTATTTGAATTAATTGTTTTAAGTGCAAATAAATTGATTATTGTTGGTTTGTTGATTGAGATGTATTCCAATCGTATACGAAAACATGTATTGAATGGATTGTGATACGCATGAATGTTTCGATTTACAATTTGAATCCCAATGTGATGAATTTATACTATGTGTTTAGATATGAAGGGGTGTTAGTGTAATATCTAGAAACTAATCTTTTATGTGACTAAATGAACTTGAATGATATTTTAGAAGAACGAACATATTGTGATTTCTCTATATGGATTTGAGACGTTCTGAATGTTATGTTTGTTGTAAATTGTGTTTCCAATATTAAATTGAGATACATGAAAGATGCTTGAACAACTTGAGACTTTATGCATGATAGGAGTTAGAATTGTAATATCTGGATTTACTCTTACTACTCGAAAATGGTATATTATGAATTATGATAAATTGATAATTGTCATGCTTGTAAGTAATTAATTCCTAGTTGAATAATTGTATAAACACTTTAAACGAACAATTATGCTTAGTAATCAACTAAGGGGATGTATGTGTAATAATTCTAAACTTTTATAAATGACTTAGGGGATGTAAGTGTAATATTATGAAACTATGAATGTGACTTGAGCTTGTGTACCAAACATGTTGTGAAGTTGTAAAGTATGATCTTAAGTGAATTAAATGCACTCTTTATTTGTATCAAGCATGCCGTCTACCTACAACAACTTTGTATGTTTATATAATCAAGTTGCTCTTACTTATGCACTTTATAACTCGACATGAACTTGATGCTTAATTCTAATATTATAATTGAACCCTGTGACATTGGATGATTTAATACGCATTTTGTGAATACATTGACTTCCTAAATTGATCTTGCATCTTTGGATATGAAATTGCGTGTCGGTGCTTGTAGATATGACCCTGTTGAGCATTGATATGCCTTGAATGACCACGACACCTTATCCAAGCACAATATGAACAATTACGTATAACCACGATCATGTTGACTAACACCGTGCGTCTTGTTTGGTTCATATAGAGTCTAAGTCTGGGCTTCTGTATGTCTTGTCACAGAGTTTGGTGGTGCCGGTGGGCCCGAGGTTTAGAGTGTTTGGCCCTTCACACTCTCAGACTCTACTACTACGAGGTGAGGTTTAGGATTTTGTATAGTTATCCGATGTATGGCCTTTACATGCTGATTTCTACCCTTGCATGCGGGTATATCTATTATAAATACGCATGTGTTGGATATGATATGTTTATGACCTTGTGAATCAGCTTTGTTTTGGAAAATTAGATATGAAAGCATATGTAAGCTGTTTTGAAAAGTTATGTTATGTTATGATCTGTTCTGTAGCGAGTTAGCCATGATATATGGTATTTGTTCTATTATGTTCTGTTATAGATCCTAGGAGCTATGGGTAAGGAATCCCTAGGACGGTATAGGGCCATCAGGGCTCGGCCTGTGCATAGTCTCCATTTGAGATATCATTGTGCGACTCAGGGAGATAGGGGAGGCGTGATATCTTGAGCCTTCGGTGTACAGCCGAGGAGGACTCTCTTGTGTTCGCTACCCCTTAAGGGTTTGTCTGTTCTGGATGGTTTGGGGACGGTACATCTCCTCCATCATTGGTGTGACGGTTGGATTGATTTTTGTATTCTATGTTTGATATGTTCTGAGGAGTAAAGGTTGGAAGCTCGTACTCGCCGAGCATGTGTTCTGTTCTGTCTGGGAATCATGAATCGAGATAGAGTTTCTGAAATGTTTTCTAAAGCTTATATTTATGACTATCTTTTAGGTACTTTTGGAAATGTCTTTGGTATGCAACACCTATCTCCGGTTCATGAGTCCACCCTTGTGATATGTTTTATGCTCTATATATATACAGTGGGTGTGCGTTAGCCCCCTCACTCAGTCAGTTGACTGACACCTCATTTTATCTTTTAGTTGCAGGTTTCCTTTTGGCTTGAGCTTGGGGGATGTGAGTCTTCTGGGTCACACTTGTCGGTTTAGTTGGTGTTAAGATGCATTTATCACATACTCTATTTATGTTATGTATTCTTATTTCGCTTTTGGAGATTATGTTTTATGCTCTACTTAGACTTAAACCCGTGTGGGGTTAGTATGCTAGCATTTGGATGTAATTAGCTATTCTGCTGATACTTATGTTGGTTTATTATGTTGCAATGATTTGAGATTCGGGACTTGGTACCTATGCTAGTTCAACCCGTCACCTGTTATGTATGTTGATATTCGGGACTAGGTATCTATGCTAGTTGAACCCGTAACTTATTTTGTACGTTGATTTAATTGCTTCCGCTATCTGATGATAATTGTTTAAATTGCTTCCGCGCTCTGAGTCTGTCGAGCTAGATCCGCCTAGCCTAGTGTGTGAGTTGGTCTCCCGTTCGCTTTGATTCGGATTCGGGCATGAACTTTCCATTTCGTGACCGGGTCTGGGTCTTAGTGCGGGGGATGTGGCATCCTCCGTTTGGGGTGTTACATCCTTAAGTGGTATCAGAGCTCTAGGTTGCAAAACTGAGCTCTTGAGTAGTGTTGAGTCTGTCTAGGTCGTACTGCATAGGAATAACTGCGCATTGCATTTGTTTGACATGATACTTTGACCCTTCGGCATGAATTATTTCGTGATTATATGATTGCGTGCACATTATGACTTTAATTATGCAACATCTTATTTTATGTGCTTTATAAATTACAACTAATTGTTGCATTTATGTGATATACTTGTTACATTTCATTTGCATCTTAATTCGCATGCATCGAATTTAGTGTTTGAATTTCAGGGTACGCTATGAGTCAACACTAAGATTTCCCTCCGTCAACACTACCTATTGGTCAACACTACCTATTGGTACTACAACGGAAACACACTATAATTCGAAGATGAAAGGATTCTTTACCAAGATCAATGTTTATGAAAAGGTTCAAAGTTTAAGGAATAAGATTTGCTATATTGACTTACTACCTTAAAGTCAATTGAAAGATGAAGTTTGACGAATTCTAACCTTGAGGATTCGTTCATTTGGAAGTAGTCACCTTGTTGAGGAAATGAGTCAATGGAGGAGAGTCTGATCAAGTAGAACCATTTTGAAGGATTTTGATGAGCTTTTGCCTTAATGATTCATTTATTTGGGAGTAGTCACCTTGTTGATGGAAACGAGTTAATGTAGAAGAATCCGATCAAATAAGATCCGATCAAGTTCAAGGGATGTTGATAGGTAACCATGTTACATAAGCAATGAGCTACAAACCATCGGTGAGTGTTAAAGGTTTTGGTGTCGTTTAGAGTTAACGAACGACAAGGCAAGATTAGTTGTTAGCTCTTTGGGTGTTTCTTCAAGATGGGATGGAAGACATTGCTGATGTGGGAATAGAACACCTAGATGAAGAAAGACTTTATCCAAGTTTCAGAACCATATACCATGGATTGCTTTGGGAAGTGCTTAACACCACGATCAACCAACGAAACTCTGAGGTGAATATCTAATTGACAAACGAATCATGGACAACTCCTTGAAGATGAGCAGACTAAGATTTAACACATAAATGAGAACTCTTGGGAGAAACTGAAGATGATTCTAGTTGAGCAAGGATTACGGTCTAGTAAGGGGTTTGGTGATAGACGAGCTTTGCTGAGTTACCACTTTATGAAAAGACTCAAGACAAAGAGGTTCAGATGACGAGGGTTGCATCATTGTCGGCTTAATCAACTCCTACTGCTTCATCTCGACTTTCTTGTCAAGATTTTTACACTTTGGTTAACGGTACGCCAAACATTCATGACATTTGCATACATGCATCGTTTAAATACTCTCACCTTGTTTTGCTTGATGTGGGTGATGACTATTGCTATTTTAATTGTGATAACTTGGATACCTGATCTAGTATTTGTAAATTGAAATTTCTACTTGTTATGAACTGTTGATGAAATGAATGAGTTATGTACTTATGTGAACTATTCATGCTTATGTGATTTAAAACTCTTTTGATTGCTCACTAACTTCTCATATAACATACATACATGCTGTAACCCTGTTTTATAGGGATTCCATCGTGATATCCCCCTTGAGTTGAGGTATGAGCGTTGAATCTATACTCAAGGGACACCGATATCAGTTGTATAAGGTACACCAAACATGCATCGCATAATTTTCGCCAAGTGTTACTATGATGTGTGTATGTATGAATAACTAATCAGTGGATTTATGTGTAAGAGAGACCTTAGGTTCCCTCTTTTTACGTGTTGGAGAGATGTAGGATTCTCTCTATTTATGTGGTAGAAAGATACTGGATTCTTTCTATGTTTTATGCACGAGAGATGTTGGATTCTCTTGTACTTAGATATTCGGAGATGCTGGATTCTCTTGAATCTAGGGGTTTGAGGAATGCTGGATTTTCTCAAACTAGAATGTTGGGAGATGTTGGAATCTGCCCGACTTAGGTTGAGAGACGGGGTTCTCTCAATTATGTGCTTGAGAGACGGGGTTCTCTCTTTTATATGTGCTTGAGAGACGGGGTTCTCTCTCTTGTGGGTGCTGAGGGACGGGGCTCTCTCACTTACGTGTTGAGAAATGGGATTCTCTCTTGATTGTTGTGGTTGCGTTACGCCTTGTTTTGACTACGGGCAGCAAGTAGCGAGTCAGAGACGACATCGACGTTGGGTGCATTTGCAGCTATCCGATCATGGGAATGACTGACCGAGTTCGAAACAAATAACGTATCAAGTACTCGCACGGACCTCGACGATAGCAAGACATCCTCAAGGAGGTTCGGTGTAGATGACAGGAGTAAGCCTCACCATTTGAGTTATGATCTTACGTGAGTTCTGGAGAAGTGTTGGAGCACTACAACTAGAGGATCTACATTTTAGCAGTGGAACCTGGGGACCAGGTTCTCTTAAGGGCGGAAGGTTGTGACGCCCTGTTTTCTCGAAGGGCGTCCTGACGATATTAACAAGTAAGTCTCTACACTTGTGTGTGTTTAATTTAAGAGTTCTTGAATTAAGTGATTAAATGTAAATCCAATTTAATATGTGATTATTCGAATTATTCTAAGATTAATTGACAACTTGATTAATTACGCGCATATTTAACCCTAACTGTCTAATTTGATTTAATTCAAATTTATTCCATGAAATAATTGTCAAGTTGATTTTAAATCCATCATGTTACTTAACTTGTTTAATTTCGGTTTACTTGAATTCCTTGAGATTAATTGTCAATCATGTGTTTACGAAATGTCGTTAAATTGAACGAAAGGTTTCTAAAATTAAATTGAATTAAACTCTAATTGGTAAATCTATCTCTTTCATTTTAATTTATAAAATTTATTCGGAGCTTGAATGTTTATTCGTAACTTTACCAATTTTATTTACGATTATTTGTACGCGCTATTACTCTTTGCTGCGCGATAAGGATACCCGGTTGTATATAGCTTGTGCACAAGACACATTTCTCCCAATCTCCTCTTCTCTCTCTTGGTTCTCTCTTTCTCTCTCTCATTCCCGCACACACACTACACCTAAAACACACACTAATCGTAACTTGACCGTTTCTCGACGGAATTCAACGAATGAGTAGTCCATTTCGATGAGCTTGACGAGAGGTTCATGATGGTGTAAAGATCTTGGCCAAACGACCAACGCTGGAGGAGAAATCTGCGATTTTCAGACATGGCTGCTGATAGGTTCGGAATTCGCGACTGGATTGCGGCATCAACTTCTACAGCCTCGTACGGCCTCCTCCGACATCGGAATGTAGCGAAATTGGTATGCAAATCGAAAGTCTCGACGAGATCTAAAACATGGAAGTGGTGTCACAGTCATTGGAGCAGTGGTTCCTCTACACGCGCGGCTCAAAGATCGCGCCTCTGGTGGTGGATCTGGGCAACCTTCGCCGGTCGTTTTCGGTGATTCAGACGGTGGTTTTCGACGGGGCTTGATGGTTTCCAAGGTTTTTCGACCCCCTGAGTTCATTTCTGGCATCAATTTTACCAGATCTTGGCCGTGGGTGGTGGTTCCGGCGACGTGGCCGGCGGCAGAAACTTGGGCGGCCAACTGGGCCCTTTTCCGGCGATCTTTTGGCCTCGGGCCCTTCACGAAAGTTGTTCGGAACGATGAGAACTAGTGGCCATTGCTCATGCAAATCCAGGTTTGGCTAATTGGGGGCGGATCGCGGCCACATAGTGGTGGTGCAACGGCGGCGCTAGCTCCGAGGATTTTTCCGGCGAGCAACCTTAGGGCTTTCGAAGAGCTCGTCATGGGTAAGACAACGCTTCTTTCGGATCACATTTTGGTTCACCGGCTTGGAAGTAATTTGAGTTTGAAGATTTTAGGGTTTTCGTGTTCTTAGATCTGAAATTGGAGGAGATTGACTTGGAATTTTCAGAAATTGATCGAGGATTCGGAACGGGCACGAAGACTTCATTCAGGACTGATTTTTCGGGATTTTTCCGGCGACCTTCGGCGGCGGCCCGGCCAAATTCCGGCAACTACAGTGGTGGCGTTCCGGCGACGTCTGGCCAAAATGTTCGTCTCGTTGTGGTGAGTTCAACGCCACTTTCCGTTCGTTAGTCGGACACTCGATCTATTTATTACGAATTATTTTACGTAATTGTGATTATTTGAATTAATTATTTTAAGTGCAAATAAATTGATTATTGTTGGTTTGTTGATCGAGATGTATTCCAATCGTATACGAAAATATGTATTCAATGGATTGTGATACGCATGAATGTTTCGATTTAGAATTTGAATCCCACTGTGATGAATTTATACTATGTGTTTAGATATGAAGGGGTGTTAGTGTAATATCTAGAAACTAATCTTTTATGTGACTAAATGAACTTGAATGATATTTTAGAAGAACGAACATATTGTGATTTCTCTATATGGATTTGAGACGTTCTCAATGTTATGTTTGTTGTAAATTGTGTTTCCAATATTAAATTGAGATACTTGAAAGATGCTTGAACAATTTGAGACTTTATGCATGATAGGAGTTAGAATTGTAATATCTTGATTTACTCTTACTACTCGAAAATGGTATATTATGAATTACGATAAATTGATAATTGTCATGCTTGTAAGTAATTAATTCCTAGTTGAATAATTGTATAAACACTTTAAACGAACAATTATGCTTAGTAATCAACTAAGGGGATGTATGTGTAATAATTCTAAACTTTTATAAATGACTTAGGGGATGTAAGTGTAATATTATGAAACTATGAATGTGACTTGAGCTTGTGTACCAAACATGTTGTGAAGTTGTAAAGTATGATCTTAAGTGAATTAAATGCACTCTTTATTTGTATCAAGCATGCCATCTACCTACAACAACTTTGTATGTTTATATAATCAAGTTGCTCTTACTTATGCACTTTATAACTCGACATGAACTTGATGCTTAATTCTAATATTATAATTGAACCCTGTGACATTGGATGATTTAATACGCATTTTGTGAATACATTGACTTCCTAAATTGATCTTGCATCTTTGGATATGGAATTGCGGGTCGGTTGCTTGTAAATATGACCCTGTTGATCTTTGATATGCCTTGAATGACCACGACACCTTATCCAAGCACAATATGAACACTTATGTATAACCACGATCATGTTGAGCAACGCCGTGCATCTTGTTTGGTTCATATAGAGTCTAAGTCTGGGCTTCTGTATGTCTTGTCACAGAGTTTGGTGGTGCCGGTGGGCCCGAGGTTTAGAGTGTTTGGCCCTTCACACTCTCAGACTCTACTACTACGAGGTGAGGTTTAAGATTTTGTATAGTTATGCAACCTATGGCCTTTACATGCTAATTTCTACCCTTACATGCGAGTATATCTATTATAAATACGTATGTGTTTGATATGATATGTTTATGACCTTCTGAATCAACTCTGTTTTGGAAAATTAGATACGAAAGCATAAGTAAGTTGTTTTGAAAATTTGTGTTATGTTATGATCTGTTCTGTAGCGAGTTAGCCTTGATATATGGTATCTGTTCTATTATGTTCTGTTATGGATCCGAGGAGCTATGGGTAAGGAATCCCTGGGATGGTATAGGGCCGTCAAGGCTCGGCCTGTGCATAGTCTCCATTTGAGATATCATTGCGTGACTCAGGGAGATAGGGGAGGCGTGATATCTTGAGCCTTCGGTGTACAGCCGGGGAGGACTCTTGTGGGTTTTCTACCCCTTGAGGGTTTGTCTGTTCTGGATGGTTTGGGGACGGTACATCTCCTCCATTATTGGAGTGACGGTTGGATTGATTTTTGTATTCTATGTTTGATATGTTCAGAGGAGTAAAGGTTGGAAGCTCGTACTCGCCGAGCATGTGTTCTGTTCTGTCTGGGAATCATGAATCGAGATAGAGTTTCTGAAATGTTTTCTAAAGCTTATACTTATAACTATCTTTTGGGTACTTTTGGAAATGTCTTTGGCATGCAACACCTATCTCCGGTTCATGAGTCCACCCTTCTGATATGTGCTATGCTCTATATATATACAGTGGGTGTGCGTTAGCCCCCTCACTCAGTCAGTTGACTGACACCTCATTTTATCTTTTAGTTGCAGGTTTCCTTTTGGCTTGAGCTAGGCGGATGTGAGTCTTTTGGGTCACACTTGTCGGTTTAGTTGGTGTTAAGATGCATTTGTCACATACTCTATTTATGTTATGTATTCTTATTTCGCTTTTGGAGATTATGTTTTATGCTCTACTTAGACTTAAACCCGTGTGGGGTTAGTATGCTAGCATTTGGATGTAATTAGCTATTCTGCTGATACTTATGTTGGTTTATTATGTTGCAATGATTTGAGATTCGGGACTAGGTACCTATGCTAGTTCAACCCGTCACCTGTTATGTATGTTGATATTCGGGACTAGGTATCTATGCTAGTTGAACCCGTCACTTATTTTGTACGTTTATTTAATTGCTTCCGCTATCTAATGATAATTGTTTAAATTGCTTCCGCGCTCTGAGTCTGTCGAGTTAGATCCGCCTAGCCTAGTGTGTGAGTTGGTCTCCCGTTCTCTTTGATTCGGATTCGGGCATGAACTTTCCATTTCGTGACCGGGTCTGGGTCTTAGTGCGGGGGATGTGGCATCCTCCGTTTGGGGTGTTACATTAAATGTATATCATGACTTGAAGTTAATTGCATCATTTGTTAGAGATTATACTTATGTGCATTAATTTAAATAAGCAAGGGACTTTTATGCAAATAAGGATGAATCACATATTTCCATACATGACTTTAGGATATATCTCTTAATTCATCCAAAATGTTCCATTATATTCCATTCATCCAAGAACAAAGAATACACACACATACACCTAGCAAATGTCGGTTTTTACACCTTGAGAAGGGGAAGAAGATATTAACCCTTATTCAAGCTACAATTGAAGGGAATTGTGAAGTAGGAGCACCATCAACCTCATATCATCATCTCACCACCATTTCTTTTGATTCAAGATGACGGTCCGGGAGACGAGGAACACGCTCCATAAGCCAAAATGTATCTATATATTTACAGTTTTCCCAACTTTAATTACCTCAAAATTGATCGATTGTAATTGTTATTGTACTGACTGATTGTTATCGTATTGAATTGATTAATTGTTTTGGCGAGTAAAGCATGTTCACATTGGGCCCGAGGGTAGTGTACTGAGCCAACCGAGTAAGCAAGGGCTGACGTGTAACGCCCCAATTTCCAGACAGTCAGGTACGCTCGACACGTGTGAGTTTCGAGCGTTAAGATTTATTTTATTATTTTTGTTTATTACATTTATAGGTGTTATGCTAATTTTATAAATTATATTTCAAACGTGATTATGTGAATATATGTGAAATAAGTGTCCACTTGAGAATTATTGATGAGTTGAATTCAATTGCTACGTGAAATAATTATCGAACGTGATTTAATTGCTTATTGTCCTTAATTGATCACTTATTTAAGTTAAAGGACCAAATTGCATGAAAACTCTTTGGACTAAATTGCTTATTCTTCATGAGTATGAACTTGATTGTATGAACTAGACAACTTGGGGACTTAATAGCAAATTATGGTGACTCATCCCATCTCTTGGAAGCATCACGTAATATATGTATCCCTTTCATTTCTTCATTTTCACACCAACACAAGCATACCATACTTCCTTTCCTTTTCTCTCGATCAAACACCAAACAAGAAGGAAGGATTGATTTATCATCTTAAAGTTATTTCTCCATCAAGACTTGAGAGCTTTGAAACTTTGCAACTTCATCTTCTTCTTCTAATCTTTCTCAAGGTAGAAATGAAAGTTTATGTGATTTCTTGATGAATTTGATTAAAGCTAGGGTTTTTGAAATCATGGGATAAGATGATGATTTGGTGTTTGATGCATGAATACATGATTTTAACTTGTATTTATGCATAAATTCTTGGAAATTTTGAAGTATATGTTGAGTGATGACATGATCTTGAAGTTGATGATTCTTGAGAATCAAAGGATGAATTAAGTGTTTATGTTAGTTTTAATTGTACTTTAAGTATATAATTATGTTTCTTACTTGATTTAATACATTTGGTGGAAGTTTTGATGATGTTTTGATGATTTTGAATGTGATCCGAGAGCTCCCCTGTTTTCTGCTCTGTTTTGAGCTTTCTGCTCAGCGGGAACGGCCCTTCCCGTCCCCTTTGATTTCCCGGAACGGCCGTTCCCATCCTTTGAATGTTTTGGGCAGCGAGGTTGGGAACGGCCCTTCCCATTTTGGCCTAAAGCCGGAACGGCAGTTCTCGTCTTCAGCAATGTTACAGAAGATCACACAGCCAATTTTGCATTTATGTCATTTGTTCTAAATGACCGTTTACCCCTAAAACGTACTCCTATTGACCTGCATTTCGAACTGTAGAAACTAAATTGAGTCTAAAGTATTCTCCAATTGGAATCACCTCAATATCATTTCTGTTTTGTGAGATATATCCATTTTAATTTGGTGTCGCCACTCTACCGAAAATCTGCATTCACTCAACTTCGAGCTTACACCATTTTCTCCTCACTTTGAATTAGAATACCAGCCATATATCATCGGAAAGGTGTATTGGTCTAGTTTTCTATCCAACAAACAAAACCCAATTCCAAATTTTATAACTCAAGATATTCCAGTTTTCCTACAGCTTGTACATTTTCGAAAACTGTCAACTTTTGCCAAACTTTGCCAAAACCTCTTTTCTCGCATTACTTTCACTCTCTCGGCCCCCGTATGCGATTTATATGATTGGAATAGTTGAATAATTGATGATTATATGGTTATTTGACATTTTATGGTCTTTGCTTACTTAAACTTAATTGTTAACTCCGTGTTTTATGTAAAACGAATTGGTATGATTGCATGCCTTAAATACGTGATCTCCGTGAAATTATTTGTCTTCTTGTAAATTATTCTATTCCATTTATAAGTATCTATATGATCGGTACGTGTAAGTATACGTTTATTTCATACAAGAATATGTTCATGGCTACGCCGTGCGTCATATTTGGTACCATTGTCGAGTATTGTCTCAGGAATGCATGTATGTTCCCATTTCTTGTTCAGTTACTCTCCAGGGAGGAGATTGTCGAGCACGAGCACGTTCACGCATTCAAGAGTCGTGTGTCGCCTGTCAGGTGAGGTTTAATTGCTAGTTATATAGAACCCGTATAACCTTTACGTGATCTTTCGGCCAAAGGTATTTATATTTATAATTTCCATGAAATCAATTATCTCTTCAAGTCATGATCATGAAAAGCAAGCAAGCAAGCAAGCCATGTTTCATGCATGATTAGGCGAGTAGCATGACCGTTCACGTTGGGCCCGAGGATAGTGACTAGAGCCAACCGGGAAAGCAAGGGCTGATGGGTAACTCTGGCACTCTCCTCACCACATTTGGGGTCACCCCTGAATCCGCTAGGAGATTAGTGTAGGAAGGAGCTCCGGGCTTAGGGATTCATGTACCCTCTGCTCAACATGTCGTGGATGGTGAAGGTTAGCTACCTTCCCATCATTGGAGGGAGAAGGAGACTGGGGACGGGTCCGGCACCACGAATTGTCCTAGGGTTATTGCATGATTTCCATTCCCTGAATGTGCTACTTGATTACACTATCGCACGATTTCACGTTAATCGAATTGTATGACCACCTATTAATTAACAAGCAAGCAAGCATGTTTCATGTACATTGGAGTAAGGTTGGAGACCGCCCTCACTCGCCGCGGCCATGTATTGATTGCATGAAAATGAACAAGTATTTAATATTGACAGTTGTATTCTCGGGCGAAGAATACTTTATTCTTGAACTTATATATTTATCTTTTATAAATCTTTAGCCTAGAATGTAACTTGCATGTTATCTGCGCTAATATATATTTAAACCCCTCACTCGGTCTTCACAGACTGACGCCTCCACCTTTCAGGTTATTGCAGGTGCACGCTAGGTGGGGAGTGAGTCGAGTCCAGTCCACGTAATTGAGTCAAGCACGGTGCATTTTATTTAATTGTTCATTACTTATGTTCGTTCAAAGGAATTATATTTAATGTTAATTGTTAGGGATTTTAGAAGATGATAATGTATTGATATGTGAAGTTAGAATATATTTTATTTGGTAAATGAGAAATGTCATGACATGATAAATGGAAATATTTGATAGTGATTAGTTTATGTTTCCGCATTATTATGTCACATGTATAAGTTACTCCCACCTAGCTTGTTGTTATTGCATTATCACCCGTTCGCTATAGGTTATGGATTGGCCATTTCGTAGGTGAATTGACCTATAGTGCGGGGTGTGTGGCTCCTCCACGTGTAAGGGGTGCTACATCTAAGGTGGTATCAGAGCCCGGTTGCAAAACCGAGGTTCTAGTGTCGTGTCGTGTCAAGTCTAGGTCGTACGGCATAGGAATTACTTGTTAATTTGAGAGTCTTGCATTTTATTTGAACTTTCTGATCTATTTGAACCTTTGAACTAATGGAATTTCTTGATAACTTGTGTCTTGCATTGATTTATTCTATTAATTGACAATTAATTGATCTTGAATTGTTGCAAAATACATATGTTCAACGTGCTTATCTTGAAATTTATTTGAACTAGTTGTTGCCTTATGTATCCAATTCATGTTCTCTATATTGATTATATGGCATGAGCATACCTTACCCACATGCATTTATTTTCAAAGCAAGTTGTGAGTGACAGGGTGTAGAAACGATATCAAACCACGTTCAGTTGCTCAACAACTTCACTTTACTACAAGATTTCTTCTTTAACTTCAGGACGGGTAAGAAAGCGTGCCGAAAATTCATACAAGGCTTCGAGAGTCATTATCTTCCCTGTCGAGTTAAAATTCAAGTGATGAAATCCGAAGAGGAGGAATCAAGCGTGAAAGTTACTTAGAAGATTTGAGAGGTGGAAAAAAAAAAAACAAAAGAAGAGAGAAGAACAAAATTCCAAAGATTTTTAGGTCAGGAATTCTTGCAACAAGGAGGAGGTATTCTCGAGGAGTTGAAGAGGAAGTGGCTTCAAAGATTACCAATTATGGTATGGTTTAATTGGAAGATATAGAGCAACAATTAGAAATAATAAAGAAAGGCGAGGTGACAACTAGGGCGAATAGTGGGATCATCGTTGGAGACTAATTCGTGAGAAGTATTTGAATTCAAGAATTCCGATCTCGGGTTATCATGTTACATAAGGGATTAGTTATGGAAAAAGGTTTCAGAGCTATTAGATATCAATAACCGGGAAAGAATTGAGTTCAAGAAAACTCAAAATCAAGCCCGGGAAACGTATAAGTCGAGGTCGGAGAAATTTGAAGATTTAGAAGATCGTGGGTAAACGAGAAACAATCAACAATCCAAGACAAGTTATAAAACAACAATCAAGAAAAGTGACGGGATAAAAATTTCCCCTACTACGGTGACAGGTTCTTCAATGCATTCATAAGCACGTGCATCATATCTATTAGTTAATTGTCTCTCGTTTATATATGTTGTTATAAATTATTACTCAAGATCTTTTATTAGGGGTGTATTGAATGCGTTAAAAAATATATATATATTTCTGTTATTTAAATTTTTCGTGTGCACATATATATTCTTAAATTGATATAATTGTTCTAACGTGTTGTATTTAAAATTATCTGTAAATGTAGTAGGTGCAATAACATTTTAACTCGCATGCATTATTTAGTGTTTGTTGTATATAGGCTCTCCCTATTCTCTATCCCATTTGTCTTTGCAATCCATTCCTACCAACTCGAGTTTAGAGAAGAGTATCTCTTAGCCATCGGGTATTGTGTTGGTAACCGGGTTATCCGATTTTGCTAGAAGTTTAGTAATATTTTGGGATTTGCAAAAACTAGTGGTTCTTGACGTAATATGGTCTGGAGTGGTATAGTTATTGAAATGATTATTGGGAGCTGGAAATGCTGATAGGTTCAAGCAGATAAGGGTTCAGTGGTTTCTTCGGTCTTCAGAAATTAGTCAGCATTTTGGAAATGCAGTGGGGCAGGAGAATGAACTCTTCTTGCTTCAGGTCATGGTGTTGATCTTGCAAATGTCAACCCTTTGGAAGTAATAGGTGGTAAGTACAATGTTGTTCGCGTTTCTACGGACAACAAAAATCCACCACCTTCACCTAAGGAATTTATGATGGCTGATCATGTCTTTTCTCGGATTGTGGGATCTCGGAAATTATAGATATCAGATCAGGTTGGAAATATAGTTGGAGAAATTTAAGAAGTGGTAAACAAGCTCAAGGAATTAGGAAAAAATTCTATTTTCTTAAGGGGGAGAGCCGGTCGGGAAATAAATTAATGTTGAAAATTAGGCTCAATCGGGGAATCAGGAAACTTCAAGAAAATTAATTCGTCTTGGAGCTTTTATCGGAGTCGTGTGAAGGAAGTTCAATACCTCAAGTCTGTTCTCCCTCTTACACAAAGAAAAGAGTTTACTTGGAGCATCAAGCCAGTTTTACGCGTGGGTACACAACCATTTCCTAATAAAAGTTAACGGTTATTTCTAGTTTCGGGTCCCAAAAGTTAGAGGGTGAATCAGCCTAAGAAAGTTCTACCAGCAAATCTGATATTGAAATTGGCAGAAGAAGGCAGAGATTAATAATGATTTACAGATTATGTGAAAAATAATACTAGGGACTAAGATAGCTGTTAGGAATTGATACCTCGAGTTGTGGTGACAGAAAAGCTAAAGAGTTGGGTCACGGAATGAAGATCAAGTGGTTATTGAAGTATAGGTAGGTATTGGGCAATCAAGGAGTGGTATTCGTGTTAGAAGGAATTTTAATTACAGAATCAAGCAGTTAACGGAACAACCGCAACGTGAGAATTTCAACCCCGGTGAACGGTACACTTGAACATGCTTATCACGTACATCATTTATTTTACTAAGAGCCGTATATGATTCTTCGTTATTTATTAACTTATTCTTATGTGAATATTAAGTTTCCATAACTGATACATTCTATCTGCTCCATACCTGATAACTGTGTAAATGTTTATTTAATTATTTACTTGATGTTATTTTGTGTACGTGAGAGACGGGGATTCTCTCAGGGTTACGAGGGACGGGGTTCTCTCGTTACTTGTTGTAACGCCCCGTTTTCCCGACAAGTCAGGTACGACGTCACGAGAGAGTTTAATTTAGTAATTATGTGATTTATGTGACGTCGCATGTTAAACGTGTCAACGTGTAATTTATTTAATTATGTGCGCTTTAGAATTTTATTTAAATTGTTCTTGGACTCAATTGTCCAATAATTGCAAGTTAGGAACCTAATTTTAATTAGGGTGTTTTGAGACCTTTGTGGCTACCTTGAGCCCGGGAATTCGGATTCGGATTCGGATTCCAACCTTATTATTGAGTTCGTTTCGGTTATTCGAATTCGTTTACTTAACCTTTTATTTTTTTCTAAAGCTATTTGATTGCCCAACCGTTTAAAATCCGATCCAGTTAGACCGGGTACCGTTTGACCCTACCCGTTTGACCAGCCCTAAAAGGGCCAGCCTTATTTCTTTTCCCCATTTTTGATCGATCAATCTTTAGCCATGGAAGGAGAGGAGAAGAAATTCCCCACTTTGGCTCCAACACCTCAAGATTTGGGCTTTCATGATCCAACCGTCCGATCAACGACTTAAGGTATGATTCGTGATCTATTCGTTACGTGCTTTAATTTATTATAGCTTTCGTGCCCCGGATTTATGCCTATGTGATGATTTGGGAAGATGATAAATAGTAACCGGGTTGGGAGTTTTGTGTGATCAAGGCTGTTTTACGAGTTCTAATGTGCATATATGTGATCTACGTATTTTACTTGGTTCGTGGTATTAATTTCATGTGTTTTGGAGTGGTTTGGGGCTGTGATTGTGTGTGAAGTGTGCCTTTTCCACCATTGTTACTGTTTCTGCTTCGTACCAGGTATTCCAGGTGGGAATGGTCGTTCCCGTGTTGTATTGGTGTTGGGAACGGCCATTCCCAGGGGTCATACCAGCCAATCCTTTACAGAGCCGCGGGGAGGAGCTCAGGGAGTTGGGAACGGCCGTTCCCAGCTCAAGCGTGGAACCGGAACGGCCGTTCCCATGGGCGGGACCGCTGAGCACGGCCGTTCCCATAGCTAGCGAGGCCGTTCCCGACACTGTTCCAGTGCTTTTATGTGCTTTGTTCGTATATTGTTATTTCGTGATTTCCTTTGCATGTCTAGGTATTATTTCATCGGTTTACTTGCACAATTTCATGTAATTGAATTCGTTTATTGAATGTAAGTGCTAATTTATTTAATTGCCCTTAATTGCATATAAGAGCATGAGCATGACTTAGTTTGTTATCTTATGTATCGTTCCATGACTTTCGTGCCATTTTATATTAATGTCGTGCGTCATAATTGGTATCATTATTGAGTCTCCTCTCACGAGTACACATTGTTTCCTTTCTTGTCAGTTCTTCTCCAGGGTGGAGACTTCGGGATTGAATAGGCAACTGTAGTGTTCGTGTTCTTGTTCTTGTCTCTTGGTATTCCAGGTGAGGTTTAATTTCTAGATACATAGAACCATTACAACCCTTACATGAATTTTCGGCCAAAAGGTATCTATATATCTATAGTTTTCTAAACTCTATTGATTTTCAACTGATCTACTGAATTGTATTGTATTGATTGATCGTGTTTTGGGCGAGTATATTGTATCGTGCACTGTGGGCCCGAGAGTTAGTGTTTGAGCCAACCGGGAAAGCATGGGCTGACGGGTAACTCTTACACTCCTCTCAAACGTGGGGATGAACCCTGAATCCACCAGGAGGTTTGGTGGAGGAAGGAGTCCCGTGCGTGGGAGTCATGTTCCCGACGTACATCGTGTTTACCGTGGATGGATCGGGCCTTGCAAACCCACCATCATTGGAGGAAGAAGGAGTCATTGAAACTGCTACGTGTGCACTGTAATTGATTGCATGATCACTTAATGAATTAATTAAAAGTATCGTGACTGTACACTGTCGGAGCAAGGTTGGAGATTTGCCCTCACTCGCCGGGCCACTGATTGATTGATTAAAATTGATTGAAGTGTCTAATCTGATAGTTATAATCTCGGGCGAGTTCTAAGTATTCTTGAACCTGTTTTGTTTCTGTTATAAAACCTTACCCGAGGTTATGACTTGCATGTTATCTGCGCTTATATATTATTATGCCCCTCGCTCAGTCTTGTGGAGACTGACACCTCACTTTTCAGTTTTGCAGGTGGTGTGCTAGGCGGGAGTCAGAGTTGTGTCTTGTCTTTCCTTTCGAGTCTTGTTCTAGTCTCATCACTTATACTCACTGCATATTGTATTTTAATTGCTGTATTGAATTTATTATTGGATTAGTATGCTATTTACTGAATTACATTGAACTCGGGACAGGTTTCTAGGGCTTTAGTTGAACCTGTTTTGAGTTATTGTATTGAATTGATGCGGGACAGGTTAGGACAGGTGTATTATGTTAGTGGAACCCGTATTTACTTTTCTATGGTTTGCATTTACTTCTCATGGTTTTGGGAATATTATTGTTCAGGGTTAGATTCCGCCTAGCTAGGACTGTCTTTTTCATTGTCTTCCGTTCGCTGTGAGTTTAGTTCATGTATGGATCATTCCATTTCATATGTGGACCGAACTCACAGTGCGGGGGATGTGGTGCTCTCGTCGCGGGTGTTACATCTTTAGGTGGTATCAGAGCTCTAGGTTGCAAAACACATGAAATTAATACCACGAACCAATTAAAATACGTAGATCACATATATGCACATTAGAACTCGTAAAACGGCCTTGATCACACAAAACTCCCAACCCGGTTACTATTCATCATCTTCCAAAATCATCACATAGGCATAAATCCGGGGCACGAAAGCTATAATAAATTAAAGCACGTAAAGAATAGAGCACGAATCATACCTTAAGTCGTTGATCGGACGGTTGGATCATGAAAGCCCAAATCTTGAGGTGTTGGAGCCAAAGTGGGGAATTTCTTCTCCTCTCCTTCCATGGCTGAAGATTGATCGATCAAAAATGGGGAAAAGAAATAAGGCTGGCCCTTTTAGGGCTGGTCAAACGGGTAGGGCCAAATGGTATCCGGTCTAACTGGATCGGATTTTAAACGGTTGGGCAATCAAATAGCTTTAGAAAAAAATAAAAGGTTAAGTAAACGAATTCGAATTACCGAAACGAACTCAATAATAAGGTTGGAATCCGAATCCGAATCCGAATTCCCGGGCTCAAGGTAGCCACAAAGGCCTCAAAACACCCTAATTAAAATTAGGTTCCTAACTTGCAATTATTGGACAATTGAGTCCAAGAACAATTTAAATAAAATTCTAAAGCGCACATAATTAAATAAATTACACGTTGACACGTTTAACATGCGAAGTCACATAAATCACATAATTACTAAATTAAACTCTCTCGTGACGTCGTACCTGACTTGTCGGGAAAACGGGGCGTTACACTTGTCAAGAGATGGGGTTCTCTTGTTAGTGTTTGAGAGACGGGGCACTCTCATTTCTACTTGCTACTTGTCAATTTGTTCTAGTGGGAGGTTAGATTTTTCTTCGAGTGTTTAGGCCCGGAAAGTTGAGGGTCGTGACTTCATAACGTTGAAGGACCCTTGTGAATTGAAGACCTCTTTCGAACTAATCCCTGACGGGGAATGGCCAACCCGCGTGGGATGAACACGGGAGAGTCAATTAATTTCCAGGAATGAAGGACAATGAATCCGAGGACGGATTCTCTTAAGGGGGAGAGAGTTGTAACGCCCCAATTTCCAGACAGTCAGGTACGCTCGACACGTGTGAGTTTCGAGCGTTAAGATTTACTTTATTATTTTTGTTTATTCAATTTATAGGTGTTATGCTAATTTTATAAATTATATTTCAAACGTGATTATGTGAATATATGTGAAATACGTGTCCAGTTGAGAATTATTGATGAGTTGAATTCAATTGCTACGTGAAATAATTATCGAACGTGATTTAATTGCTTATTGTCCTTAATTGATCACTTATTTAAGTTAAAGGACCAAATTGCATGAAAACTCTTTGGACTAAATTGCTTATTCTTCATGAGTATGAACTTGATTGTATGAACACTACAAGAAATCCTGCAAATTCCGACGGAAATAGTGAATTCCGACGGAACACATGCCGTAGGAAAACCCTCCCTCGGAATTCAAAACCGACGGAAAACCGACGGAATTCCGAGGGACAAAAATCAGAAAAAATAAATAATTTAAAAAAATTCCGACGGAATACCGAGGGAAATCCCGTCGGAATAGTCGTATTTTTTAAAAAATAAAATATATCTCCCGACGGAATTCCCCTAGGAATCCCGTCGGAATTTGCTTTAAAAAAAAATTTAATTAATTATTTCCGATGGAATTTCCCTCGTAATTCCGTCGGAATTTACTGGAAAAATAAAAACTTAATGAGCCACTGGGGATTCGAACACCCAACCTCACGGTAGGAAGACATTATGGAAACCAAGGAAAACCAGTTGAGTTATATGAATTCATTAGTTTAGTTTGATACAAATATTTATATATCATTTGAAATATTAAAATCACAAATTTTGTAGACTATATTTAAATTTGAGTTCTAAGAAAATATTAATTATAACTACAAATATTATAATACGTCATAAGAATTCAATTTAAGCATAGATAAAACCGACGAAATTCCGATGGAAATCCCGTCGGAATTATTTAATATTATTTTTAATTTTTATTTTTAAAAAATCCGACGGAATTCCGACGGAATGCCCGTCGGAATTATTTAATCTTATTTTTAATTTTTATTTTTAAAATATCCGACGGAATTCCATGTCTGTCAGAATTCTTTAATTTATATTTTTATAGTTTATATTTAAAAAAACCGACGGGAATCCCATCGGAATTCCGTCGGAATTATTTAATATTATTTTTATATTTTATTTTTTAAAATATCCGACGGAATTCCGACGGGAATCCCATCGGAATTATTTAATTTTAATTTTTATATATTATATTTAACAAACCAACGGGAATTCCGTCGGAATCCCGTCGGAATTATTTAATATTATTTGTTAATTTTATTTTTTAAAAAATCCGATGGAATTCCGACGGAATTTCCGTCGGATTTATTTAATTTTTATTTTAAAAAAAAAAAACAAATTCCGTCGGAATCCCGTCGGAATTCCCGAGTCGGAATTTGCAGAGTTTCTTGTAGTGGAACTAGACAACTTGGGGACTTAATAACAAATTATGGTGACTCATCCCATCTCTTGGAAGCATCACGTAATATATGTATCCCTTTTATTTCTTCATTTTCACACCAACACAAGCATACCATACTTCCTTTCCTTTTCTCTCGATCAAACACCAAACAAGAAGGAAGGATTGATTTATCATCTTCAAGTTATTTCTCCATCAAGACTTGTGAGCTTTGAAGCTTTGCAACTTCATCTTCTTCTTCTAATCTTTCTCAAGGTAGAAATGAAAGTTTATGTGATTTCTTGATGAATTTGATTAAAGCTAGGGTTTTTGAAATCATGGGATAAGGTGATGATTTGGTGTTTCATGCATGAATACATGATTTTAACTTGAATTTATGCATGAATTCTTGAAAATTTTGAAGTATATGTTGAGTGATGACATGAGCTTGAAGTGATTATTCTTGAGAATCAAAGGATGAATTAAGTGTTTATGTTAGTTTTAATTGTACTTTAAGTATATAATTATGTTTCTTACATGATTTAATACATTTGGTGGAAGTTTTGATGATGTTTTGATGATTTTGAATGTGATCCGAGAGCTCCCCTGTTTTCTGCTCTGTTTTGAGCTTTCTGCTCATCGAGAACGGCCCTTCCCGTCCCCTTTGATTTCCCAGAACGAACGTTCCCATCCTTTGAATGTTTTGGCCAGTGAGGCTGGGAACGGCCCTTCCCATTTTGGCCTAAAGCCGGAACGGCCGTTCCCGTCTTCAGCACTGTTACAGAAGATCACACAGCCAATTCTGCATTTATGTCATTTGTTCTAAATGACCGTTTACCCCTCAAACGTACTCGGATTGACCTGAATTTCGAACTGTAGAAACTAGATTGAGTCTATAGTATTATACAATTGGAATCACCTCAATATCATTTCTGGTTTGTGAGATATATCGATTTTAATTTGGTGTCGCCACTCTACCGAAAATCTGCATTCACTCAACTTCGAGCTTACGCCATTTTCTCCTCACTTTCAATTAGAATACCAGCCATATATCATCGGAAAGGTGTATTTGTCTAGTTTTCTATCCAAAAAAAAAAAAACCCAATGCCAAATTCTATAACTCAAGATATTCCAGTTTCCCTACAGCTTGTACATTTTCGAAAACTCTCAACTTTTGCCAAACTTTGCCAAAACCTCTTTTCTCGCATTCCTTTCACTTTCTCGGCTCCCGTATGTGATTTATATGATTATTTTCCAAAATCTCTTGAATAATTGATGATTATATGGTTATTTGACATTTTATGGTCTTTGGTTACTTAAACTTAATTGTTAACTCCGTGCTTTATGTAAAACGAATTGGTATGGTTGCATGCCTTAAATACGTGATCTCCGTGAAACTATTTATCTTCTTGTAAATTATTCCATTCCATTTATAAGTATCTATATGATCGGTACGTGTAAGTATACGTTTATTTCATACAAGAATATGTTCATGGTTACGCCGTGCGTCATATTTGGTACCATTATCGAGTATTGTCTCACGAATGCATGTATGTTCCCATTTCTTGTTCAGTTACTCTCCAGGCAGGAGATTTTCGAGCACGAGCACGTTCACTGTGAGCACGAGAGTTTAATTTTGTATTTTCATAATTTATGAGTGATTTGTATATCTTATGTGGCACTTTGTGTTTTATTTTACTTATAGGGGCATTAGAATTCGCTAAATGTTCTTGGGCTCAATCGCTCAATATTTGCCGAATTAGGGACCTAATTTTATTTAGGGTGTTTTGGCCTTCGTGGCTATTTTGAGCTCGGGATTCGAATTCGAATTCTAACCTTGTCATTGGGTTCGTTTCGATGATTCGGATTCAATGAATTAACCTTTTATTTCCTAAGCCATTTGATAGCCCAACCGTTTTAAAATCCGATCCGAATGGACCGGATACCGTTTGACCCTACCCGTTTACCCGAACGGTATCAACCCTTAAAGGCTGATATTATCCTCTCTCTCCATTTGATCGATCAAAGCAAGGGAGAAGAAAAGAGAAGGAAGCCCCTTTGGACATTCCAAGCTTTGGGTCGAGCTCGCCTCATACGACCGTCCAACCGAAGAACAAAGGTAACAATTGTATTCCACTCGTTATGTGCTTCAATTCTACGTGCATTTCGTGGTATGATTCCGTGTCTAAGTGGCTATTTGGGAGTGTTGATGAATAGTGTAGATTTCGTGTTTTGAGTGTTCGGACTTTTTTCTTAGTCCAATTTATGTTCTAATGTGATATATATATATGTGATATACCTTGATTTTGAGTGTTTTTGGTGCATTGTATGATTGGTATGTGATTTGGGGTGGTTTGGGAACCACCCCCGTCGACCCCTTGCTTTCCTGCTCTTCTTTTTCAGAGAAGACGACCCAACACGGCCGTGTCAGCCCCTAGTTCATTTCCGACACGGCCGTGTCAGGCTCTCGAGTTTGAATTTTTTTAACCCGACACGGCTGTGTCAGTTTTCAGGCCAATATTGACACGGCCGTGCTGACCTCGTTTGAACTCCGATTGGCCTGATTTTTGAACCCACGGAAACCTGTTGAAGTCTAGAATATCCTCCAATTGGAATCACCTCATTATCTTTTGCCATTTGTGAGATATAATCATTTGAAATTTGTGTCACCACTTCGCTTAAATTCTGCATTCGTCCAAATTCGAACTTACGCCATTTTCGCCTCACTTTGAACCACAATTCGAGCCACCTACTATTTGAAACATCTATATGTCTAGTTTCATTCCGAAGAAACAAAACTTAATTCTCATTTCTCAAACTCAAGTTATGATCGTTTTCCTACAGCTTATCCATTTCGGAAAACTTCCAACTTTTGCCCGTTTTGCTCGGAACCGTTTCTTATGTTTTTCTTCCGCTTTTCTTGCACTTTTTCACCTCCGAACCCATTCCTAACTTGTTTTATATTATGTTATGTGTATTTATTTGTTCTTATATGCATTTTATGTCGCTTTAGTAATGTGCTTTGTGATCATACATGAATAAGTGCCACCATTTGCCTTTCGTTTACCTTTGTATGCATTGATAGTGCACTTGAGCATGCTTTAATGTGTTTTAAGCATATGATAAGCTATGAAATGCATTCCCTTGTATGAAATAAGTTTGAATATGAATTTTTTTAGGTAGTTGAATCTCTTATGTGCTTATGCATACGTCGTGCTTCTATGTGGTTCTTCTTTGGGTCTAAGTCCTGCTTTTTGTCTTCAGTTTGTCCAGGTGTACCCGGGGTGGTGTTTCGTGAGCCGTTTTGATTCCGGGGTGGATCACTTGTGTTGTTCTTGGCTTCCTTTGGTATAAGGTGAGGTTAGGTTATAGTTAAACCCTATGAAATGTGTTCGTTTTCTATGCATGCGAGCTATGACCATAAGTATAAGTAAATATGTGTGAAATATGTAATGTGACAAGTCTTTCCAAGTACGATACGCTATGTACAAGCCTATATACAGTTGTTTTGGGTATGTATGATTTACTACGGTTGCAACATCAAACTATACTTAAAACCGTGTGCCTCTTACGAACCGAGAGCTACGAGCTATGGATATGCTGTGGATTTGACACGGAGAGGTATGTAAAGTATAGTTGTTGCAAGGTAAGATTGTTATGTCAGTTTGTTTTGTTAATTTTGTTATGTAGCGGGTTATGTTATGGTATGCTCCCTATAATTTGTTCGGTATGATTGGGCCCCGGAGTTGTGGGTAAGGGGGACCCGGGTCGGCCATGGGGTCACCGGTTTATGACCCCGTGCACATCTCCACAATTTGATAGGAATAACCCTGAACCGTCCAGGAGGTTTGGTAGGGGGATGGGAACCTGAGGGTTTGAGTGTTCGCGCTCCTCTCATATGATTTGGATGGTTTGGGTCGCGCAACCCTTCCATCACCGGAGAAGGAGGTATGTATGATACGTTTGCTATGTTTTGTTTTGGATTTGTTATGTATGTTTCGTTTGAGGAGCCCAGGATGGGATTAGGTGCTCGTACCCGCCAAGTATGTATGTATGCTTTGGTAAAGTTCGTGAAACGGGAATAGACTTTTAAATTAAAATAAAATAGGAATCTTTTTAAATATGTAAGCTAAGATATGATTTGATTCAATATGATTTGCTAGGAATTAATCATCCGGTTTTATATGAAATCCTTTAAGCTTTGGTTTGCTTTGTTTCTTTTAGAATCCCTATATATATGTATCACGGGTTAAACTTTGGTATGCAAAAACTATCCCTGAGTTCACGCACTATGTGATTGTTATGTGCTTTGCTCTTATACATATAGCGTGTGTGGGTAGCCCCTCACTCAGTCTGTGTAACTAACCCCTCTCCCCTTTTGTTTTAGATGCAGGTTCAGATTTTGGAGTTCGAGCTAGGCGGTTTTGAGTCGGGTCTGTCGAGTCCGTGTCTGTCTATTTGTTTCATTAAGTGCTTAGCTCGTTATTGTGTAAGAAGTTATGTATACGTATATGATATACTTGATGCAGGTTTGCACTTATAATTTGGAATGTATGAATTACGGGACAGGTTAGGACAGGTTCGTGAAATTAGTTGAACCCATTTGTATTTTAATTTATGTTATATTCGGTCTTAGGGATCTATGTTAGTTGAACCCGTCGACTGTTGCTTTTAATTTAAGTTGTTTGTGTGATTGCTTCCGCATACGCTTTCGTCTTTGTTGGTTGGTTTAATTTGTAGGGTCTACGTCCCGCCTAGCTTAGGTGTGTGTCTGTCTGTCTCCCGTTCGCCTTTGCTTGGTTCATGTACGGGTTTTCCATCTCGTATGTGGATTAGGCTTAGGTGCGAGGGATGTGGTGACCCACCGTGCGGGGTGCTACATCCTAAAGTGGTATCAGAGCCTAGGTTGCAAAACTGAGCTCTGAGTCGTGTTATGTCAGTCTAGGTCGATCGGCATAGGACAATGTGGCTATGTGCTTGCATTTGCATCGTGATTTGCTGTGATATGTATTTGGATTCTTAGCATTTGGTTGATTTTACATTTCCTGATGCATTGCATTTATTTAATTGCTCTTACTTGATTTAATTACGTGTCATTCTCACGTACTAACCGGCATGCATGTCTTATATTGAGGTTGTTGAGAATTTCAGAATGCCACCACGTAGACAAGATTTTGGTCAACCACCACATCGACATCATTACAATCAAGGGCAAAATCACGCCGAGATGCAACCTTTGAATCTGATGGCAACCTTATATCGAGACTTCAGAACATTCAATCCTCCCCAATTTAGAGAAGGCAATGATATCAGGGTGGAAGAGTGGCTCTCCGAGATTGAAAGTATATTCGAGGTATGACCGTGCGACTCACAAGATAAGGCTCGCCTTCCCTTACTACTTTTGCAAGGTCAAGCAAGACAGTGGTGGAAAAGAGTTGCTCCACAATTAGAAGCAACGAACGAAGGATTGACATGGGATACCTTCGTTCAAGAGTTTAGAAGAAGGTACTCACCGGCTATTTTACAAGATCGAAGATTTGAGGAGTTTCGTACTCTAAAACAAGGAGGCAAAATGGTCATGGAATACATCGAAGAATTTGAGAGGTTAGGCACCTACGTACCACATATCATGAACAATGAAGAGATGAAGACTTGGTACTTTATGGAAGGACTACGAGATGAGTTCAAGGAGGCCTTAATTGCCGAGGATATGAGTACTTGGGACAAGGCTACCACGGAAGTTTTAAGGGTTGAAAATCGGAGAATAACAAGAGGCAAGGAAGAAGAGGAGTTGAGACCGAGAGGTGAACTAGGATTTTGCTCGAACCTACAAATGGAAGAAAGATTCCAACCTCCCGGTATCCAAGCTAAGAAGAAAAGGATTCGAGGAAAGAAACATAAAATCGGGGATCCTTCAAGACCAAGGAAAGAATCCCAACCTTGTGCTTATTGTGGAGGAACTAATCATGCCTACAACTTGTGTTGGGATAGACTGAAGAAGTGCTATGCGTGCGGATCAAAGAAACATATGGTTGCCGAATGTGATCAATCTAAGGCTAATAAGCAATGGAAGCGAGAATAAAGACTTCAATTTGGAAACCAACATGAATCCAAGGATGGAGGTATTTGCATTCATAGCACATGCATTCACGACATTTTAGGTTCTGCAATTATCTATTAATTATGCTATAATTGCCATTATAACACATTTTTTTAAGTGTTTGAGTGGTAATTATGTGATGCATCCTATTTACACGTTAACCCGACATGCATATTTAGTGTTTGCTTGATAGGATGTCATTTCTTTCAATCTCCAAGTTTTGTGCCCGAGGAAGTTAGAAAAGATGGTTAGAGAAAGAGGCAGAATTAGGGACCCTCTTGAGATCGGGTTGAAGGTTGTAGCATATATGAAGAAGGTGTTGAAGGGTATGGGTTTGGAAAGTCTACAAATGAGATTGAAGATTTAAGGGAATTGGAATCCACTTTGAAGAAGAGCTAAGTTCTTCAAGGAGGTACAACGATGAAAGTTCCGAAAAGAGAAGTAATTAATCCATGAGCAAAATTGTGAAGAACTCTACTAATGGGCATAAAATTTGGGTTAACCAAAATCACGGGGCATGGAGATTGACTCATTTTTCAACCGTGCCCTTGGAGAAGAGTTTCGAGGAGAATTAATAGGAGACTTTTGTTGGGCTTTTGGGGAACATCAATGGATTGAGGTAAAATCTTAAATGAAGTCGTAGGCTAAGGGCGAGATGATAAGCAGTAAAATTTGGCCAGGAAGAAGGGCACTCGGACGAGAAGGAATTGGGAAATGTGTCAGTGTTTAAGTTGGGGAACTTCGCGATTTCCTAACAACAAGGATAACGCAAGGAGATGTCCTCGGGGTAAAGGAAGAGTTTGATGAGAATTACTAAGAGGCTTTGGATGTAATTCTCTTATATTCCAGGAAAATAGTATACGGTACTTTCAAGCACCTTGATGAAGAGGATTTATGATTACAAGACAATACCCCTGCTTTAGGATTTCGACGAGTAAGTCTTCAAGTGAAAGAATCCGGAGTAAGGCCGTTGGTGATGAATTAGAGCTCGAGGGATGTAATTCTTGGAACCAATAATAAGACCAAGAGAACATCTAAGAGTGAAAGATTGGGTTAGAGAAAATTCCGAGGATAGGCAACAAATACGGGATGAAGATCGGGATCAAATTTGAAGCAAAGGGCACCGTGAACCTCAAGGCGAAAATATGGACAAAAGGGACTTCGACTATGAGCACATCATCATAAGATCAAATTTTCTCACGTCGGTGAACGGTACACTTAAACATGCATATCACGTACATCATGCACTTTAGTTTTCTTTTATGTTTTGAGTGCTCGAGAGTGGTTTCTTGGTAAGATGAGGGTCGAGAATTGCCACGAGATCAACAACCCCTCGATGATTTTGGTGGTATATGAAGAAGGTTCGGATGTTAGACACTCCGGACCTTAGATCGTGGACTCGTGTGGCTGAGCTTAAGAGTTGACTCAAATGACTCAAACGGTGAGAGTTTAATCTATTTTAGACCCTCTTAATTGTGCGAGTCGAACGAGCAATTCAATTGATCGGATCGATTTAGAGATTCAAATCCCTTTTGCTTGAAGACCTTTCTCGAGCTAACCCTCGTCGGGACGTCATGAACCTCGAACTTGGGTGAATACGGAAAGTTGTTCGAGCTTGAAACTCGAGCAGGCGAACCTGGGGACCAGGTTCTCTTAAGGGGGGGGAGATTGTGACACCCCGTCTTCTCGGCAATTCAGGTACGACTTCACGGGACAGTTTAATTTTGTATTTTCGTAATTTATGTGTGATTTTTATATCTTATGTGGCACTTTGTGTTTTATTTTACTTATATGGGCATTAGAATTCGCTAAATGTTCTTGGGCTCAATCGCTCAATATTTGCCGAATTAGGGACCTAATTTTATTTAGGGTGTTTTAGCCTTCGTGGCTATTTTGAGCTCGGGATTCGAATTCGAATTCTAACCTTGTCATTGGGTTCGTTTCGATGATTCAGATTCAATGAATTAACCTTTTATTTCCTAAGCCATTTGATAGCCCAACCGTTTTAAAATCCGATCCGAATGGACCGGATACCGTTTGACCCTACCCGTTTACCCGAACGGTATCAGCCCTTAAAGGCTGATATTATCCTCTCTCTCCATTTAATCGATCAAAGCAAGGGAGAAGAAAAGAGAAGGAAGCCCCTTCGGCCATTCCAAGCTTTGGGTCGAGCTCGCCTTATCCGACCTTCCAACCGAAGAACAAAGGTAACAATTGTATTCCTCTCGTTACGTGCTTCAATTCTACGTGCATTTCGTGGTATGATTCCGTGTCTAAGTGGCTATTTGGGAGTGATGATGAATAGTGTAGATTTCGTGTTTTGGGTGTTCGGACTCTTTTCTTAGTCCAATTTATGTTCTAATGTGATATATATATGTGATATACCTTGTTTTTGAGTGTTTTTGGTGTATTGTATGATTGGTATGTGATTTGGGGTGGTTTGGGAACCACCCCCGTCGACCCCTTGCTTTCCTGCTCTTTTTTTCGGAGAAGACGACCCAACACGGCCGTGTCAGGCCCTAGTTCATTTCCGACACGGCCGTGTCAGGCTCTCGAGTTTGAATTTTTTTAACCCGACACGGCCATGTCAGTTTTTAGGCCAATATTGACACGGCCGTGCTGACCTCGTTTGAACTCCGATTGACCTGATTTTTGAACCCACAGAAACCTCTTGAAGTGTAGAATATCCTCAAGTTGGAATCACCTCATTATCTTTTGTCATTTGTGAGATATAATCGTTTGAAATTTATGTCGCCACTTCGCTTAAATTCTGCATTCGTCCAACTTCGAACTTATGCCATTTTCGGCTCGCTTTGAACCACAATTCGAGCCACCTACCATTTGAAATATCTATGTGTCTAGTTTCATTCCCATGAAACAAAACTTAATTCTCATTTCTCAAACTCAAGTTATGATCGTTTTCCTACAGCTTATCCATTTCGGAAAACTTCCAACTTTTGCCCGTTTTGCTCGGAACCGTTTCTTATGTTTTTCTTCCGCTTTTCTTGCACTTTTTCACCTCCGAACCCATTCCTAACTTGTTTTATATTATGTTATGTGTATGTATTTGTTCTTATATGCATTTTATGTCGCTTTAGTAATGTGCTTTGTGATCATACATGAATAAGTGCCACCATTTGCCTTTCGTTTACCTTTGTATGCATTGATAGTGCACTTGAGCATGCTTTAATGTGTTTTAAGCATATGATAAGCTATGAAATGCATTCCCTTGTATGAAATAAGTTTGAATATGAATTTTGTTTAGGTAGTTGAATCTCTTATGTGCCTATGCATAGGCCGTGCGTCTATGTGGTTCTTCTTTTGGTCTAAGTCCTGCTTTTTGTCCTCAGTTTGTCCAGGTGCGCCCGGGGTGGTGTTTCTTGAGCCGTTTTGATTCCGGGGTGGATCACTTGTGTTGTTCTTAGCTTCCTTTGGTATAAGGTGAGGTTAGGGTATAGTTAAACCCTAACCTCACCTTCTATGCATGCGAGCTATGACCATAAGTATAAGTAAATATGTGTGAAATATGTAATGTGACAAGCCTTTCCAAGTACGATACGCTATGTACAAGCCTATGTACGCTTGTTTTGGGTATATATGATTTACTACGGTTGCAACATCAAACTATACTTCAAACCGTGTGCCTCTTACGAGCCGAGAGCTACGAGCTATGGATATGTTGTGGATTTGACATGGAGAGGTATGTAAAGTATAGTTGTTGCAAGGTAAGATTGTTATGTCAGTTTGTTTTGTTAATTTTGTTATGTAGCGGGTTATGTTATGGTATGCTCCCTATGATTTGGTCGGTATGATTGGGCCCCGGAGTTGTGGGTAAGGGGGACCCGGGTCGGCCATGGGGTCGTCGGTTTATGACCCCGTGCACATCTCCACAGTTTGATAGGAATAACCCTGAACCCTCCAGGAGGTTTGGTAGGGGGATGGGAACTTGAGGGTTTGAGTGTTCGCACTCCCCTCATATGATTTGGATGGTTTGGGTCGCGTAACCCTTCCATCACCGGAGAAGGAGGTATGTATGATACGTTTGCTATGTTTTGTTTTGGATTTGTTATGTATGTTTCGTTTGAGGAGCCCAGGATGGGATTAGGTGCTCGTACCCGCCGAGTATGTATGTATGCTTTGGTAAAGTTCGTGAAACGGGGATGGACTTTTAAATTAATATAAAATACGAATCTTTTTAAATATGTAAGCTAAGATATGATTTGATTCAATATGATTTGCTAGGAATTAATCATCCGGTTTTATATGAAATCCTTTAAGCTTTGGTTTGCTTTGTTTCTTTTAGAATCCCTATATATATGTATCACTGGTTAAACTTTGGTATGCAAAAACTATCCCTGAGTTCACGCACTATGTGATTGTTATGTGCTTTGCTCTTATACATATAGCGTGTGTGGGTAGCCCCTCACTCAGTCTGTGTAACTGACCCCTCTCCCCTTTTGTTTTAGATGCAGGTTCAGATTTTGGAGTTCGAGCTAGGCGGTTTTGAGTCGGGTCTGTCGAGTCCGTGTCTGTCTATTTGTTTCATTAAGTGCTTAGCTCGTTATTGTGTAAGAACTTATGTGCAGGTTTGCACTTATAATTTGGAATGTATGAATTACGGGACAGGTTAGGACAGGTTCGTGAAATTAGTTGAACCCGTTTGTATTTTAATTTATGTTATATTCGGGATTAGGGATCTATGTTAGTTGAACCCGTCAACTGTTGCTTTTAATTTAAGTTGTTTGTGTGATTGCTGCCGCATAGGCTTTCGTCTTTGTTGGTTGGTTTAATTTGCAGGGTCTACATCCCGCCTAGCTTAGGTGTGTGTCTGTCTGTCTCCCCGTTCGCCTTTGCTTGGTTCATGTACGGGTTTTCCATCTCGTATGTGGATTAGGCTTAGGTGCGGGGGATGTGGTCACCCACCGTGCGGGGTGCTACATTCACGCATTCAAGTGTCGTGTCTCGCCTGTCAGGTGAGGTTTAATTGCTAGTTATATAGAACCCGTATAACCTTTACGTGATCTTTCGGCCAAAGGTGTTTATATTTATAATTTCCATGAAATCAATTATCTCTTCAAGTCATGATCATGAAAAGCAAGCAAGCAAGCAAGCCATGTTTCGTGCATGTTTAGGCGAGTAGCATGACCGTTCACGTTGGGCCCGAGGATAGTGACTAGAGCCAACCGGGAAAGCAAGGGTTGACGGGTAACTCTGGCACTATCCTCACCACATTTGGGGTCACCCCTGAATCCGCTAGGAGATTAGTGGAGGAAGGAGCTTCGGGCTTAGGGATTCATGTACCCTCTGCTCAACATATCGTGGATGGTGAAGGTTAGCTACCTTCCCATCATTGGAGGGAGAAGGAGACTGGGGACGGGTCCGGCACCACGGATTGTCCTCGGGTTAGCTACCTTCCCATAAATGTGCCACTTGATTACACTATCGCACGATTGCACGTTAATCGAATTGCATGACCACCTATTAATTAACAAGCAAGCAAGCATGTTTCATGTACATTGGAGTAAGGTTGGAGACCGCCCTCACTCGCCGGGGCCATGTATTGATTGCATGAAAATGAACAAGTATTTAATATTGACAGTTGTATTCTCGGGCGAAGAATACTTTATTCTTGAACTTATATATTTATCTTTTATAAATCTTTACCCGAGAATGTAACTTGCATGTTATCTGCGCTAATATGTATTTAAACCCCTCACTCGGTGTTCACAAACTGACGCCTCCACCTTTCAGGCTATTGCAGGTGCACGCTAGGCGGGGAGTGAGTCGAGTCCAGTCCACGTAATTGAGTCAAGCACGATGCATTTTATTTAATTGTTCATTACTTGTGTTCGTTCAAAGGAATTATATTTAATGTTAATTGTTAGGGATTTTAGAAGATGATAATGTATTGATATGTGAAGTTAGAATATATTTTATTTGGTAAATGAGAAATGTCATGACATGATAAATGGAAATATTTGATAGTGATTAGTTTATGCTTCCGTATTATTATATCACATGTATAAGTTACTCCCGCCTAGCTTGTTGTTATTGCATTGTCACCCGTTCGCTATAGGTTAGTTCATGTATGGATTGGCCATTTCGTAGGTGAATTGACCTATAGTGCGGGGGTGTGGCTCCTCCACGTGTAAGGGGTGCTACATGACGGGTAAGTCTTGCACTATCCTCACAACTTTGGGATGCCCCCTGAATCCACTAGGAGATTAGTGGAGGAAGGAGTTCCGGGTATAGGGAATCATGAACCCTATACTCAATGAGCATGGATGGCGGGGCCTTGCAATCCCCCGTCAACCGGAGGAAGAAGGAGACTAGGGTCGGGTCCGGCACCACGGATTGTCCTCGGGTTATTGTCATGATTGCACTTATTGATTGTCTTGCTTGAATACAATATTCAGGAATGCACAATAATTGAACTACATGATCACCTATTAATTAATAAAGCAAGCACGAATTGTACACAATCGGTGTAAGGTTAGAGAATTGCCCTCACTCGCCGGGCCACTGATTGAAATGAATTGTAATTGATTGTATTGTTAAATTGGATAGTTGTAATCTCGGGCGAAGATTATTTCTTTTATTAATTTATATTGTTTCAACTGTAAAAGACTTTACCCGAGATTATAGCTTGCATGATACGTGTGCTAATATTTATTTAAACCCCTCACTCAGTCTGTGGTAGACTGACACCTCACACTTTTCAGGTACTTTCAGTGGTGTGCTAGGCGGGAGTCCGAGTTGTGTCCAGTTGTCGAGATGAGTCTAGCATTGCATTTTTATGTTATGGACATTTATGGATCAATTAGGTTGTTGTTATGGATATGGTGGAGATGATAATGTACTGATATAAAGTTGGAAGTTAACTCTTTTGGGATATTTGATATATGCTAATGAAATTATTATGCTTCCGCTTTAAATTACTAGACTTGGACTTGAATGGTTTGAGGGTTAGTCCCGCCTAGCTAGTGAGTTTTTTTTTATTGTCACCCGTTCGCCATGAGTCCGGTTCATACATGGACTACCCATTTCATGTGTGAGCTAGACTTATGGTGCGGGGGTGTGGTATCTCGGCGTTCCGGGTGCTACATCTGAAGTGGTGTCAGAGCCCGGTTGCAAAACCGAGGTTCTAGTGTCGTGTCTCATAAGTCTAGGTCGAACGGCAAAGGATTAATTGATAATTTGCGAGTCCTGCCTCTTAGTTGGAATTACTTGAACTTATTTGAACTTACCTGAACATCCTTGAACTACTTGATAACTTGTACTTGTAGTGATTCTTGACATTAATTGTTGATTAATTGATTTCACGTTGCTCGAATTTTGTATGTCCAATGTGTTTTAATTTTTATTTTGTTGAATTATTTGCCACATTCTGCATCAAATCCGTGTCTTTGGCATCAATTATGTGTCATGAGCATGTATTAACTCCATGCATTAATATTTGAGACAAGTTGTGATTATAGGTTATAACGATCATGTTAAACCACGACCAATTTCTACAACAACATTAATTTACCGCAAGTCGTTCTCTCGCTTTGACGTTACAAGGAATGCAATGAAAGTTATATAAAAGAGTTGGGAGTCAAGGTTTTCTTGATGGAGGTATGTTTCGAAGGTGAGGATTCGGAATAAAAGGTTTGAATTGTGGAATGATTTCCAAGCTCTAAGGACTAACCATGAACCCTATTAGAGCCTTAATTTTGGAGGTGTTGGTGATGACGGGAGGGAATTTGAGGCAGAAGAAGGGGTAAATTTAGAAATTTTAGGGTCCGAAAGAGGAAGTAAATGATTTAGAGGGAGATGAGCTTGTCAATGGGTTCAAGATTAGGAAAGGTCTAGCACCAAAGGTTGGATTTTTGGATAGGTTGGAGTTTATCTTCCATACCCAAGTTGAATGGTCATGTTGAGAGCGTGAAGTGGAAATAACTTACAAGATCTAGTGAGGTTAAAGGATAATTAAGGAAGATAATGATTCAAGGTTCTGATGTATAACTGAAATAAGGATTTCTGTTTGTTGGAACTAAAATTCAAGTATGAGAGGAAAGTAACTCAAATGATTTGGGTCAAGGTCGAAATTTGGGGATTAAGTTTCGGAATGAATTGAGATATTTTTTACCTTGGAACAAGATTTGGATTAACTTGGAAAAAATTAGGAAATTGAGCCATTTTGGGCTTCTACAGATGACAAATTGGAAGGATTGAACAACGAGGTAATTGATGTAGATCTACAAGAATCGAAATATGTGGATTTCGGGTTAAGAAGGCAGTCGGATGGGAAGAGTAAAGAAAGCAACTAATATGGAGATTGCTAGTTCGTGGTAAATCAAAGAATTAAAGATTCTATTTCGGTCGGATGGAATTTATTTTTCATATCCAAGCTGAATTATTGTGTATTGTTGTTGAATTGGGAGACATGGAACAACAAATGGAAACGGTAAGGAACGATAAAGGAATTTTGAAGGAAATTATATGCTCAAGGTGTAGGCAAGCAAGAAAACAAGTCCTAAAGAAAATATTTAGAGGATTTCAATCAAGGCGGTGACTAGATGAATTCGGGATTATAATTGGAGCCTAGCCTTCAAGAGAAATTAGGATATTAACTTCATTGGTGCAGAAGGATTTAAGTTCGGGAGTCGTCATTGTGGCTTATACGGTTATATAAGTTGATACAAGAAACTTTGATTAAGGAAATACTTATGGTGAAAATCCGAACAATACTGAAGATCGATACTTGGAAAGGAATTTGGGTTCAAGAACTTTCAATTCCGAGCTATGGAGGGGTACAAGTTGGTGTCAGGAAATCTAGAGATTTAGAAGACTGTGGGTAATAAGAAATGTAACGCCCCGAATTTCAGACAGTCAGCTACGCTCGACACGTGTGAGTTTCGAGCGTTAGGATCTTATTTTATTATTTTATTTATTCAATTTACAAGTGTTATGTTAATTTTATAAATTGTGATTTAACATGATTACATGAATTAAATGTCCAATTTGAAGTAATTGCCAAAATTGTCCTTAAGTGTTCATTTCCTTTTCTTTAAGGACTTGATTGCATGAAATATTAGGGGACTAAAGTGATCATTTCCCAAACTTGATACACTCAATTGCATGACTTATGGAGTTAGAGGATTTAATCATAATTATCACATATTTCCCCAAATATATCACGTTATATGCATCTCTCTCTCAATCATCTTCATTTTCATACCAATCACCCCATGTTTGCTTTCTCTCCACCGAACCACCATCCTTCAAGAAAGGAAATGGAGAAATCATCATCTTCAAGCTAGAATTTGTTAGGGAAATTCATGATTCAAGCTTAAGCATCCATGATCATCCATCTTTCTTCCTTCAAGTTCATGTAAGTGAGGATTATGTGATTTCTTGAATTTATATATGAAGCTAGGGTTTATAATTCAAGCTTGATAATTCATGATTTAATGTTAGAAGCATGATTAGGAGCCTTAGGCTTGAATTCCAAGTATGATTCTTGAAGAATATGAGATTATGGAATAAATTTATATATATGCTCAAGTTGGTGATTATGATGATTAAAGCATGATTTATATGTTTTGATGGCATATTAAGGTATATTGAGCCTGTATACATGCATATTTCCAGAATTCTTGCATGTTGGGATGATTTTGGAAAGATTGGGGATGCTTGGTTTTGTCCCGAGAGCATCCCCTGTTTTGTTCTGTTCTCTGTTCTTCCTGCGTAACGGGAACGGCCCTTCCCGTTCCCTTTGTAAGTAGGGAACGGCCGTTCCCATTGTTTGAATGATATGCTTGGCGGCGAGGGCGGGAACGACCGTTCCCATTTTGGCTTGCAAGCCGGAACGGCCGTTCCCATCTTCGGGGAGCCCGACAGCGGGAACGGCCCTTCCCACTTTGAACTGGAACCTGGAACGGCCGTTCCCAGCTCTCTGGTAGTGCAGAAATATTCTGCACAAAATTACAATTTTGGCCCCTCGTTCCAATGGCCTGTTTGATCCCGAATTGCTATTATATGATTGATTATATGTCGAAACAACATGTTATCATGCTACATTGTGTATTGCTCGATGTCTCGTGTATGATCGCGCCGTGCGTCATTATATGGAATAATATGTTTGAATTATAATCTCATGCGCGTACATTATCCCGGTTCGTGTCCAGTTACTCTCCAGGGCGGAGATTGGGGATCATGAGCACGTTCACGCATTCACGAGTCGTGTGTCGCCTATCAGGTGAGGTTTAATTTCTAGTTACATAGATCCCGTATATCCCTTATGTGATATTTCGGCCAAAAGGTATTTATATTGATAATTTCCATAAACTATTGACCACGATTTATAGCTACATTTTATCAAGTCATATATTATTTCACGCAAGTCATGTTTCAAGCAAGCAAGCCATGATTGTCCATGTTCATGATTTCAAGCATGTTTAGGCGAGTAGCATGATCGTTCACGATGGGCCCGAGGGTAGTGACTAGAGCCAACCGGGAAAGCAAGGGCTGACGGGTAACTCTGGTGCTATCCTCACCACATTTGGGGTCACCCCTGAATCCACTAGGAGGTTAGTGGAGGAAGGAGCTCCGGGCTTAGGGATTCATGTACCCTCTGCTCACCATGTCGTGGATGGTGAAGGCTAGCTACCTTCCCATCATTGGAGGGAGAAGGAGACTGGGGACGAGTCCGGCACCACGGATGCACCTCGGGGTTATTTCATGATTGTTACTCCATGAATATGTTACCTGATTACACTATTGCACGATAGCACGATGATTGATTGCATGATCACCTCTTGATTAATAAACAAGCAAGCATGTCCATGTTCATTTGGAGTAAGGTTGGAGATCGCCCTCACTCGCCGGGGCCATGTATTGATTGATTGCATGATAAGGAACAAGTATTTAATATTGACAGTTGTATTCTCGGGCGAAGCTATGTTTTTATTGAACTTGTGTAATTATCTTTTATAAACCTTTACCCGAGAATATAACTTGCATGTTATCTGCGCTAATATATATGTAAACCCCTCACTCGGTCTTCACAGACTGACGCCTCCACCTTTCAGGTATTGCAGGTGCACGCTAGGCGGGAGTAAGTCGAGTCGGGTCTAGTTCATGTAGTCGTGTCATCCGTAGTTCGTGCATTTAATTATTATTATTATTATTATTAGTGTTAATTCTGGAATTGTAGTTATTGTTATTCGTTAATGGAAGATGATAATATATTGATATGATAGTCTAGATTATGCACTACTTGATAAATGAGATATGTCATGATTGAACTGAAGGAAATAATTGCTTTTGTTGAAGTATGCTTCCGCTTTGTCATGTCGCATGGTTAAGTTTCCCGCCTAGCTTGTCGTGTATTGCATTGTCACCCGTTCGCTATAGGTTGGTTCATGTACGGATTGGCCGTTTCGTATGTGGATTGACCTATAGTGCGGGGGTGTGGCACCTCCACGTGTACCGGGGTGCTACATCTGAGGTGGTATCAGAGCCCGGTTGCAAAACCGAGGTTCTAGTGTCGTGTCGTGTCGAGTCTAGGTCGTACGGCATACGAACTACTTGACAATGTGAGAGTCCTGCATTTTATTTGAAATCAATTGGCTATTTGGATTCTCTGAATTACCTGAAATACTTGATAACTTGTACTTTATATTGGTTCATGCTATTAATTGCCATTGAGTGATCTTGAATTGTTTGGAATTTATATGGCCAACGTAATTATTTTAAATATTGACGAAATACCTGTTTCAATTTATATTAAATTCTTGTTGTCAGCATCAACTATGTGACTATTAAGTGACTCGAACATGCTTCACCCACATGCATTTATTTGCAAAGCAAGTTGTGAGTGATAGGTTTTGGGAAATGTATTAATCAAGGCTGGAGGATTCTGAAGATTGAAGAGATCAATCAACCATTCGAGCCAAGCTTGCAATTTGGTCAACAAGGAAGGGACACCGGAATTGAGTTTAACATTTCTACGATGCCAGGTTCTTCAATGCATTCATAAGCACGTGCATCGTAATTGTCGATTAAATTGTTTCTCATGTATAAGTGTTGTTCTAATTATATTTGAAATTTCCTATTTGATGCCTTGGATACATGTTTAAATTATCTACATTATCCACATTTCCTTACTCAGACGTATATTGTCAAAATGATGTAATTGTTTTAATATGTTGCATTTTAAATTGATGGTAATGTGAACATTGGCACTTTAATCATCATGCATTATTTAGTGGTTATTGTCAATAGGCTGTCGGATGCTCGACACAAATTTTGCTCCTATTTCTATCAATTTGAATGTAAAGAAGAGGTTTCTGAATTATTGGGTATTCGGTTGGGAAGCGAGTTAACTGATGTTGTTTGGAGCTTAGAAATGTTTGGGATTGTGAGAAGTATTGGTTCGGAAGTTAGTAGGAGCCGGGGTATGAAGTAAATATTGGAAATTTTGGGAAACTGGAGAATGGTGATAAATTCAAGCAGATAAATGCTCCGTGAGTCTTTCAACCTTCAAGAATTGCTCAGCATTTGGAATTTCAGTATATATAGGAACATGAACTTTTCTATCTGGAGCTTTGGGTGTTACCCTTATCAAAATGTCAAGTCTCTGGAAGCATTAGGTGATTGTGGGATATTGGAAAATTTTAATATCAAAGCAGGATGGTGACAGTCGGGAAATTGCAAGTCGGGTGTGTCATTAACAGGAGAGATTAGCAAAGAACTACCAATCAAAATCTTGATCAACGACCAGTAGGGCGAGGAAAAGGGTTACAGGAATTGAATTAGCAGAAAAGCTTGCAAGTGGGAAAGGACAGAAGGAACCCAAAGGATAAGAAAATTTCCATTTTCTTAAGGGGGAGAGCCGGTCTGGGAATGGATTAAATCGGAAGCTGGACAACATTCAGGAGAGTCGGGAATCCTCTATCAGAACCATGTGAAAGAAGTTTTCAATAAATTAAGCTTCCTCCCTCTTACACAAAGAAAAGTCTCATCATCGACAGTATCTTTGTTTTATCATCATTTCCAGGAAAGTGGGTACACTGTCTGCAATCCTCCGACAAACTCAGGATAGCATTTGACTCAGTAAATGGAAAAAAGGATCCGATCCGGCTAAATTTGGATAGTAAATCTTGAATCTTGATCCCTCTTGCTATCCAGAGTGTTTATCACAAGTGGAATGGAAGAAAGTGGGAAGTAGAGGGCAAATGGATAACCAAGTTTAATCCGACAAGAGTTTTCTTACGAAGTTATTACTTATACCCTAGAGATGCCTGGGATGGTACACGGTGCTCTCATTCATGCTGTTGGGGTCGCCTTCATAAATATATCAGTCTACTATAAACGCTTCAGAAAGATGGAGGACTGGGTGATCCTCTCTTTCAAGACATTTCGTGGAATTATTGGGTATGTTATCAAATTTCAGGGATCAAAGGGAAGACATGTTACTAGGACTTGATTTTTTTTCGGTATCTATGCAAGTGTGCTTGCTGAATTACTCTCACGGGACGACGACCTTGATTCCTCTATTGCAAATATCCGCCGTATTGTTAACTAAGGGAGTAAGAGCTCAACTTTCAGATTACAAACAAGGAGTCAGGAAGGCTGCTTCGGGAAAAGGTTACTTTAAGTATTGAGATCGGAGAAATGGTAACACCTGTTTTCGCTGCTCGTTGGACAAGAGCTTGCTTGGAACACAAAGCCAGTCTTTTAAGTTTGAACGGGCAATTACACTCTAACAGGAATATCAGGGTGTTTTCAATTCTGGAATCGGGAAGTAAATGTGAGAATCAGTGCAAGAATGGTTCAACCGGCAAATCTGTAATTCAGACGGGTCTGAAGATGTGGTGATTAATGATGATTTACGGATTATGTTAGAAAATAGCACAATGGCAGAAATGGCTATCAAGAATGGGAATATCAAACCGTAGTGGTGCAAAGCAGGAAAATCTCAACTAAAGAATTAAGTATTCAACCGAATTCATTTAGTCCCAGAATTTCAGCCCTCGGTGAACGGTACACCTAATCATGCATATCACGTGCATCATTACCTAATTATTATTTTAATATTTTGATACGTGACTCCTTGTTTAACAGTATTATTTCATTGTTTTCGGATACAATTCTTTGATTGTTATTACTTGTTTACGTGAACCATTATTTGTAGATTATAAATTTTATGTGAGCCTTGCGTGTTAATTGCAATTAATTGTGTAAGCGCTTGCTTGAATTTCATTTCGGGTGTGTGAGAGACGGGGATTCTCTCAGGGTTGTCAGGAGACGGGGTTCTCTTGTTACTTGCTCGAAAGACGGGGTTCTTTCATTGATTGTTTGAGAGGCGGGGCACTCTCAGTATTTTCAACTATTTATCAATTTGTTATAGTGGAAGGCTAGATTTTCTTTCGAGTGATTAGACTCCGGAAGTTGAGGGTCGTGATCTCAACCAGTGGAAGACATTGTGGAATGAAGATCTCTTTCAAACTAATCCCTGACGGGGAGTAGCTAACCCGCGTGGGATGAACATGTAAGAGCCAATTAAATTCCAAGAATTCAGGACATGGAATCCGAGGACGGATTCTCTTAAGGGGGAGAGAGTTGTAACGCCCCGAATTTCAGACAGTCAGGTACGCTCGACACGTGTGAGTTTTGAGCGTTAGGATCTTATTTTATTATTTTATTTATTTAATTTACAAGTGTTATGTTAATTTTATAAATTGTGATTTAACATGATTACATGAATTAAATGTCCAATTTGAAGTAATTGCCAAAATTGTCCTTAAGTGTTCATTTCCTTTTCTTTAAGGACTTGATTGCATGAAATATTAGGGGACTAAAGTGATCATTTCCCAAACTTGATACACTCAATTGCATGACTTATGGAGTTAGAGGATTTAATCATAATTATCACATATTTCCCCAAATATATCACGTTATATGCATCTCTCTCTCAATCATCTTCATTTTCATACCAATCATCCCATGTTTGCTTTCTCTCCACCGAACCACCATCCTTCAAGAAAGGAAATGGAGAAATCATCATCTTCAAGCTAGAATTTGTTAGGGAAATTCATGATTCAAGCTTAAGCATCCATGATCATCCATCTTTCTTCCTTCAAGTTCATGTAAGTGAGGATTATGTGATTTCTTGAATTTATATATGAAGCTAGGGTTTATAATTCAAGCTTGATAATTCATGATTTAATGTTAGAAGCATGATTAGGAGCCTTAGGCTTGAATTCCAAGTATAATTCTTGAAGAATATGAGATTATGGAATAAATTTATATATATGCTCAAGTTGGTGATTATGATGATTAAAGCATGATTTATATGTTTTGATGGCATATTAAGGTATATTGAGCCTGTATACATGCATATTTCCAGAATTCTTGCATGTTGGGATGATTTTGGAAAGATTGGGGATGCTTGGTTTTGTCCCGAGAGCATCCCCTGTTTTGTTCTGTTCTCTGTTCTTCCTGCGTAACGGGAACGGCCCTTCCCGTTCCCTTTGTAAGTAGGGAACGGCCGTTCCCATTGTTTGAATGATATGCTTGGCGGCGAGGGCGGGAACGACCGTTCCCATTTTGGCTTGCAAGCCGGAACGGCCGTTCCCATCTTCGGGGAGCCCGACAGCGGGAACGGCCCTTCCCACTTTGAACTGGAACCTGGAACGGCCGTTCCCAGCTCTCTGGTAGTGCAGAAATATTCTGCACAAAATTACAATTTTGGCCCCTCGTTCCAATGGCCTGTTTGATCCCGAATTGCTATTATATGATTGATTATATGTCGAAACAACATGTTATCATGCTACATTGTGTATTGCTCGATGTCTCGTGTATGATCGCGCCGTGCGTCATTATATGGAATAATATGTTTGAATTATAATCTCATGCGCGTACATTATCCCGGTTCGTGTCCAATTACTCTCCAGGGCGGAGATTGGGGATCATGAGCACGTTCACGCATTCACGAGTCGTGTGTCGCCTGTCAGGTGAGGTTTAATTTCTAGTTACATAGATCCCGTATATCCCTTATGTGATATTTCGGCCAAAAGGTATTTATATTGATAATTTCCATAAACTATTGACCACGATTTATAGCTACATTTTATCAAGTCATATATTATTTCACGCAAGTCATGTTTCAAGCAAGCAAGCCATGATTGTCCATGTTCATGATTTCAAGCATGTTTAGGCGAGTAGCATGATCGTTCACGATGGGCCCGAGGGTAGTGACTAGAGCCAACCGGGAAAGCAAGGGCTGACGGGTAACTCTGGTGCTATCCTCACCACATTTGGGGTCACCCCTGAATCCACTAGGAGGTTAGTGGAGGAAAGAGCTCCGGGCTTAGGGATTCATGTACCCTCTGCTCACCATGTCGTGGATGGTGAAGGCTAGCTACCTTCCCATCATTGGAGGGAGAAGGAGACTGGGGACGAGTCCGGCACCACGGATGCACCTCGGGGTTATTTCATGATTGTTACTCCATGAATATGTTACCTGATTACACTATTGCACGATAGCACGATGATTGATTGCATGATCACCTCTTGATTAATAAACAAGCAAGCATGTCCATGTTCATTTGGAGTAAGGTTGGAGATCGCCCTCACTCGCCGGGGCCATGTATTGATTGATTGCATGATAAGGAACAAGTATTTAATATTGACAGTTGTATTCTCGGGCGAAGCTATGTTTTTATTGAACTTGTGTAATTATCTTTTATAAACCTTTACCCGAGAATATAACTTGCATGTTATCTGCGCTAATTTATATGTAAACCCCTCACTCGGTCTTCACAGACTGACGCCTCCACCTTTCAGGTATTGCAGGTGCACGCTAGGCGGGAGTAAGTCGAGTCGGGTCCAGTTCATGTAGTCGTGTCATCCGTGGTTCGTGCATTTAATTATTATTATTATTATTATTAGTGTTAATTCTGGAATTGTAGTTATTGTTATTCGTTAATGGAAGATGATAATGTATTGATATGATAGTCTAGATTATGCACTACTTGATAAATGAGATATGTCATGATTGAACTGAAGGAAATAATTGCTATTGTTAAAGTATGCTTCCGCTTTGTTATGTCGCATGGTTAAGTTTCCCGCCTAGCTTGTCGTGTATTGCATTGTCACCCGTTCGCTATAGGTTGGTTCATGTACGGATTGGCCGTTTCGTATGTGGATTGACCTATAGTGCGGGGGTGTGGCACCTCCACGTGTACCGGGGTGCTACAAGAAATGACTAACAAATGCAAGGAAAGCTTGTAATTCAACAAACATGGAACGAGTGTGAAGCTACAGGACGTAACTACGGTGACAGGTTCAATGCATCCATGAGCACGTGCATCATATGCTACTTTAAATTGTTTAAATCTCTTTATTTATATATGTTTCCCTAATTAAGCCTAATTGTTCTAATGTGTTGCATTTTGTTATTTACAAATGTGTTAAGTGAGTTAGCATATTAATCCAACATGCATATCTAGTGTCTTAATTACAGGATGCCTCAAGGTTACCCTCAGGAGTTTTTCGATTCCTTGTTTCGTCTTGTTGATCAAAAGATAAAAGAGTATGTTTCTTCATCACCACAACCGGCTCAAATTTCCATAGCAATTAAGGAGTTTTGGAATCAACAAACTTCAAAGTTCCCTGAAGCAAATGATATGCAAGTCGAGTCGCGGCTCAAGAAAATTAAAAGAGTGTGGGAACTAATTCCGTATAACTCTCAAGAGAAGGTTCGCTGCACCACTCCTTTGAATACAAGGAGGTTTAATCCCCAACCCGGACAGGCTTCAAGTTCAAAATTAGGACAGAATTTCAATAAAGGAAAGCGACCTATTTCTCATCATACACCCATACCTCAAGAAAGATCACAAAAGAAAAGGAATCGAGCATTTGGATCGGGTTCGGGAGCTTCACGTACTCTGGCTTCAACAACATCGTCGAGGAAGCTTCTTTGCACTTATTGTGGACATGACACACATATTTATGAGGGTTACAGAAAGCGGTTGGGTTTATGCCTGTATTGTGGAAGCGATGAGTATTATGTAGACACATGCCCAAAACGACGAGGGAAGTCTATCAGGGGTGAGAGGCCGCTTGCTCGGGCTCAAGTATATGCTTTTGAGAGAGAGGTGCAAAATATAAATGTGGATCCAGTCATGGTAGAAGAAGGTATCAATTATATGCATGTTATAATCAAATGGTGAACGGTACATTTAATCATGCATATCACGTGCATCATAGATCTTAATGTTGTTGTATTTAACTTTTGGTTAGTTACAAGTTAGTTGGTTATGAGTGGTACTTATGTGATTATTATGATTCTACTTGCCTATGTGACATTTATGCGAGTATAACTGCAGTCTAGTATTACTACAGTCTATTTCCCAAATTGCTATCGTGTGTGTATATGAGAGACGGGGTTCTCCCAATTCTTGTTGGAAGACGGGGTTCTTTCATTTCTTGTTGAGAGACGGGGTTCTCTCAATTCTTGTTGAAAGATGGGGTTCTTTCATTTCTTGTGAACGAGACGGGGTTCTCTTTTGGCTTGTACATCATTTTTGAAACTCGACAGTGGACCTGGGGACCAGGTCCTTTTAAGGGGAGGAGAATTGTAACGCCCCGGTTTTTCCATACAATCATTATGTGATATTATATGTTACTTTATAATTTTATAACATTGTATGCATTATGTTTATTTAAACTTATATGAATTATCATTAACGTGGAAATTACGTGAACTAATTGATAACGTGCTTAATTCTATGAATTAAGTGATCTAATTGAATTAAATGTCCTTAATTGCTCTCTTGTGTGAATTCTTTGATTTAAATGTATATCATGACTTGAAGTTAATTGCATCATTTGTTAGAGATTATACTTATGTGCATTAATTTAAATAAGCAATGGACTTTTATGCAAATAAGGATGAATCGCATATTTCCATACATGACTTTAGGATATATCTCTTAATTCATCCAAAATCTTCCATTATATTCCATTCATCCAAGAACAAAGAATACACACACATACACCTAGCAAATGTCGGTTTTTACACCTTGAGAAGAGGAAGAAGATATTAACCCTAATTCAAGCTAGAATTGAAGGGAATTGAGAAGTAGGAGCACCACAACCTCATATCATCATCTCATCACCATTTCTTTTGATTCAAGATGATGGTCCGGGAGACGAGGAACACGCTCCATAAGCCAAAATGTATCTATATATTTATAGTTTTCCCAACTTTAATTACCTCAAAATTGATCGATTGTAATTGTTATTGTACTGACTGATTGTTATCGTATTGAATTGATTAATTGTTTTGGCGAGTAAAGCATGTTCACATTAGGCCCGAGGGTAGTGTTCTGAGCCAACCGAGGAAGCAAGGGCTGACGGGTAACTCTTGCACTATCCTCACAACTTTGGGATGCCCCCTGAATCCACTAGGAGATTAGTGGAGGAAGGAGTTCCGGGTATAGGGAATCATGAACCCTATACTCAATGAGCATGGATGGCGGGGCCTTGCAATCCCCCATCAACCGGAGGAAGAAGGAGACTGGGGACGGGTCCGGCACCACGGATTGTCCTCAGGTTATTGTCATGATTGCACTTATTGATTGTCTCGCTTGAATACAACATGCACGAATGCACAATAATTGAACTGCATGATCACCTATTGATTAATAAAGCATGCACGAATTGTACACACTCGGAGTAAGGTTGGAGAATTGCCCTCACTCACCGGGCCACTGATTGAAATAAATTGTAATTGATTGTATTGTTAAATTGGATAGTTGTAATCTCGGGAGAAGATTATTTCTTTTATTAATTTATATTGTTTCAACTGTAAAAGACTTTACCCGAGATTATAGCTTGCATGATACGTGCGCAAATATTTATTTAAACCCCTCACTCAGTCTGTGGTAGACTGACACCTCACACTTTTCAGGTACTTTCAGTGGTGTGCTAGGCGGGAGTCCGAGTTGTGTCCAGTTTTCGAGATGAGTCTAGCATTGCATTTTTATGTTATGGACATTTATGGATCAATTAGGTTGTTGTTATGGATATGGTGGAGATGATAATGTATTGATATAAAGTTGGAAGTTAACTCTTTTGGGATATTTGATATATGCTAATGAAATTATTATGCTTCCGCTTTAAATTCCTAGACTTGGACTTGAATGGTTTGAGGGTTAGTCCAGCCTAGCTAGTGAGTTTTTTTTTTTATTGTCACCCGTTCGCCATGAGTCCGGTTCATATATGGACTACCCATTTCATGTGTGAGCTAGACTTATGGTGCGGGGGTGTGGTATCTCGGCGTCCCAGGTGCTACACAATCTCATTGAGCAAAGGGTACATGAATCCCTAAGCCCGGAACTCCTTCCTCCACTAATCTCCTAGCGGATTCAGGGGTCATCCCAATGTTGTGAGGATAGCATTCGAGTTACCCATCAGCCCATGCTTTCCCGGTTGGCTCAAATCACTATCCTCGGGCCCAACGTGAACGGTCATGCAACTCGCCTAAAACATGCACTATACATGGCTTGCTTGCTTTTCATGAACATGACTTCCTTGAAATGATAAGTAATTTCATTTATAATTATAGATATAAAGACCTTTTGGCCCAAAGATCACATAAGGGGTATACGGGTTCTATATAACTAACAATTAAACCTCACCTGACAGGCGACACAAGGACTCATGGATGCGTGAATGTGCTCATGATCAACAATCTCCGCCCTGAAGAATAACTGGACAAGAAACGGGACAATGTACGTGCAAGAGACCACAATTCAAGAATATTACCAAATAACACGCACGGCTTGATCAAGTAACGAGACTTCGTGCAATGAGAAATGTAGCATGTAAATATCATGTTTTGGCATATAATCAATCATATAATCACAAATTGGGATCAATAAAACCATTGGAGTTAAACTCCAAAATTCCATTTTTATGCAGAATGTTTCTGCCCCTCCAGAGGCCTGGGAATGGCCGTTCCGGCCCTTAGTTCAAAATGGGAAGGGCCGTTCCCAGCTCCCCGAAGTGGCTCCCGAAGATGGGAACGGTCGTTCCGGCTTACAAGCTAAAACGGGAAGGGCCATTCCCGTCCTCACCGCCATGCGCATCATTCAAAATATGGGAACGGTCGTTCCCCAAATACAAAGGGAATGGGAAGGGTTGTTCCCGTTTCACAGAAGATGTAGAAACGGAGCAGCAAAACAGGGGAAGCACGAACCATCAACCAACCTCACTCAAAACCAACATAATTCAATTCCAAACGCTATAATCTATGAAAAGGAATAATTATGCATGCTTTAGGTACAATAACACTCAATATAAACACTTGGTTCAAGCTTGATCATCATGATTTCTACCTTGAAACTCATATAAGGATTTATCAATTAACTCCCTCAAAATTCATGATATATGCAAGTAATTCAAGTTCAAGGTTCCTAATCATGCTTCTAACATCATATAATCAAATTAACAGGCTTAACATCTAACTCTAACTCTCATACTTCATTCAAGAATTCATGAAAATATCCATCATATACCTTGAATGGAAAAGGGAAGAAAAGAGATGAAGATAGAAGATGATGATGCTCCTAGTTTCATTAATTTCCAGAATTGTAGCTTGAAGATGAGAATTCCCAATTTTTCTTCCTTCTTAGAGTTCAACCGAGAGAGATGGAGATGAGATGATTGTATAATATGTCTTCAAATGAAGATGGAAGAAGGTTGAAGAATTATAACGTGATTCATGCCTTGTTTTTGATGGAATAATAAAAATTGCAATTAAGTCCTTAAGCTATACAAGTTATACAATTAAGAATAAAAGGTTTGCAATTTAGTCACTTAATCCCAAGAAATAATTATGCAATTTGGTCCTCTAATTTAAATATATGATCAATTAGGACAATTAAGCAATTACGATACATTCGGCAACTAATTCACGTAACAAGCTTATTCAATTTATACCAAAGTTTCCAAGTTGTCATATATTCCACATAATCACGTTAAAATAAAATTGTACAATTTAACTAAACTTAACACGAATTGAATAGGCTAAAATAATAAAATAAATTCTACACTCGAAATTCACACGTGTCGAGTGTACCTGTCTATCTGAAAATTGGGGCGTTACAATTCTCTCCCCCTTTAAGAGAATCTGTCCTCGGATTCATTATCCTCAATTCTTGGAATTTAATTGACTCTCACGTGTTCATCCCACGCGGGTTAGCTACCCCCCGTCAGGGATTAGTTCGAAAGAGGTCTTCAATCCACAAGGTCCTCTAATGTGCATGAAATCACGACCCTCAACTTTCCAGAGCTTATACACTCGAAAGAAAATCTAATCTTCCACTAAAACAAGTTGACAAGTAGCTGAAATAATGAGAGTGCCCCGTCCCTAAAAAACTAACGAGAGAACCCCGTCTCTTGATAACCCTGAGAGAATCCCCGTCTCTCACACACACAAAATAAAACTCAAGTGAGAAATTAAATAAACGTTTAACAATTATCACATAAGGAGCAGAAAGAAAAGATCAGTTACATCAATTTATTAGTCACATAAAACAATCAACAATAACAATGAATCATATAAAGTAATAATAAAATAAACGATGCAAGTGATATGCATGATTAAGTGCACCGTTCACTGAGGATTGAAGTTCTTGCATTGAAACAATTCGGCTGAATATTTGGTTCTTTAATTGAAATGTCTTCTAGTTTGTACCATCACGGTTCGATATTCCCATTCTTGATAGCCATCTTCATTCCAGTGCTATTCTCTAACATAATCAGTAAATCATCATTAATCAACAGATCTTCATACCCGTTTGAATCCCAGATTTACCGGTTGCACCCTTCTTAAATTAAATTCCATATTCACTTTCGGGTTTTGAAATTGAAAATAACCCTAGGTTTCTTGTAATGCCCCGGTTTTTCATTTAAACTAACGTGTCGTATTTGTTTATAAATTGCGCAATTAAATCATTTAATTATGTGATTAATTGGTTATGAGTGTTTTAAATATTTAATTTTACTATAAATTGTTATTATTTTATTTTATTTTATTTCAGTTTAATATTATTTTTATAAATTTCGTTATTTAGTAATTATTTTAAATTATCAATTTAGTGATTAATGTTAATTAAGTGTTATGCAAATTAATCATGCTTTAACCATATTAATTAATTAATTTGGATAATTCTGTGGGCTCGAATTTTTATTAAATAATTGTTTATTTAATAATAGAGTTTAATTTATTTAGCTTTAATTTTTATTATTATGCATGAAATTATTTGAGGTTATATGCATGATTATCTAATTGTGCTTCGTTCTTATACGAAATGATATCGAAATGTTGTGGAAATTTCATATGTTGTAAAATTTTGTGTTATGAACATGCTTGGTTTATGTTTTTGAACTCATTTGACGTGTTAACGAATTTAATTTGATTCGTGGAACCAAATCAGGGGCTATTGAGCAATTAGCGCACCCTTGGTTCCCTAATTGATATCTTGAGCTCGGGAACTCGGAATTGAGTTCCGTCAACTTCGTTGAACTCGTATCGAAGATTTGGGTTTAATAAACTTAGCCTTATATTTTTCCGAAATTATTTGAACACCCGAAATTCAACCGAAAAACGAAACGGCGACAAAACTACCACCTTTTACTAAAAATGCCATAACTTATACAAACCTTGACCAAATTAAGTATAGTTAGATTCTTTAGAACCCTAACTTAACCCTCTAACCAGAATTAAACACCCCAAATCGAGATAACCTTCATCACATAAAGAAAACTCAACCAAAATATTCTGTTCTCCAGTTTTCCAGTAACCCTTGTGCACCCTGGAGATTCAAAGCTCAAATCTCCTCCAAACCTCCATTAATCCACAAGTTAAGCTTAGGGTTGTAGTATGCATTCAATATGTATCATTTTAAGCTATGCATCCCCAATTTTGATCATGGTTTCATGCATTTTTGGCTGAAGTTGAGAAATAGTATGGTTTAGAGCATGTATCTTGATCTCCTTCAATTCTTGATGGATTTGAGTGATTCCAAGCTTGATGATGATTGCTGTGACATCCTCTTCTCATTTATGATCATTGATTACCTGGTAGTTGAAGTATTCATGAGTTATCATTAAGGACACTTTGAGAAACTTTCATGAAATGGTCACGTATGTCTTCCCTTCATGTTTGAGCTCTTTTGGGAATGATATATACGTTGTATTGGTGTTGCTTGCTGCACATTTGAATAGCCTAATCGACCTGATTATGTTGAGTTGAGGAAGATCAGATGTTGCCCTGTTTTTCGTAACTTTTACCCTGTTTTTAAACTGGGTTTTGCTGCTGAAAACTGTTGCGTTTCTTCCTTTCTTGTTGCTATCAGTTTCGTGGTTTTGAGAGAGTTGCTAAGGTTATGTTGTTGTTGCATTTCATGCATTTTGTAGCTGCATCAGTTGCCTTGATTGCTGCTTTCTTTTACTCTGTTTTGAGCAAGGAAAACGGGGGGTTATTGTGTGAGCTGCTGCCGCGAATGCTTCTATAATACATCTCCCCGGCCGGGGAGATTTTGAACATGAAATTACCCAGCCGGGGAGCCTTATGCAGAAACCTCATTGCATGTCAGTCCCCGGGTGGGCAAATTTCGTGAACAAAATCTCCCCGGGTGGGGAGATTATTTCTGCTACGCTGCTGCTATTTTCCTGTTGAGTTGCTACTGCTGCTTCATTTCTTTTCCCCTTTTTCCTTCATGCATGTTATGAGTGGTTGAATGTTGCATGCATTTTAATAGAAATTGCATGAATGTTATTATGGTTGTTGGTACGTATGCCTATATATATCTACTTAAATGAATTGCATGCAAATATGTACTTTATCTATATATATATATATTTATAACATGTGTTGCATGAAATTATTTAATCTAAATGATTGCACGCAGGGGCTGTACGTTGCATGCATATATATATGTATATATATATAATATATATATATATTTATATATGTTTATTAAATTTTAAATAATATTTGATTTAATCGAATTTTAGAATTTAATGGTTACCTATTTCATGTTTTATTTAAAATTCCGAATTTAAATTGAATATATTTAATTGTCTATTTTCTAATTGTAAATGTGATTTTATGATTTAAACTAGTTGTTATATTTTGTATGGATTACGTTATGAATTTATTTGCTACGTTTTATATGAAATATGAAATTATTGGATTGAATTGTTATGAAAGGTGGAATTTATGAACTTAATGAATATGAGCGCCTCCTTGAACGAATGAATGGCTTGTTTATATGATTTAAATCCCTTAATAGTGCACATGAACATTCTCATGACATAATCTTATCTTTTATACATTCTTATCATGATCACACATTGTTGTGCGTCATATATGGTTCATTTAGAGTCTTGAGTCTCACGAACACGTTACGTTGTCTTTTGTACAGTTTATCTCTAGGGTGGGGAAATCTAGATCTTTGAGGCACTCGGTAACTCGTATCCTTGTATCGTCATGTTTCAGGTGAGGGTGTTTTTGTTTGAGTTATATAACAAACCCTACAACCCTTATGTGAAAAGCTTTGGCCAAAACCTTATAAATATATATATGGTATTTTCAAATTAGAGTCCTAGGGTAATTTATGATCGAGTAAACCCTTTTCAAATGATTTATGAAATATGTTATGTTTCTTATGAATTGATATGTTTTGGCGAGATTATGCATGTATGTTATGTTCACGGGCCCAGGAATTTAGTACATGTGGCTATCCGGGGAGGCACGGGCCGACGGTGATCCAATGTGCTAGTTCCACTATGTTACGGCGATACCGGCCCTCGCTAGGAGGTTTAGCGGGGAATGGGAGCTGAGTGCCCTTGGGGGCGTCATGAAACCCCATTGGTCTATGTATGAGGTGGTCGGGTCTTGATCACCCGTCCACCACCCGGAGGAAGAAGGTTGGAACTTCTTTTATGATTATGATTATGTTTTGATTGATATGTACCGTGCGGGAAGGCCGGGACACGGATTGCGCAAATGAATACGTTTTATGATATGATATATGATCTGAGTGTAATATGATATATTGCATGATCACCTATTTAATATAATAATGATATTTGTCGTACACGGTCGGAGTTTGGTTGGAGATTGTGCACGCTCACTCGCCGAGCCATAATGTTTATGTATGATTTATAAACTTAATAAATTTAATATGATTAGTCGTAAAGTTCGAGCATTGCTTATTCATTTCCTTGCCCTTTTTGGGAACTAATTTTCAATAAAACCTTGCTCGGGATTTAAGACCTGGATGTGCATGTTTTATATATATATATATCGCTCTTGCTCACTCAGTCTTCTAGAGACTGACCCTCTCCCTCCCCATCCTTTTAGTGTGCAGGTTTGGCTTTGGAGTTTGTGCTAGGCGGAGTTGTGTGGAGTCTTTGAGTTGGTCGAGTTAAGTTAGGATAGTCTCGGTACTCGCATATGTATTTAAATTATGCATGATTTGATTCTGTACGATTATGAACTTGAATCTTTATGTATTTGCTATTGAATTGCCTTGTCGGGCTTTTTTATGAGTTAAAAGAGGCCTGAGGAGCCCAAGTCTGCCTGTGGTTCGAGTGTTTAATTTCTGCAGGCCCGTGGCCAATGTATGTGTTTGGATTTAGTTCTCCGTTGCATTATGTCTTGTTGTTTAGTTATATTTGCAGGGTCTACGTCCCGTCTAGCTTAGGAGGGTTTTCTATTTGTCTCCCGTTCGCTATGGTTTGATACGGGTGCGGATTTACCATTTCGTTACTCGTGTTGAGCCTTAGTGCGGGGGATGTGGTGCCTCCCGTGCGGGGTGCTACATCCTTAAGTGGTATCAGAGCCCGGTTGCAAAACGGGTGTTCTTGAGTCGTGTTTAAGTCAGTCTAGGTCGTACGGCTTAGGAACTATATGACAATGTGTTCATTGCATCTATCTTGAACACGAAATTTGGCTTTTCTTTTGAATTTTGTTGAACTATTTACTACATTATTATATGGATCCTTGCCTTTAGTGTTGAATATGTGCCATGAGCATGCACTAATCGCATGCATATATTCTCGAATGAGTTATGATTTATAAGTTATGAAAATCATATCAAACCACGGCCAAGTTCTACGACAAAGACGATCGATTGCAAGCTTTTTCTGAGATATGGAACATAGGAAGGATACACCCGGGAAGAATGTAGAGAATTCAAGATGTGAGGCTTTCTAGATGGAGCTAGAGTTCAAGGGTTAGGATTCGGAATAGGAGGTTCTAATTTAGAGATGCGGTGGTAGAAGGACACTTGGTGAAATAAGGATTGATCGTGAGATGGTTATGACTTAGAGGATCGACATGCATGGCTCTATTACCTAAGGTACCTTTAATTGGATTCAACGGGATCTTTCAACCTAAGGAATGAAGTGAACAAACCTTGAAGGAGTTTTGGTCCCAGATTCGGATCATTGAAGAGGTATCAATAGTTAAGAGGAGTTGAGGTAAGATGGGTTCGGTTGGAATTATGAACCAAGGGTCGACAAGGAAGGATTTCTGACTAAGCCTAGTGAATTGAAATCGAGTTTGTCGAAGTTAAGATTGGGAAGAGGTTGGATACGGCTGTTTGGGATTTTGATTTTGATGGGAAGCAAGTTGAGAAGAGGTTAAAGAAAGATAAGTAATATAATAAATACAATTCATGAAGGGTGATAATGTTAAGGACATGATTAGAGTTCATTCTCCAAATCCAAGCTGAATTGGCATGTTATAAGGTCAACTTGGGATATATAGAGCAACAAATGGAAACGGTAAAGAAAGGCAAAGACTCTTTGCAGGGAAATCATGCGCTTAAGTATAAGCAATTGGAGGTGAATTAAACTCATAAAGGACATACGCGGGATTCTTGATCGAGGTGACGATTAGAAGTAAAGGTCGAATTTCGAGGAGAAGTTTGGATGCTAACTCCGTGGACGTGGAAGAATTGGGGATCAAGAAATTGTAATCTCAGATAGTGGAAGATACAAGTTGATTTATAAAGATTCATGGAAATCTCGAAGACCGTGGGAAAGACAAGGAATAATCACCAAGTCAAAGTAACCTCGGGATTGGAGGAACGAGTAAAAGCTACCGAGCTAACAACTTACCACATTTGTGACAGGTTCCAAAACATTCATAGCACGTGCATCATATTTCGCATCAATTTTCCAACATCGCCAATCTGATCTGATATCTGTAATTTTCCAACATCCCAATAATCCTCCTAATACTGCGTGAACATAATTTCTTCTAATCTCTTGATTTAATATAATTTTAATTGAGATGAAAATTGTAATGAATTGGAGAGAGAACCGATCCTATCATAGTAAACACTAAATAATGCATGCCGGTTAAAATGTTAATGCACATACACCACTTACAACCAATTTAGAATGCAACACGTTGGAAGAATTATATTAATTTAAAGATATGAATATAAAGAAACTTGACTAATTTAAACACAGTAATTAACAAAGCACTCATGCAATTTCATCAACAATAATTAAAGTAATAAATATAAATGAGAGGCAAGTTAAATTAATACAATATATGATGTACGTGTGTATGAATGCATTGAAGAACCTGTCACCGTAGAAATGCTAGACTGGAGTCCGGTGTCCATTCATTATTGGTTGACTTCCAAGCTTGTCTTGAATGTTGAGCATTCTCTAATTTTCCCCACGGATTTTTGTTTCTTTAAGATTCTCCGGCTTCAATTCGGATCTTTACTTGGTTTGACTTGGAAGTTCCTTGGACCCGACACTTTCTGATTATAAATTTCTGAATGGTTCCCGAATCTTCCCATGATTAATTCCTTCATTAAAACCTTCCTGATAATCCCTGGTGTAACTTGATATCCCGAGATTAGAATTCATTTACTTCTCAAGGATTTAATCTCCAACAATGATCCCGCTATTCAGCCTAATTGTCACGTTGCCTTTCTTTATTATTTCCATTTGTTGCTCCATATCTTCCAATTCAACCATATCATAGCTGGTAATCTCTGAAGCCACTTCCTCATCAACTCTTCGAGAATATCTCTTCCTTGTTGCAAGAATTTCCGGCCTAAGCATCTTCGAAATTTTTCTTCTTTTCTCTCTTTTTTTTTTCAACCTCCCGAATCTTGTAAATGATTTCCAAGCTTGATTCCTCTTTTCCGGATCGCATCACTTCAATTTTCAACCCAATAGGAAGGATGATGTCTCCCGAATCCTTATACGAATTTTCAGCACGCTTTCTTATCCCTTCCGAAGTTAAAAAAAAAAGAATTTTGTAGCAAACTGGAGTTGTTGAACAATTGGCCGTGATTTGATATCATTTCCATAACCTGTCACTCACAACTTATTTTGAAAATAAATGCATGTGGGTAAGGCGTGCTCATGTCACGTAGTTGTCACATAATTAATGCCGATAACAAGAATTTAATATAAAATGCAACAAGTAATTCATCAATATTTAAGATAAGACACGTTGATCACATAAATTTCAAACAATTCAAGATCAGTTTATTGACAATTAATAGCATGAATTAATGCAAAGCACAAGTTATCAAGTAATTCATTTAATTCCAATAAATTCATATAAGTTCAAGTAGATCAAGAAATTCAAATAATATGCAAGACTCTCACCTTGTCAGTTAATTCCTATGCCGTACAACCTAGACTTGACACGACACGACACTAGAACCTCGGTTTTGCAACCGGGCTCTGATACCACCTTAGATGTAGCACCCCTACATGTGGAGACGCCACACCCCCGCCCTATAGGTCGATCCACATACGAAACTGATAATCCGTACATGAACTAACCTATAGCGAACGGGTAACAATGCAATAAAATGATACGCTAGGTGGGATTAACTCATACATGCAATATAATAAAGCGGAAGCATAATTCATTCAATATGAATTAGCAACATCAAGTGAACTATACTCTACCTTTGCATATCAATACATTAGCATCTCCAAATATAAAACAATAACATTAATCATAACTTTGTATGTAACAACAAATAACCAAATACACAGACGTGTTTGACTCGACTACATGAACTGGACTCGACTCGACTCCCGCCTAGCGTGCACCTGCAATAACCTGAAAGGTGGAGGCGTCAGTCTGTGAAGACCGAGTGAGGGGTTTAAATACTATTAGCGCAGATAACATGCAAGCTATATTCTCGGGTAAAGTTTTAGAAAAGATAAATGTATAAGTTCAATAATAAAGTACTCTTCGCCTGAGAATACAACTATCAGTATTAAATACTTGTTCATTTTCATGCATTCAATACATGGCCCTGGCGAGTGAGGGCGGTCTCCAATCTTACTCCAAATGTACATGAAACATGCTTGCTTGATCGTTAATCAATAGGTGATCATGCAATTCAATTATCGTACAATCGTGCGATAGTGTAATCAAGTAACATATTCATGGAATGAAAATCATGCAATAACCCGAGGACAATCCGTGGTGCCGGACCCGTTCCCAGTCTCCTTCTTCCTCCGGTGATGGTGGGATTGCAAGGCCCCACCATCCAATCTCATCGAGCAGAGGCTACATGAATCCCTAAGCCAGGAACTCCTTCCTGCACTAATCTCCTAGCGGATTCAGGGGTCATCCCAATGTTGTGAGGATAGCATTCGAGTTACCCGTCAGCCCATGCTTTCCCTGTTGGCTTAAATCACTATCCTCGGGCCCAACGTGAATGGTCATGCAACTCGCCTAAAACATGCACTATACATGGCTTGCTTGCTTTTCACGAACATGACTTACTTGAAATGATAAGTAATTTCATTTATAATTATAGATATAAATACCTTTTGGCCGAAAGATCACATAAGGGGTATACGGGTTCTAAATAACTAGCAATTAAACCTCAGTTGACAGGCGACACAAGGACTCATGGATGCGTGAACGTGCTCATGATCAACAATCTCCGCCCTGGAGAATAACTGGACAAGAAACGGGACAATGTACGTGCATGAGACCACAATTCAAGAATATTACCAAATAAGACGCACGGCTTGATCAAGTAACGAGACTTCGTGCAATGAGCAATGTAGCATGTAAATATCATGTTTTGGCATGTAATCAATCATATAATCACAAATTGGGATCAATAAAACCATTGGAGTTAAACTCCAAAATTCCATTTTTATGCAGAATGTTTCTGCCCATCCAGAGGCCTGGGAACGGCCGTTCTGGCCCTTAGTTCAAAATGGGAAGGGTCGTTCCCAGCTCCCTGAAGTGGCTCCCCGAAGATGGGAACGTCCGTTCCGGCTTACAAGCCAAAATGGGAAAGGTCGTTCCCGTGCTCGCCGCCATGCACTTCATTCAAAATATGGGAACGACCGTTCCCCAAACACAAAGGGAACGGGAAGGGTCGTTCCCGTTTCACAGAAGATGCAGAAACAGAGCAGCAAAATAGGGGAAGCACGAACCATCAACCAACCTCACTCAAAACCAACATAATTCACTTCCAAACGCTATAATCTATGAAAAGGAATAATTATGCATGCTTTAGGTACAATAAGACTCAATATAAACACTTGGTTCAAGCTTGATCATCATGATTTCTACCTTGAAACTCATATAAGGATTTATCAATTAACTCCCTCAAAATTCATGATATATGCAAGTAATTCAAGTTCAAGGTTCCTAATCATGCTTCTAACATCATATAATAAAATTAACAGGCTTAACATCTAACCCTAACTCTCATACTTAATTCAAGAATTCATGAAAATATCCATCATATACCTTGAATGGAAAAGGGAAGAAAAGAGATGAAGATAGAAGATGATGATGCTCCTAGTTTCATTAATTTCCAGAATTGTAGCTTCAAGATGAGAATTCCCAATTTTTCTTCCTTCTTGGAGTTCAACCGAGAGAGATGGAGATGAAATGATTGTATGATATGTCTTGAAATGAAGATGGAAGAAGGCTGAAGAATTATAACGTGATTCATGCCTTGTTTTTGATGGAATAATAAAAATTGCAATTAAGTGCTTAAGCTATACAAGTTATACAATTAAGGATAAAAGGTTTGTAATTTAGTCACTTAAGCCCAAGAAATAATTATGCAATTTGGTGCTCCAATTTAAATAAATGATCAATTAGGACAATTAAGAAATTATGATACATTCGGCAACTAATTCACGTAACGAGTTTATTCAATTTATACCATAGTTCCCAAGTTGTCACATATTCCACATAATCACGTTAAAATAAAATTGTACAATTTTACTAAACTTAACATTAATTGAATAGGATAAAATAATAAAATAAATTCTACACTCGAAACTCACACGTGTCGAGCATACCTGTCTATCTGAAAATTAGGGCGTTAAACATTTTGCTGCTTGATCTACTACCTTAATTGTGTGATAATTGCTGCTGTGTTTTCATGCCAAGAAACAGGGGATATGCTTCGTTATGCTACTGCTGCGCTGTGTCTGTACTGCAACTCCCCGGCAGGGGAGATTTTATGCATGAAAAATACCCGGTCGGGTAGTTGTTGTGCAGAAGCTGCTGCATCTTTCCTCCATTTGTGTGATTGTTGAGCTATTTATGCTTAATCGTTGTCTATTAATGCATGGTGGCATGCGTAACGTGGTATGTAACTTTTAATCACAGTTGTACAAGTTTGGTAAATACATTGGAGTAATAATATTAAAGACATCTGTTTCACAGATTATGGTTATTACTATGGTTTCCATAATTGCATGCATGAAATGAGTTAAATTGAATTGTGGATGCATGAATCTTGTTTGTAAATGCATGGCTTTAGGTTGTTAATGCATGTTGCATGCATGAGCACCTACGTATGAATATATATAGAATATATATATTTGCATTCATGATATACATATATACATTTAATTGCATGCATGGTGTGATTTTAATTGTTTGGTATTTATGCATGCTATTTATATATACATATATATGGTTAATATATATTAAATATTATTTGATTTAATTGAATTATAGAATTTAATTGTTACCTATTTCTTGTTTTATTTAATTTCCGATCTTGATTTGAATGTATTTATTTGTCTAATTTCTAATTTTAAACGTGAAATAGTACGTGTTATAATTGTTAAACAAAATCCTTGGATTGAATTGATATGAAATGGGAATTTATGAATTTGAATGAAAATGAATGAATGAATGGCTTGGTTATATGCCTTAAATACGTTAATCATGTACATGAACGTATTTATGACATAACATCATCTCTTATGCATTCATATCATGTTCAATGCATTGCCGTGCGTCATATATAGTTCATTTGAAGTCTTAAGTCTCACGAATGCATACGTCGTCCTTTGTACAGTTTTCTCTAGGGTGGAGATATCGGGTTCATGGGACACTTTCGAGTGTTCCTTTCTTCTCGGTATTGTTCGGTAAGAGGCGTACAGGTGGGTTTCTCTACTATTTAGCTAAATGACCCTAAATACTCCCAATGTGTAAAGATTTCGGCCAAAAGTATATATATAGAGTCGTTTTCAGGAGTCAATGATTTTTAAAGTAAAGCCCTTCTTTTATGAACCTACCAAATGTTTTGGCGAGAATGAATGCATAGAATGGGGCCCAGGGAATTGGTGAGAGTGGTGACCCGATGAGGCATAGGCTGACGGTGAACCCTCACACTAGTCCCACCAATGAACGGCGTAACCGGACCTCGTTAGGAGTTAGCGAGGAATGGACGCTGAGTGCCATCTGGGGAGTCATCTTCCCCTTTTGGTAAATGAATGGATAGTTCGGGCCGATCACCCGGCCATCACCCGGAGGAAGAAGGTGTACATGTTCTTGAATGTGCACAAAAGAAAGTTATGCATGAATGAAAGAAAGAAAGAAAGAATGTTTAATGAACTACACGAGGTGTTGGTTGGAGATAATGCACGCCCACTCACTCGCCGGGCCACAAACGACCTAATGAAAAATGAACGTTATAATCCCATTTGATGACTTATTTATTTCACCCACTTGGGAAATGCTCTAAAAACCTCATTTAGGATTATAACTTGCATGTGAATGTTTAAATATTATTGTATATGTTACTTATGCCTCGTTTTATACCCACTAGTCTCGTATAGACTGAACACGGATTGTTTTCAGTATTCTTGCAGGTTTGGAGAGCTAGGCGGGAAGTCAAGTCTAGTTAGTCTTTCGGTTAAGTCAGAGTCTGTTCATCTGCATATTAAACCATGTTTTGTTTAAGTTGGAGGATGTAAGATTTGTATTGATTGTTACCACTATCATGAATTATGGTGAGTTTATAAGAAACCGTAATTGAAGTGCTATTATTTTATGGATTTTCGGGATTAGGTATCTATGTAGTTGAACCCGTTGTTATTTGCTTATCTTGTTATTTATGTATGTACTTCGCTCCCGTATTAGCATTCTTTCTGTTTTATTGTCTCTTTGGTTGCGAAAGTTAGCTCCCACCTAGTTTAGCGAGTGTGTATGTCCCCGTTCGCCTTGATCTAGCTCGGGTATGGATTGTCCATTTCTTATTCGGATCGGGTCTCGGTACGGGGGATGTGATACCTTGTGCTCGGGTGCTACATCCTTAAGTGGTATCAGAGCCCGGTTGCAAAATCGGTGTTCTCGTGTTGTGATTGAGTCAGTCTAGGTCGCACGGCTTAGGAACTACGTGGCAATATGCGCATTACATCGATCTTGAATATGAATTGCTTTCCTTTTTGAATTTTGTTGACTTATCTGTTGCATTTCTATATTAGATTAGTGCTTATTATGTTAAATACGTGCCATGAGCATGCACTAATCGCATGCATATATCTTTGAAATGAGTTCTGATTTATAGGTTATGAAGATAATATCAAACCACGGTCAAATGTCAAGCTAACAACGCTCTATTGCAAATTCTTTCTACAGCATGGAAGATAGGAGGGATGCAAGTATAGAGGGACACTTGATGAAATAGGAGTTGATCGGGGAATGTTTATGACTCCGAAGATTGACGTATGCGGCTATTTTACATTGGATACCATAATTGGATTAAAAGGGGTCATTCAACTTAAGGAATAGAGTGAACGAAACTTGAGGGTGCTTTGACTCCGGGTTCGGATTATGGAAGAGATAGCGAGGGTTGTGAAGATTCAAGTTAAAACACATGCGGAGGTTAGGACAGGTTCGTGGAATTAGTTGAACCCGTTCATTTATGTTTGTTGATTAAAGTTTTTATTAGTTTGTATTTTGCATCGCTTCCGCATTCGGGTTTTTGCATATTTGGCTTGTACAGGGTTTAGGAACCGCCTAGCTTAGGTTGGATTTTTCGTTTGTCACCCGTTCGCTGTGACTTGGTACGTGTGCGGACTTTCCATTTCGTGCTACGTGTTGGGTCATAGTGCGGGGTGTGGTGCCCCACCGCTTGGGGTGCTACATCTTAAGTGGTATCAGAGCTACCAAGTTCAGAACCGGTGCTCTGGAGTCGTGTTGTGTCAGTTTAGGTCGTATGGCATAGGAATACTTGTGCATTGCATTTGCTTGATGTGAAATTTTGATTTCTCTGCATGAATTGGTCTGAGCTTGTAACAGCCCAAAACAGGGCCTGGATGAAAACAGTAAGTTAAGGCAGTGGTAAAGCGTTTATAGACCGTGATCCAACTTTTTGAATCATCATGCATTGCATTCTTACATGAACTTTGTGCTCGTATATGTTCTGACATGTTTTAAGGGGGAATTCTTGACCTTTGATACAGTTTACTATTCATAACCCGAGCCTACCTTGTTCATATTGCTACTCGAACCCTAGAGGTTCATCACACATGTTTCCCAATCATTTGAACTTATTTCCCGAACTCAGAAAGTCTTTCTTGAGCCATAAGGGTATTTTTGGAACTTACCGACCAAAGTTACTATTCATCAGAAAATGAGCTTTTGATTCTGATACCTTTTTCTACCCAAGTTACAGTCGAATCGATCCTTGAGTCGAGACGAGTCTTTTGAAATCATTCTTGGCTTGGAAATCCATTCCGGAACTTTGTTTTATTGAAAACGTTTTTGAAAACCCTAGTTTACTATTCCTTTTACGAACAGTTTTCATTCGGAAAATGTTTTCTCTTCGGATTCGCATTTCTTGAGCTATTTCAAGATTTTTGAGATGTTTTACAACTCTTGATTCAAGTCCTAGCTTGAAAATTTGAAGCGTACGTTCGTACGTGAGGATTCACTATTCATCCTACGTTTTCAACTTTTTAACGGTAAAACGTTTTATAGTCGATTTTGGACTCAAAATGCTTCTCGATTTATTTCTTGAATTTTGGAAGCAATCCGGACTTGAAAATCATTCTAGAAAGTCGTTTTTCACTCATGTCGAGTTTCGAGCTCAAAACTTTTATTCATTAAAACGAATGTATCTTTCAAACGGTAAATCCGATTTCGACGAATGAATATGCGTTTCGAAGCTAATTTTCTTGCCATTGGAATGGTTAAACTTCCAGCCACTTATCCTTGAGTCTTGGGGGACGAAATTACAGAATTACCCCCAGCAGTCCCATTTTTAGCTTCAACATCCCTAAAGCTTCTAGAAGATACAAGTGGATGAACTCTTGTTTTGCTCTCCTACCCTTAAGCCATTTCTATTTGCAAGGTGAGGGGCTTCTTCACACCTATAAATACCCCTCCCATGGCATTTCATTCCTTGCTCAAAGTTGTGTTGACAACACCCTTTCTCTCCCTCTCCTCCCCCTCTTGCCGTCGGCACCCCCCTTTTGTAGCTAGGTTAGTTTGTTTTTTTTTATGTTATGTTTAGTTTAGTTTATGTTTTTATGTTATGGTATGTTTATATTATGTTTAGGTTGGGTCTTAGGGTCTTCCCTAAGCCATATAGGATTTTATTTTATGCATTTAGTATATAGTTTTCATGATATGTTTTGATAGTTGTTTATATGTTTTAATTGTTTAGTATATGCTTGAATATGTTATGAATTGCTCTAGTATATGCTATGATCATGTGATATGCTTGTTATATTATGAGAATTGATGCATGATTATGGAATTTAAATTATGTTCATGCATGCTAGCTAATGGAATAGTGATTTACAATTTATTATGTCACAACTTGTTACATGTTGATATGGAATTAAATTGTTACATGTTACATGCCTAAAGGTTCATGATATATGATATGATATGATATGAGATATGTTGTGACATGTTGTTACATTGTTATATGACTCTTGAATTATGAATTGAGCTTATGGTATGATATGGATTAATGGATTAGTGCCTTGATTATGTTATACACTTTAATAGTGTCACATGTTATAACCTAAGATAGATTAATGTTTCATAACTTGATCTTATGCCTTAATTGGATCTCTTAACCATAGGTTATACCTTTAACCTAGATCACACTTGATTATATTAACATGAACTTGAAACTATAGGTTATAATCAAGATCATAATTTAATTAGGGTGTGTGTGTATGTGCATGCCGTGTGTGTGTGTGTGTTCGTGCATGGTGTGTGTGTGTACCGTGTGTGTGTGGGTGTGTGTATAGTAAGGGTTTGACCCGACCCTTTGACCCGACATGTGAATAGTAATCTTGAATAGTACTTATGAATAGTGCTTTTGAATAGTAAAAATGAATTAAAACTTGTGCTTTCTCTATAGACATTTGCCCCTAGGGTTTCCATATCCAGGGTCTAAAATGTGTTTTCAAAATGTGTTTTCTTTCGTGGACTTGTTTCTTAACCTAAGGTTTGCGATAGGATTCATAATTTGACTAAAGCTTACTCGGTTATAGTAAGATCATAGTCTAACGTTAAGAGTAACTCACTTTGACGTATTCCTTTGTGTGTTACCTTTCTTGAATACCTTAAATGGTATTACTCTCTTGTGTTACATGTTCCTTGTTCATTGTTTCATGCATTTCATATGCATCTTGGTTAGTAGTGGGTCTTAGTTGTTAAGCTCACTCTAGTACACCACCTACAGAAGTTAAAGTTGAGCACTGGGATCCCCAGGGCACCGCATAATCTGTCTACCTACCTTTGTTACTGATAGGTGAGGTGAAGTTATAAATGTTTTCCAACTGGAACCACGATTATACTATCGTATCATATGTTTTGAAATTCAAAGCTAAACCTCGTTTTGAACTACTCCCTTTTATCGGGACATTCTCTTGAAAGGATCATTCATACTTTATTAGTATACCTTGATCTACAGCACATGTTTTCTAAAGTTCTGCATTCTTGTTCAAAGACAGTTACATGTTTTGCATATGTTTTCAAAGTACAGTTTACAGACAGTCTCACATGTTTTCAGACAGAATCATATGTTTTACAGACAGCATCATATGTTACAATTACAGTTTCACATGTTATAGTTAGCATACTGGAGTGATACTCTGGTCACTGCTAATCTTAAATGCAAGCATACAGTTTACAGTTTGGGCCCGGCGGTTATGTGTGGAGGTGATGCTCGGGAGGTGAGCGCCAACGACATCACCAATACCGGCAGCCACACTTAGACAATTGACACCGACTTTTAACAGGAGGTTTGTTAAGTCAGGACAATCTATCTGGGAACGGACAGCAAATCTGTTCCCATTACATGTTTACAGGTCGCCTAGGGCTAGCTACCCGAAGTGACAACCGGTGGAGGATGGTGCATGTTTGTATGTGTTGGTAAGAGTTGTTGTTGACCTTGGTCCAATAGTCTACTGTGTGCGGAGTTGTTGTTGACCTTGGTCCAATGCTCTACTTTATGTGGGGTTATTGTTGATCTTGGTCCGATACTCTACTATACGTGGAATTATTGTTGATCCTGGTCCGACACTCTACCGAATCATGTTTTCTGGAGTAAGGATGGAGGAGCCTAGCTTGCGGGCAAAATTCTATTTCATAAAGGATGGTTCATATCTGAAAAAGTTCACTTTACCCTTATCCCGTTTTATGAAAGAATTATGAACCATCAACAGCATATGTGTGCGCGTGTGATAGCATTCATGAAAATGTTTTATAACGTGCATTCTTTTACAGCATCGCATTCAAAGAGTTTTATCAATCGAACCTGTTTCAAGTTCTTCTTTAAAGCATCGCATTTAACAGTTTCGAACTTTACTTCAAGTTCTTTAATTCAGTACTTTCTTTAAAGTATTCCCTCGCTTAGTCCTTTTGACTAATACCTCTCCCGTTTTCTTGCCTCGTGGTTTCAGGTCTTGCAGCCGCAGTCTAGAGGTATCTTGAAGCTCTAGATTGTCATTTTTGTTTCAGTCAGGACTTAGTATTACTTCCTCTTTTGTGTCCTGCATATGTTTTATGGCTGCATCACTTTATGTTTCTGTATATGTTTCTGAATACTTGAGTATCTTCGTTATACTCTTTCTGCTACTCTGTTACCGATATTTTGAACTCTGCTGTATCGGTACTTATATATGAATCTGTTATATGTTCTGATATGCCGAGTCTCTCTTACACGATCAATATGTTCTTTCTTGTTACATGCCATCACGCACATGTTTTGAAAAGTTTTAAAATACTCTGATTTTCCGCTGCATAGCCACATCGTTGTACATGTATAGTTCTGATAGATAGCCGTTCGCTGGAGTATTTCTTGAGTGATGGCTCACACCATTATTTGAGAGGTGCTTCAGTGCGGGGGTTGAGAAGCCGCTCTCCTCTTGTTCTGGTACGGGTGGGGGCGTTACAGAGCTTATGTAATTGTGTGCACACTATGATTACGATTTATGCAAAATTATCATTGTTATGCTTTAAATTTTAATAAATTACTTGTTGCATCTGCATTAATTAGATGCTCTTAATTGCTTTCATTACTTGACATACCCACGTACTAACCCTCATGCATAGATAATTGTCCAATTTGTGAATTGTAGGGTGACACTCGGTGCCGAATTGCAATTGATCATGACAACACTCCCCACTTCTACAAAATTATGAAGGAAGATTTGAAACTTCCGTTTTCTGACTACTTGGATGAGAAGCAAATGGACCTTTATAAGAATTTATAACAAGGAATCAATGCTACTGCTATGAAAACGGGTATTATGTATACATGGCACGTGCATCATGCATTGGAGTAAATTTTAATTATTTTGGACATTTGTTCTACATGCTCGACTGTTTTCTTTGCTGGATATGAGTGCACGCCATTCACATCCCTAACCCCACATACATTAGCTCTGTGGTTATATTTAGGTGACTTCCTTACCTGTTCCAACGAGGATCGATTTTAGTGGAAGCAACATTGGGATTCGAACAGGGGTTGACCAGATGATGTATGATCAAGTTAACACAGTCAGGGTAGTGAGTGGATAAAAGAAGATACTCGAATATGAGAGAGACAAGAGATCCTTTAACTATCAGGGTGCCCTCAGGGTAGGTACGTATTACTTGGAGGTGCTCGGGAGTACATGTTTTATAAGAAAGCCAGAATTTCTAACTCTGGATGGTGTGAGGTGACAATGAAGAGATCAAGGCACTTGTATCATTCAGAGAATTCCAAGCAGGAAATCGGGTTACTATTATAAATACACTCACCAGAGTAGTTACACTTACACAAAGGAAAAGGGGAAAATTCTGCAAGCAATGGAATTTTGTGCCGAGGTCATTGAAGATCAACTCCACCAAATATTGAGGGTAAGGACATCTTTTACAACGACGGTGTACTAAGCAAGACGGTGTAAAGATTCTTCATTTATTTCTCCACGATTGTCCTGAGAGATTTCACATTTGAAAGAAATGGTAATTTTCGATTACCGAGGATCCTATTGGGATTTCAAGAGATTACACGGATCATTATACTCCGAGAATCAAGTGAGACGGTCCAAGATCAGTTGAGTACCCGAGAATCTGAAGGAATACTAAAGAATGCAAGTTTGAACGGAAAGTTGGAACTATGGCCAATTAAGGAGTTGACTAACCTTTCAAGTTAAAGAATTGCCAACCTCGACTTCATTTCTATGGTGAAAGGTACATTCATCATTCATGGCATTTGCACCCATGCATTTCATAAGTAATTATATTTTATTTTGCTCGACTAATGTGACAACGTGGAATGCGTGATGCCGCCTTGATTGTAATAACGTGGCTAATTGATTTAATTTCCATAATTTAAGATTTATTGTTGTTGTGAATTCTTGTAAACTAAATGGATTGCATGCTTGCGTGGATTGTTCGTACTTCAGTGTTTATATTTTCCTTATTGGCTCACTAACCCTTCATGCACATACATACATATTATAATTTTATCTTACAGTGATTCCATCTCGATATCCCCCTTGAGTTAAGCGTGGATGATGAGTCTATACTCTAGGGACACCGATATCAGTCGGGTAAAGGTACACTATACATGCATCCCATGTTTTGCATTCGGTGCTACTTTAATATGTGTATGTATGAATGCTGTGTAAGTGAACTTGCGTGCTAGAGAGTTGTTGAGATCTCTCTATTTGGGTGTTAGGGAGATGTGGGATTCTCCCTATTTATGTGATAGAAAGATGCTGGATTCTTTCTGAATTTATGTGAGCAAGAGATGCAGGATTCTCTTGGAGTTAGATTTTTGGGAGATGCTGGATTCTCTCGAATTTAGGGGTTTGAGAAATGCTGGATTCTCTCAAACTAGAATGTTTGGAAGATGTGGAAGTCTGCCAGAATTAGGTTGAGAGACGGGGCTCTCTCGATTTTGTGGTTGGGAGACTGGGTTCTCCCAATTTTGTGCCTGAGGGACAGGGTTATCTCTTTTGACGTGCCGGGAGACGGGGCTCTCTCTCTCTTGCGTGCTGAGAGATGGGATTCTCTCTTGTTTGCCGTGGCTGAGTTACATGTGGCCTGTTGTTGGTTTGCAATCGACGAGGAAGCCATGGTATCGAGCCTTGGGGGCAGTGGCCTAGTGGGCGGATCGAACAAGTTTGAAGCGACCAACGGTCAACTGTTTGAACAAACTTCTATGACTACAGAACTCTGAAGGGAGTTGATGCAATCAGTGGGAGTAAACTTCATAGCCAGGGCTATGACTCTACATGATTTTAGGAGATGGATTGAAATGTTCCAGTTTGAAGCTTTACGACTCAGTAATAGGACCTGAGGACAGGTCCTTTTGAAGGAGGGGAGATTGTGACACCCCGCTCGTCCGACGTATAAGGTACGCCGCGTTCCAACCTTTTAATATTTTTAATTATGTGATTTTATATTTTTCGTGGCCCTATTTTGAACTCTTTTAGAGTTTAGGGGCCCCTTTGTAATTTCCTTTTTTAGGGGTTTTCCGGTCACTTCTCGTTCGGTCGAGATTTTGACCTCTTTGACCCCTTCAACGCGTCCGGGGCCGCGAAACGAGTTTGTAGACTCTAAGTTTGCCCAATTCGGATGTCGTTAGCTCATTCGTTAGATCGTTTTTGCGTACGAGGACCCAAGATATATACTCGGATTTCCTCGTTATGCGTGCCAAAATCAGTTCAGCCTTCCTGCATCGTCTTCCTCCCGCGACTGGTACAGTTCACGCAGTCAAGGTGTGAAAACACATACAAGCTTGTTCTCGCTCGTTTCTCGACGGAATTCGACGTGTGAATAATGGAAATTTATCAACTCGACGAGCCCGTCACAATGGTACAAAAATCGAAGGCTAAAAATCAGCGGTGGTGGCGCATCGGCGAACAGCAGGCGGCGCGGCTTAGAGCCGCCACTTTGCCGCCCATTCGCGGCGGCTTCCGGCGGCAATTTTCCGACACGCGCCCCTGACCCATGACGAGGACTCCCAGGCGTGTTTTTCTGGACAAGCGACGCCGCCATCGGGGCGGTGAGGAGCCCGCACGCGCCGCCCAAAGTGGACAACGGGCGGCAGCGCCACTGTAGCGGCGAGTTTGGCCGCTCTCCGGCGTCTTTTTCCGACGGGATTTGGTGGTTTCTGGACGTTTTCGACCCCCTGAGTCCGTTTCCGGTGGTGGTTTGAGCAGACGATGGCCGTAGGTGGGGTTTTCCAGCGTGGTAGCGGCGGCGCAGCTTTGGGGTGGCAGTTCGGCCATTTTTCGGCCGATTTCGGCGGTTCTCCCTTCACAAAAGTTATTCCTGACGACGTGTTGGAGCTATTCGTGGTGGTGCCGGTCAGAGAACCGGCCGCCTGTGGCGAACCGGTGGCGGACCGGCCCTGGACCGACGGTCCGATTTTCCGATGATTTTTTCGGCATATGGCTATGGGGCTTTCACAGGGCTCGCTACGGGCTTTCCAACGGTATGTCCGGATTTTATTCTTGTTTAGCGGTTTGTATTTAATTTCCGTTTTTGTATTAGGATTTTGGTTCGGTTTTTCATCAACGAAGTCCGGCGTGTTTGCTATTTTCTGAAATTGGTTGAGGGCTTTTATTGAGCAGGCCGAGGCGCACGTTTCTGTCCTTCCGGGGATTTTTCCGACCACCGGAGACGGTATTCCGGTGGCGGCCGGTGGTTGTTCGGCCGGCTGCGGTGGCGACATTCCGGCGACTTTCGGACAGTAGATCCGTTTCGTTGTGGTGAGTCCAATGCCACTTCCCGTTCGTCAATCGAATGCCCGGTTGATTTTATATGAATTTTTGAAGTGGTTGTATTTACTTTTGTTAATTGTTCGTAATTGTCAATTAATTACTTTAAGCTTGAATTACTGATTTAATTGTGCTCCAATGTGTATGAAAACTTGTATGAATTATAATTTTATTTGTAAATTGAACCCCCGACTTGTTGATTTTGCTACTTGGTTCGTCTAGAGGGGGTGTTTGTGTAATTTTTGAGAAAAGTAGGAATTTATTGAATTTGAATTAATAGACCTTAGTAATGAAATCTAAAATGTAATGTATGAATTGAATATGTAACGTATGAATTTAATGAACTTAGTTTGATTAGAATTTGACTTATATGAAATATGAAACATGCTACTATGATTTATTTGATTTGTGTGCTACGTGAATTTGTATGAATTGTTTTGTGTGAGGAATGAAATAATATGAAATGCACTGCGTGAATTTGCATGAAATAAATTATATGAACCTTGAATGATTAAATAACTTGCTTTGAATTTGTATAAGACTTCGTGAGGTTTAAATAAATTAGAAGCATGCTACAGTGATTTGCTTGACTTATTAATACTTGGAAATTTGTTTGAAATGCGATATGAATTGTCTGAACTTTGTTAATTGAATTTGTTAGGTATTAAATGAATTGATATGAAATGATATGAAGTGCTTTGCCTTTAATTTTGTTATTTGCATTAATTATGCACATGAACATGCCTTAATGTTTTGTTTCGCATATAATTTATATGAATTTGAACTTTGCTGATATGATTGCATTTATTAAGTGTTTGAGCGTACGCCGTGCTTCCCTATGTGGTTGTCTGCTTGAGTCTGAGTTCCGTGCTGTGTTTGTGTGTTCAGTTGGTACAGGTGCACCCGGGGTGGTGACTTGAGGTCGTGCACGTTCCGGGGTGGACCTTCTGCTTTGTATTTGGCTTCGTTTGGTGTAAGGTGAGGTTTTAGGATTTTTGTTTTAGTTACAGCGACCTACAACCCTTTGTGCTCGTTTTCAAGCCTGCATGCGATTATTCTATTATATTTATATAATAGATATGTGTTTATATGATATGTTTATGAATTTGTCATACGATTAAAGGTTTTTGAACTGTATATGTACGAGCATATGTAAGCTTGAAATGTTTTGCAACAAGGCTATGCTCCAAACCGTGTGTCTTCATACCAGCTGCGGATTAGGATGACACGGAGAGGTACGTTTATAGCATATGCTAAGTTGCAAGGTATGGTATACTCCGATAAGGTACGTACGTTACGATTATGATTTGATAAGTATGATATGTAGCGAGTTATGATCTGTTATGTTATGTTCTGATATGTTGGGCCCCGGAGACTGTGGGTAACGAACCCCGGGACGGTAACGGGCCGTCGGGTTAAGCCTGTGCATAGTCTCCATTTGAGGTATCTCGTGCGACTCAGGGAGATAGGGGAGGCGAGATATTCTTGAGCCGGTGGCATAAAACCTGCCGAGGACTCGTAGGGGTACATTACCCCTCGAGGTATGTATATGATATGGATGGTTAGGGGCGTATACACCCCTTCCATCACACGGAGTTGAGGATGCTATGTTATGTTATGTTTTCTGTTTTGATATTGTGATTTGGTAGTAAGGTTGGAGACCCGTACTCGCCGGGTATATGATTATGATCTGTTATGTTGTTTATGAAACGAGATAGGAGCTTTCTCTTTTAATAAGATATGAGTGTGCACAGTTGTTAAGTTATGAATAAGATAAGATATGTATAAGTATGTTTTGAAAATGGTTTTGGTATGCAAAACCCTACTCCCGGTTCATAATCTTTCTTTTGATACGTGCTCTGCTCCTTATTATGTATAGTGTGTGTGAGTTCAGCCCCCTCACTCAGTCAGTGGACTGACCCTCGCCCCACCTATGTTTTTAGTTTGTAGGTGCAAGTTGTTGGAGTTCGAGCTAGGCGGCTTTGAGTCTGGTCTGTCAAGTCTGTGTCGGTCCGTTTGATTTTGTTAAGTATTTTTTTCTGAATTTTTATGAAAATTATGTATATAGTCTGTTCTGTACAAGATGATACTTATGCTTTGATTATATGTATTTTCGGGACAGGTTAGGACAGGGCTTGGATTAGTTGAACCCGTCTTTGTTGTATGTTTGAATTCGGGACAGGTTAGGATAGTTTTTATTAGTTCGTATTTTGCATCGCTTCCGCATTCGGGTTTTTGCATATTTGGCTTGTACAGGGTTTAGGAACCGCCTATCTTAGGTTGGATTTTTCGTTTGTCACCCGTTCGCTATGACGTGGTACGTGTGCGGACTTTCCATTTCGTGCTACGTGTCGGGTCATAGTGCGGGGTTGTGGTGCCCCACCGCTTGGGGTGCTACACAAATCACGGCGAACGGGGACATACACACACTCTATGCTAGGCGGGACTAACCCTTGAACCATAAAATCAGAATAAACATTAAAGCGGAAGCAATAACTGATCCGAATAAAAACAATGGCATTCAAGCTCCAAGAATAAATCATAACCTTATCCAATTCCAATTGGGCTCAAAACATGTACGCTCCAATAGCAACATTCATATACAATGATCAAAAGTGCAATAGGTGTGTGTAAGACCCCAAAATACAAGGGTTAAAAGCAAATGTAAGACCTATGACTCAAAATCCCGCCTAGCTCCCTCGACACCTGCACAACACAACTAAAAGCCAAACGGGTTCAGTCCAAAAGGGACTGGTGGGTATAAAAACAGGGCATAAATATAATATACGACTGTATTTAACAAACACGTGCAAGCTATAATCCCAAGTGAGGTTTTTAAAGAATTGCCCAAGTGGGTGAATAGAAATCATCAAAAGGGATTATAACGATTCATTTACATTAGGTCAGGGTCATTAGTGGCCTGGCGAGTGGGCGTGCATATCTCCAACCAACGCCTCGTGTAATTCATTAACATTCATTAACATTCATTCATTCATTCTTTTTATGCATATCATTCTTTCGTGAGCATTCAATAACATTTACACCTTCTACCTCCGGGTTGGTGGCGGGTTTGCAAGGCCCGTCCACCCATTCATTGACCAAAAGGGGAACATGACTCCCCAGATGGCACTCAGCGTCCATTCCTCGCTAACTCCTAATGAGGTCCGGTTACGCCGTTCATTGGTGGGACTAGTGTGAGGGTTTACCGTCAGCCCATGCATCCTCGGGTCCCCACTCACACCAAGTCCCTGAGCCCCATTCATTGTGAACATTCATACATTCTCGCCAAAACATTAGGTAGGATTCATGAAAGAAGGGCTTTACGTTGAAAACATTTACTCTTGAAAACGACTCTATATACATATATATATTTTTGTCCGAAATCTTTTCACATTGGGAGTATATAGGCCCATTTAACTAAATAGAAGAGAAACCCACCTTAAACCGCAAAGAGGAGAACACAAGAGCCTCTCGGACCGGCCTCATCTCCAACAGAAACAAAATCTGTGCATTAAAGGTGAAGTGAGACTCAACATGACCAATTAAGACGTTCGACAATGTAATGATCATGATATGAATGAAGAGAAGAAGCTATTTTGTAATGAACACGTTCATGTGCACTATTAAAGTCTTAAAGACATATAAACATTCAATTCAATCATTCAATGAAGCATTCGTATTCAATCGCGTTCATATCCTTCACATTTCACGTTTCCAATCAATTCAACTCAAGAAATTCAAATATAATCATAGCCCAAGCTCCAACATTTAGGAAAATAAGAGCATTGAAGTAAACCAAATTCAACACACATTCAAACGTATTCATATTACATAATGTAACATATTTCCAAAGTTTGAGAACAAGAAGAAATCATATGATAGGGGAAATGGGTTACGGGAACCACAAATGTCACATAAACGGCATTCGGTAAAAGCATGCCTAACTCTCATCCAAATGCTATGAAATTAAACCACAATACTCCCAACACATAGCATAACAAGTTCATAGTTCATCACAAATGAAGATAAAGTCATTAGAGAGGTGAAACAACCAAAAACCGAAAAGGAAAAGACAAGAAAAGCGGAGGGGGAGGGACACGCCCGTGTCCCTCAAATTGAATAGACTGAGACACGGGGGTGTCTCAGTAAAGAACTGGAAAAAGGGCATGACACGGGGGTGTCACCCAATACAAAGCAAATGAGACAAGGGGGTGTCACGGTACAGACCCAAAAACTCAAACAAAGCTTAAAGGCAAAACAGACCGTATACAAAATCAGTCCCAAAAGCATACCAAATCAACTCCAAATATTATGAAACTTAATATAAAACATATTTAGCATGTTAGGAGCATATTTCATTTAGAATTCTAAGGCCAAATAACACGTTAAGAGTATCAAAACCATGCAGCAAGTCTGGGACGCCAAAACCGCACATATGAGCTCGGTTAGTTAAATCATGCCATGATCAAGTACCTAGGGACTGAATTTGAATCTAAAACCTTGGGGAATGCATGCTAACATACTAAAAAACTAATATACATCATATATATGCAAAATGGAACGAATTGGAGCACATTAGAACCACCAAGTAATCACAAAATGCAATAGCAGCAGTTCGGTTCGCGCATAGCATACAAACAGGCCATCATGCTTCGATTTAGGAGCTGAAAATGGATCTAACAACTTGCAAGAGCAGGGATAACATATAAACCAATTAGTATACAACATCTCCATGCAAATTCATACGAATTGGAAGTCATTAACTCAAACAACAAAGCATAAATTCACACAGCAGTTCCAAAGCATGGGAGCAGATTTTCTAGCTTAGGTTTGAGGCTCAAAAACTCATAATTTCATCAAAGGATCTCAAGAACAAACCATCCTAACATCATATACTATCAGTTGAGCATCAAAGAGGCAAAGAAAAAAGTCCAAATATTCAGTTTAAGGCAAGGGAATCAGCCATAACACAAGTTAGCTCATAAGAGATAAAATCCCCAAAAGTTCTTATTCATGCTCCTACCCAAACCCTAATGAAATCTGATGCAAAACAAGTATTAAAGGGATCAAAACTTGTATAAAAGTGTAGAGAATACAAAAATATGCATACCTTGAAGATTTGGAGAAGAAAGATGATGATTTGAGCTCAAAATTCACAAAAGGGGCAAAACTATCCTCTCCTCTCCTCTTCTCTTTTCTCTCGATCAGTTGCAGCACAAGTGAGGGGGGGGGGGGGTTTGGCTCGGTTTTCAGCTGATAAGGGAGAGGGAAAGACTTAACTCAAGTCAAGATATCAAGGGTTAGGCTTAGGTTGAGTTAAATTGACCCCACAAGTACATGACTAGTCAAAGAAGGTGGCTTAAGCACAAGATGTTCGTTCCGGTCGAACAACGAGGGTCCAAAAGAGTTTATAAAATTAACAAACCAAGCTCAAGAGTTTCCTTTCTTCATCACGAGTCCGACGCATCTTCTGGAATTCGAATCCGAATTCCCGAGCTCAAGTTATGGCGTCCGGAACACGAGGTGCGCTAAAACTAGTTAGGCCCTCATGTCCCTCGTCAAGTACCAAAGGTTTAAAACCTCGACAAACGAGCACGAAAACATAAAAAGATCATGCAAACACATTCATAACTCACATAATTCAAGTATACCAAGTTGGCACAAAAATCAGAATTGAAAACGGAGTTAAACAAATCACAAACGGTTCGAAAAGGATTTAGACGTTTAAAACTTCAACCTAAAAATTTGATATCATTATTCAAATATTCCAAAACTCAATCAATTAAATCCGAAAACATGAAACGAACATATATTCATACACAAGACACATATAAGTCCAACATATTAAATTTGCACGAAATTTCGGTATCAAATTAATTAGCAACGAAGCACGTAAAGGAGGCTCATAAACAATGCAACAATAAAATTCATAATATTACAATTAATGAAAAAATCACATACTTATATAATTTATAAATACATGCATGCATAATTAATTAACATGAATTGCATAAGTTCATGCAAATTTATTAAACAATTCATACCACAGTTAACATATACATATATATATATATATATATATATATATATATATATTGGATATTAATAACATTAAAATAAAGTAATCAACATTTAATGTATTTAAAATAAAGTTAAATATATAAAACACTTATAAATAATTATTTTCCGCAATTTGGTAAACACATACGTTATGTTGTACTACCTAAAAACTAGGGCGTTACAACCTCTCCCCCTTAAAAGAATCCGTCCTCGGTTTCACTATCTGCCTGAAAACAATTATAGAAGGAACCCCGTTCCTCACAAACAACAAGGAGAGAATCCCCGTCTCTCAAACAACAATGAGAAGACCCCGTTTCTCGAAAACAACAAAGAGAGAACCCCGTCTCTCAAACAACAATGAGAGGACCCCGTCTCTCAAAAGCAACAAAGAGAGAACCCCGTCTCTCGCAAGCAAAGAGAGCACCCAGTCTCTCGAACAAAAATAAGAGCATCCCCGTCTCTTACAAACAACGAGGGCACCCCGTCTCTCGAACAAAAATAAGAGCAAGGAAGTCTCCAATACTCCCAAGCCACACACGCGAAACTATGATTAAAATCATGTAAGATACCCCAAAGCAAGTAACAGACATCGTCCACGTTGATTATCAATTGCTCCGAGTAATTTAACATGATAAGATATCAAAACACATAATATAAAAAAATTATTGGAGTTAAGTTTGTATGGATGCATGTGTCATGGATGCTATAAGTACTGTTCACCGTAGTTGCGAAATTTAGAATTGTAAGTTGTCGCTGTCCAGTGTATGATCTGTCCTGAAGATAAACTTAGTGCTCAACTTGTCTTTAACCTCTTCAGGGTACCCCGGTGAAGCAATTGATGAATCCTCTAAGGATTATACTCTTCAATCCCTTCTGACTTGTACTGTTTCTAGCCTTCACCATTTCCCATAATCTTCGTTCGACCAACTAATTCTTTTTAATTGACCGAGCTTGACCTCCCCGAATACCCTTAAATCGTCTGTCCCGAACTCAGGTCTGTAGTTATTACCTTTACCATATCGAAGCCTAACATATCCCCGAGGATAACCACTCTGGACAACCTTGATGATTCAATCCCGACCTTAAGATGTTTATTCTTATGGTCTCTCTCAACACAAGTCATTTCCCATCTTCCGTTCCTATGATCCATTCATTCCCTTTGACCCCCTGAAGGTTATATTCGATAATTAGTCCCATATTTCTTAAATTGAAGAGAGAAGGTTCTTGACGATTCCTAGGTTTTGATTTAGATTTCTCAATGTTCATCCTCTTCGGTTTTGTTTCTTCTTAACTCCTTCCAACTAATTGCACCAAGCTTTATTGACAGCATCTCTTTCTGTGTTAATTCGAATTGATTCCCTCTCGATAAGTCAACTAGAGAGTTTTCTTAACTTCTCCGTAACCCCTTCATCTTCAAATCGACTTACATATGTAGAAAATTCAATGAACTATCTTCCCAATTCCTCGTGAAAATCTTCAGCCCGAATTTAGTGGCCTAACCCTTCATTTTAATGGCCAACCGTTAAAGTCGTCTTATTCATTTCCGCTCACTAACATAACCCCGGATCTTCCTAATTGCACTTCCGTTATCTCTATTATTTATTTCTTCAGTCACAACTTCAAGTTTTAATTTTTGCTTCTTGGTTACGCTCTCCCCCTTAAATTTTCTATCGTTATACCTTGAACTCCATCAATCCATCTTTCACCGAAATTCTTGATAAAACAATTTCATTTGGGGGGGGGGGGGGAGGGGAGGGGGAATTTAACGAACATAGAAACCCCCTTCTCTATTCTTGTTCGATCCAACACCCTAAAGCCAACTCTAGTTTCGCTTCTTTTTCTGAATCCCATTTCCATTAACCTGCCCCTTATTTGAGGTTCTTTATTTTCTCCAACGTTACCTACCTATGCAACTCCATTATTTCCTTTCATCTAAATTCTGAGGTGGCTCGGTTAAAATGATACTTGATGGGTGAGATGAAGGAACTTCCTATCAAATAAACACTAAAATGCATGTCGGGTTAAGATGCCGATGCATGTGGCACTCTTGCAACACTTAAATATGCGGCACATTAGAGCACAAAATCAAATAGAAATCTGCGCACAAAAATAAGCAAAGAAAATAAACAATTTGATGTGAAATATGATGCACGTGCCATGAATGTTTTGGAACCTGTCACCAATATAGTAAGTTGTTAGCTCAGTAGCTTTTCCTCGTTCCTTCGATCATGTGGTTACTTTGACTTTCTAATCATGCCTTGTCTTTCCCACGGTCTTCAAGTTTTCCACGAATCTTTTCGCATCACTTGTATCTTTCACTGTCTGAAATTGCAATTTCACGATCCTTCATTTCTTCGACAACCACTGAATTGACCTCTGCATATCCACCCCGAGAACCACCCTTTTACACTGCCCAAATTCTCTTACAAAATTGAACCCTAATGAAATTCTAAACCCTACTTCTCACCATCACCGTGATTAAGACTCCCGTGCTTGTCCTTTACGAGTTAAGATTAGTGAAATAAACTCATTTTGCTTATACTTGAGCACATGATTTCCTTCCAAAGAGTCTTTGTCTTTCTTACCGTTTCCATTTGTTGCTCCATATTTCCAATTCGACCTCCCCACCCGACAATTCAGCTTGGATTTGGAAAACGAACTCAATTTCCATCCTCAATATCGCCACCTTCCCTAAATTTGTATTTACCCAGGTACTTGCCTCTCTCTACTCCTTTGCAGACTCATTTCCCACTTGAATCGAAATCCAAAGCCCCCAAATTCAACTCTTCCCAGACTTAATTTCAACAAACTTGATTTCTAATCACTAGGTATAGTTAGAAATCCTTCTTTGTCGACCCTTGGTTCATAACTTCTACCGAACTCATTTTACCTTGACTCCTCTCCATCCTCAGCACCTCTTCAATGGTCCGAACCCTTATATAGTAGAGTCATGTATGTCGATCTTCTAAGTCAAACTTCCATTTCAGCTCCTATCCCTTGAACTCTAACTCTAACTACGAGGACTACGCCTCTCGAATTCTCTACATCTTTCCCCCGATACGTCATTCCTATCCTCCATGCCTCAAAAGAACTAGTATTGAGGCGTTGTTAGCATGATACTTGGCCGTGGTTTGATAGTACCTTCGTATCCTGTAATTCATAACTTATTTCGGAGATATATGCATGCGATTAATACATGCTCATGGCACATATTCAGCACGAAAGGCACAGATTTAATATAGAATCCAACAAGTAATTCGACAAGATTAAAAGAAAGACAATTTCATGTTCAAAATCGATGCAATGCGCACATTATCACGTAGTTCCTATGCCGAACGACCTAGACTGACCCACAAGACACGAGAGCCCGAGTTTTGCAACCCGTAGCTCTGATACCACTTAAGGATGTAACACCCGAGCGCAAGGTGTCACATCCCCCGCACCGAGACCCGACCCGAATGTGAAATGGACGATCCATACCCGAGCTAAATCACGGCGAACGGGGACATACACACACTCTATGCTAGGTGTGACTAACCCTTGAACCATAAAATCAGAATAAACATTAAAGCGGAAGCAATAACTGATCCTAATAAAAACAATGGCATTCAAGCTCCAAAAATAAATCATAACCTTATCCAATTCCAATAGGGCTCAAAACATGTACGCTCCAACAGCAACATTCATGTACAATGATCAAAAATGCAATAGGTGTGTGTAAGACCCCAAAATACAAGGGTTAAAAGCAAATGTAAGACCTATGACTCGAAATCCCGCCTAGCTCCCTCGACACCTGCACAACACAACTGAAAGCCAAACGGGTTCAGTCCAAAAGGGACTGGTGGGTATAAAAACACGGCATAAATATAATATACGACTGTATTTAACAAACACATGCAAGCTATAATCCCAAGTGAGGTTTTTAAAGAATTGCCCAAGTGGGTGAATAGAAATCATCAAAAGGGATTATAACGATTCATTTACATTAGGTCAGGGTCATTAGTGGCCTGGCTAGTGGGCGTGCATATCTCCAACCAACGCCTCGTGTAATTCATTAACATTCATTAACATTCATTCATTCATTCTTTTCATGCATATCATTCTTTCGTGCGCATTCAATAACATTTACGCCTTCTACCTCCGGGTTGGTGGCGGGTTTGCAAGGTCCGTCCACCCATTCATTGACCAAAAGGGGAACATGACTCCCCAGATGGCACTCAGCGTCCATTCCTCGCTAACTCCTAACGAGGTCCGGTTACGCCGTTCATTGGTGGGACTAGTGTGAGGGTTTACCGTCAGCCCATGCCTCCTCGGGTCCCCACTCACACCAAGTCCCTGGGCCCCATTCATTGTGAACATTCATACATTCTCGCCAAAACATTAGGTAGGATTCATGAAAGAAGGGCTTTACGTTGAAAACATTTACTCTTGAAAACGACTCTATATACATATATATATTTTTGTCCGAAATCTTTTCATATTGGGAGTATATAGGCCCATTTAACTAAATAGAAGAGAAACCCACCTTAAACCGCAAAGAGGAGAACACAAGAGCCTCTCGGACCGGCCTCATCTCCAACAGAAACAAAATCTGTGCATTAAAGGTGAAGTGAGACTCAACATGACCAATTAAGACGTTCGACAATGTAATGATCATGATATGAATGAAGAGAAGAAGCTATTTTGTAATGAACACGTTCATGTGCACTATTAAAGTCTTAAAGACATATAAACATTCAATTCAATCATTCAATGAAGCATTCGTATTCAATCGCGTTCATATCCTTCACATTTCACGTTTCCAATCAATTCAACTCAAGAAATTCAAATATAATCATAGCCCAAGCTCCAACATTTAGGCAAATAAGAGCATTGAAGTAAACCAAGTTCAACACACATTCAAACGTATTCATATTACATAATGTAACATATTTCCAATGTTTGAGAACAAGAAGAAATCATATGATAGGGGAAATGGGTTACGGGAACCACAAATGACACATAAACGGCATTCGGCAAAAGCATTCCTAAATCTCATCCAAATGCTATGAAATTAAACCACAATACTCCCAACGCATAGCATAACAAGTTCATAGTTCATCACAAATGAAGATAAAGTCATTAGAGAGGTGAAACTACCAAAAACCGAAAAGGAAAAGACAAGAAAAGCGGAGGGGGAGGGACATGCCCGTGTCCCTCAAATTGAATAGACTGAGACACGGGGGTGTCTCAGTACAGAACTGGAAAAAGGGCATGACATGGGGGTGTCACCCAATACAAAGCAAATGAGACACGGGGGTGTCACGGTACAGACCCAAAAACTCAAACAAAGCTTACCGGCAAAACAGACCCTATACAAAATCAGTCCCAAAAGCATACCAAATCAACTCCAAATCTTATGAAACTTAATATACAACATATTTAGCATGTTAGGAGCATATTGAATTTAGCATTCTAAGGCCAAATCACACGTTAAGAGTATCAAAACCATGCAGCAAGTCTGGGACGCCAAAACCGCACATATGAGCTCGGTTAGTTAAATCATGCCATGATCAAGTACCTAGGGACTGAATTTGAATCTAAAACCTTGGGGAATGCATGCTAACATACTAAACAACTAATATACATCATATATATGCAAAATGGAACGAATTGGAGCACATTAGAACCACCAAGTAATCACAAAATGCAACAGCAGCAGTTCGGTTCGCGCATAGCATACAAACAGGCCATCAGGCTTGGATTTAGGAGCTGAAAATGGATCTAAAAACTTGCGAGAGCAGGGCTAACATATATTAGTATACAACATCTCCATGCAAATTCATACGAATTGGAAGTCATTAACTCAAACAACAAAGCATAAATTCACACAGCAGTTCCAAAATAGGGGAGCAGATTTTCTAGCTTAGGTTTGAGGCTCAAAAACTCATAATTTCATCAAAGGATCTCAAGAACAAACCATCCTAACATCATATACTATCAGTTGAGCATCAAAGAGGCAAAGAAATAAGTCCAAATATTCAGTTTAAGGCAAGGGAATCAGCCATAAAACAAGTTAGCTCATAAGAGATAAAATCCCCAAAAGTTCTTATTCATGCTCCTACCCAAACCCTAATCAAATCTGATGGAAAACAAGTATTAAAGCGATCAAAACTTGTACAAAAGTGTAGAGAATACAAAAATATACATACCTTGAAGATTTGGAGAAGAAAGATGATGACTTGAGCTCAAAATTCACAAAAGGGGCAAAACTATCCTCTCCTCTCCTCTTCTCTTTTCTCTCGGTCAGTTGCAGCACAAGTGAGGGGGAGTTTGGCTCGGTTTTCAGCTGATAAGGGATAGGGAAAGACTTAACTCAAGTCAAGATATCAAGGGTTAGGCTTAGGTTGAGTTAGATTGACCCCACAAGTACATGACTAGTCAAAGAAGGTGGCTTAAGTACAAGCTGTTCGTTCCGGTCGAACAACGAGGGTCCAAAAGAGTTTATAAAATTAACAAACCAAGCTCAAGAGTTTCCTTTCTTCATCACGAGTCCGACGCATCTTCCGGAATTCGAATCTGAATTCCCGAGCTCAAGTTATGGCGTCCGGAACACGAGGTGCGCTAAAACTAGTTAGGCCCTCATGTCCCTCGTCAAGTACCAAAGGTTTAAAACCTCGACAAACGAGCACGAAAACATAAAACGATCGTGTAAACATATTCATAACTCACATAATTCAAGTATACCAAGTTGGCACAAAAATCGGAATTGAAAACGGAGTTAAACAAATCACAAACGGTTCGAAAAGGATTTAGACGTTTAAAACTTCAACCTAAAAACTTGATATCATTATTCAAATATTCCAAAACTCAATCAATTAAATCCAAAAACATGAAACGAACATATATTCATACACAAGACACATATAAGTCCAACATATTAAATTTGCACGAAATTTCGGTATCAAATTAATTAGAAACGAAGCACGTAAAGGAGGCTCATAAACAATGCCACAATAAAATTCATAATATTACAATTAATGAAAAAATCACAAAGTTATATAATTTATAAATACATGCATGCATAATTAATTAACATGAATGGCATAAGTTCATGCAAATTTATTAAACAATTCATACCACAATTAACACACATATATATATATATATATATATATATATATATTTATAAATATAAATATATTTGATATTAATAACATTAAAATAAAGTAATCAACATTTAATGTATTTAAAATAAAGTTAAATATATAAAACACTTATAAATAATTATTTCGCGCAATTTGGTAAACACATACGTTATGTTATACTACCTAAAAACTAGGGCGTTACAGAGTCATTTTACACGCATATTGTATATTGAATAAGTTATGTAAATAATGTATGAATTTTAATGTTTATGTCATTATGAATTAGGGACAGGCTTCTAGGGATAGATTGAATCCGTGAATTATGATTTATGATTTATGTATGAAATGTCGGGACTAGATATCTATGCTAGTTGAACCCGTCACTTATTGTTTATATTTGGTATTGATTTTATGTTCTGCTTCCACACGTGCATTTGTTTGGTTGTGATGATTAATTGGTTTCGAAGTTTTAGCTCCCGCCTAGCCTAGCGAGTGAGTTGTGTCCGCGTTCGCCCTGACTTGGGACGTGTATGAATTCTCCATTTCATATACGGGTCGGGACTCGGTGCGGGGGATGTGGCGTCACGCTCCGGGCACTACATTTTCCCTTTAAAAGGGATATGATAATGTGATATTATGTATATAGGATGATTAATAATAAATAATAGGCTTGAAAATAGTTTTTATGTAGATACATAAATATAGCCATGATTCCAGTTGAAAATATTTTAACCCTCACCGAGTGTCTTGACGAATTAGGAAAAATCCTTAGGGTTCCACTCTTCAATTATATCTCTGCCTGAAAGTACTATTATCGGCTTAGGACTAAGTCTTACTAGTCAAATAAACAATGTACTAGAAATTCTAATAAGCTAGAGTTATATTTTGGAAATTGTTATTTAATCCCTGATTTTTGAAAATTCTAGACAATAGTTCTTTCTAAAAATCCAAAATATTATTTTATATTAATATTTGAAATCTATAAAAGATTTTATAAGTCAAAGTCTTCATTTGAAATTAAAAGTCAAAGTTACTATTGAAAAACGGTTACTATTTAATCATAGGGGATTCAACACTCTTAAACACAAAATTGAACACACGCTTAACACACTAGGCACACGGTACACACACACATTTCAAGAACATCAAGAACATGTTCTTAAGTCTATTTGAATATTCATAGGACATATTAACATCTATATCATATTGTAACACCCCAGATTTCTAAAACTAAAAATAAAAATAAAAATAAAAATAAAAAAATTAGTAAATTAATTTGAGATTTCGGATAAATAACGTGTTTAAATGTTACCTTGTAAGAAATTGAACATCATGTACAATAGATAATAATTGCGGTTTCCAATAATTGTTTGGATGATATGGTTAGATTGCTTAATGAGATTTTTTCGATTTTAATTATTTAAGTAAATTATATATGTTCAATGAAACATCGTAAAATTTTGAGTATTATTATATTTAAATCGGTAAGAGTTCTACCGTATTGACAATTCTAGTGACTATATTATTCTATAATTTTGTCCAAATGTATTCATTAGATGATGACATTTATACTAATAAAAGAACCAACTTCTTTTACTTAATAATGCATATACTAAATAAGGATATATATTTATAGGAAAGTACACTTAGTCTATACATGAACAATACGTGTGCATATACTTGGCATGAGTTTCGTAAACAAATTACACGTGTCAAGGCATTTGGTGGATTAATATCATTTTTCAATTTTAATTTCATTTAAGATAATAATTGCCTATTCTTGGACCAATCGTAAACAAACCTTAGCTTTTAAGACTTGCTATTTCTTCAATAGATAAGTGTTGCCGATCCTTTAACCTATTACAATTTAGTGTAGGTTTTTGTTTAACCCAAAACCCACAACATATAAAGCGGTGAGGTTTATTATAAAAATCAAAACACTTTAAATGTCATGTTTATTTTATCAAACAAACAAGCGATGGCACCAATCCCAAACGTTGAAAAGGTAATGAAATTTAAGTGCTTTTATTTTCTTGTTTAAAAGTCGATTTGAAATGTTAATTGATATGATTCCAGTTTCATGCTATGATTGTTTAAAAACTGAAAATTTTCTTATTTAGTTTGGTATTTGAAAATCTGGTATGGAATAATCCTATAATTGGGATTGATTGAATATTTTGAAATTAATGTTTTTCTTAGTCAAATTATGCCTGAGTTCGAATTTATATTGTGAAAACAAACTCATATTTGAAGTTTTTATAATTTAAGTGAGAATATGTGATCGAAGAATTATAAAATTAATATCAATCTATTAAATTTAATAAATTATATTTATAGATTTTATTTAAATAAGTCCTAATATATCTTAATTCATATGTCCATGTGTGATTATTTGATCGATTGCTTGTAAAATAATATGACCTTTGTGATAGACGTAAAGGTCAGCCGTACTGTCATCTAGTTTCTGTCAAGTTATAATTTTGTAGTCATCACAGGTGTTCCTAAGGAGGAGCCCTGACAGTGTCGGTCGTGTCCAGTTTCATCTTTTGAAGATTTTCAGGTGCGGGATTTAAAATGTTTTCAACTGGGGCCAAAACATATATTATGTAAATATATATCTTCTTAAAACCCAATCCTAATTTATTGATTTTGATTTTCGAACCGTTGATACTATATATATAAATAGATGTTTTATAATATTTTGGTATTTTGTTGAAAAATCGGATTTTCTTATAAAAATGGGTTCTTCTTATATCATATATACGCGTTGAGTCACTGAAAAGTTTTGATTTTTGAACGGTGAAACCGTTAAAAGAAAGAAAGTATTTGTGAAAATGATTTTGAAAGCTAGTATTGATCTGATAGAACCCTTGGGGAATATGGGCCCCGAAGTATCTAGTGGGTGAAGCCCGGAGGTGTGCGCCAAAGGCTGATCTTTACTACGTACTTCTGTGAAGCTCTATGCGGGACGTAGCCGGAGGTTGACTACGAAACGTATAGAGTGAGGTTATTGGTACCAGGGCATATTGCCCCTATCTGTGTGATCGTGTGGTTGGTTGGGGGGCACCTCGACCTACAATTGGAGGGAGAAGGCTGGTTTCTGTTTTGTGTTTCTTGTGTTCAGGGTGTGAAAGGTTGGAGAACTCGCCCGTACTCGCCGGGTTACTGTGATTGATCGATCGTTTTGATTATTGGTTCACAAGTGTGTTTTCGAGAAACTAAAAGCTATCCCTTCTTATACATTTGCACCTTGTTTTGAAAAGAATAAAAATGTGAACCAAGGTTTTGATTTTGTTTATATATATGTATAACCCCCTCACTTAGTTAATTTGACTAACGTCCCTTCTCTTCTGGTTTTGGCTTCAGGCAGGTACGAATAAGCGGCATGTTTGGTCTAGGTCGTCAGGTGCTATCTAGAGAGTTTGTTTTTGAAACTCAGTGTTTTTGGAGTTTCTCCTTCGTGGGAAATACACTATGTATAGTCTATGTACTTTTGCAACTGTCATATTGTCATCGGCCTTATCGGCCTTGTAATCGACTTATGTTTTGGAGTACTGTTGTCTTTTACGCTTCCGCTATGCTAGTTTTTGTTTGTTTGTTCGCCGTTCGCTGGGAAAGATCTCGAGTGAAGGCCCAAAGCTAACAGTCGGGGTAATTCTCAATGCGGGATGTGGCAAGGGCGCCACAATATTCTTATTCATAACATAAGGTTTGAGACATAATGTAGCAAAATATATTAATTTCTCATGAAAAATAATTTCTAATTAAATTTCCTAAGCATGCATTCATTCTAATATTCAAGAACATATTCATGAGCATATGAACACATATTTAAATAAATTCCTATAATAAACATGCATTTTTATAATTTAAATTCCTAACTTTAATTCATGAAATATAAATTCCTAAAATATAATTTCCTATCATGAATTTCTAAACATAATGTACAGCATATAAAATATAAATTAAATTACAGAATAAAACATAAATTAAAGAATAAAATTAAAGCACAAAAACTAACCTTGATGTCACTTGAAGACAGGGGGGTGGCGAGAGGGTTTGGAAGAGAGGGAGAGTGATTTGTGTGCTGGAAATGAGGGAATTTGTGAGTTTGGAATGAATCTCTAAAGGGGTATTTGTAGGTAGGAATGAGGGACCATAGAGCAATTTCTAAGAATTTATAAGAGATGTGGAAGATCTCTAACCCACACATTTGTATGGAATTTTTGTAGAAAATGTGGAAGACTTTAATTCACATATTTAGACTTTCTATTTTTAGAAAGGTGATGTCATGAATGATGTCATAGTGAATAAAAATAAATATAAAATAATGTAAAATTTATTCAAGAGTCGAGACACGAGAACTTGAAGTGGTAAAAATAATGAAAGAATGAGTGAAAAATAAGCTTCATTACGATTATAAATGTGGAACGTTTAGGTTTTTCGTTTGAAAGTTATAAACGTTAGAGATGATGAAAATCATGATAAAATTATATAAACAAAGCTATGATGAAGTTTAAAGGTTGGGAAAATTATCATAGTTGGAGGAGAATTCAAGAAACATTTCAAGTAAAATTTTGAATATTAAATGTAAGCTAATGGTTTATAATAAAATGATAATTTTTAAAAGGGAAAATATTTATAAAATATGCTATGGTTGGAATCAAGTTGTGGTATGAGTATGAAAATTCATAAAATAATTCAAGGATCGTTTTGACTATAATATTGATTAGGAAAAATGTTGAAATTCGAAAATCGATAAAGTTAGGGTTAAAGTAGGGTTTTTGGCCGGTTTTGGTTACTACAAGAGTTATAATGAGAATTAGGGTTTGGAAATGATGTTATAATTCATAAAATTTTGTAAGGATTCATTTAAACCCAATATTCGATAGGTAAAAGTGTCTTGGAAAATTCCTACATTTAGTGATGAAAAATAACTAACTATAAGTAACTCCTTCCTAACCTTTTTCTTACCTATTTCTTCTTGCCCCTGAAATCCGGGCTGTTACAATCCTCCCCCCTTAAAGAGAATCTGTCCTCAGATTATACTCATTGCATCACTTATGTGCGCATTTAAATTTCTTACTTGAACAATTACCTTATGTGTGTAAAGTAAGTCCTCCTTTGGAAACCTACCTTATCATGGATAGAGGATACAAACATTACCTAAAGGCGTAGCGCCAGGATCATATAAAGCAGTAACTGGCGTGTTTGGAATTTGTACCGTACCCTCAACAATATTAACATGGTTTGATTTCGTTTCTCCTTCCACGGCATAGGCTCGTCCTTTGACCATTGGCTTTCCAGATGTTCCTTCGACCGCCTTTCCTCTATTCCACTGGTTTTGCTTCTTTGGGCAGTTTCCAATTTGATGGTCAGGGTTTCCGCACCACATACATGTTCCTACTTTCTTTCTACATTCCTCCTCAACATGTCCTTTCTTACGACAATATTCACAAATGATCTCTTCTTGAGGTTGTGGTGGTGCATGTTGAGGTCTGGGCCAAGATTGGACTTGTTTCTTTTCGGAAGTTGACTTAAATGGTTCAGCGGGACGTTTGGATTCCTGGGCTGACTTATAGGGTGGGTTGGAATAATTACCCGAAAGGTAATGGGCCGAAGGTATTGTTGGTGATGCGGACTGCCACCAACTCTTGGTAGTGGTTTAGCTGGAGGTTAGTTATTCCACGCCAAGAGATAAGGGAACACTACTTCCCGATTATTGTTTACCTTCTTTGGGGTTTGCTCCCCTATTGACACCAAGGAGTAGCGGAGGTATTATCATATTGGTTTTATTAAAGTACCGGTACCATGTATAGTGTCGTTACTGTTTTACCAAATATTTAAGGACTTACGGATGGAGAGGCCTCGCTTGTGGGCAATAAAACTCTTTTATTGACCGGTTCATATTTCTACAAATATTCTAAATGTTGGAAAACAGGAATCAGAAAGCAGCGGAATTTTAAAATTTTTCCAACAAAAGGATCTTGGACTCGCAATCGTGTATCCAAATTCGTAGAGATCAAGAAACTCACTTGGGTAGTAGCTTTCTTGACACGTTTTGAGCCGCCCTCAAACGCGCTTCATGCGGTAATGGCAAACCGTTCCTCGAAAGTCTCTTTCTACTTCAGAATCCATTGTAGGGATAACAATCCACACCAACCTAGATTCAAATCATGTTAGGGAAGTTCTTAACAATATAACATAAAGAAAGAAACATGAAACGAGAAAAGCATGATTGAAACACCCTTCGAAAACCAGTTTTGCGACAGTAGAAAACTGCCAGTCACAAAACCCTTGTCAAAATATTCATCCTTCAGGAAGGACGAACGGTTTTCGCCACCTTCGTTGGTTCGGTTTTTTCACTCGTTTCATGTTGGGTTCAGAATCGTTTCATCATCCCTTCTGATCGTTTTGCTTGATCCCCACTTTTTGGTAAAGCTCGAATCTTCAAAACTTCTGACATGAAGCTCTCTAGAGATAGTCCACCAACTTGGCTGCAATCTAACTAGTAAGGATGATAGTTCTCTAGTTGGTGTTTAGGCTTAACCTAGGGTTTCGTTTATCTTGGAGAAAGGATGGTGTTCAACACATGAACCAAAAGAATTCTCGATTAGCTCTAAGGCGAGCTCGAGCTCCCCTATTTATAAGAGGGAGTGGCCGAAAATCCTAGTCCTTATGGACTAAGGATTTTGGTCCCTCTCTCCTATTACTTGATCATTAAGTAATTTTGACTTTGACTTTGAATTCAAATTCAAATCAACTTTCAAGAGAGCTAAAATATCCAAACTATTTTTGGATAATTTTATACTTTATTTATTTAAAATAAATAACTTATTTTATCTAATTAATTAATTCGTAATTAATTAACTAGATTATTTTTCTCCAAAATTAGACTTTCTTTTTAATTCAAAATTAAACCAAAGTCTATTAAATAATTAACCAATTAATTATCTAATATATATATATATATAATATACATATATATATTCACGTGTGTGACACGTGTCACAAGGACACGTGTCACTCACGTGACCCACACGTGTGGCTTCACTTGTGTGGAACCCTCTTGGCCCGATTAACTCGTTTAATCATTTTTAAGCCTCAACTCATGTAACCAGGTTGTTGTGTGTGACCCTCTAGGTTCTCAATTCAATTAGCAGTGACCCTAATTAATTAATTCACTAATTAATTAATCAGTCCACAGATTAAACGACCATAGTCTAGCAACAGGTGTTTAACCCCTAACTGAATTGGAATGTTCGGATTCGACAGAACCTTTAAGTCATTGATTCATATGAGATACAATCCTCATACTTACTATCTCTCAACTAAGATCTAGGGTAAGGGAATAATTAGAACCCTAATAATCTGGTCTTAAAGCCGAGTGCATTTCATATCCATTTGATCTCAATCCAAGAAACCCTTTTCTTGATGTCTTGATCTACTGCCTTGGCCAAGGACTCCATATGGCATATGAATGACTTACACAATAAGAGATCACCTTGCAAATGCAAGTGTAGGTCCTTTCTTGATTCTCATTCACTTTCATGAATCACTTGTGCAGCCCAAGCATAAGCCTTGAATCAGTGGTCTAAGGCGACACCCTTTAAAGCTTATACCTAAGACTACAGAGTTAACTCATAAAGTGACAAGGAACCTCAAGTCTAAGGATCAATTAATCACATCAATGACTCGTGAGATATTTCATAATCTGGAAGTTTCTATTTCCTGAAATAGAAACTTCCTTTCCCATTTAGGAATCTTCTCACACGGGGCACCTCAGTGAACTTACTTATTGAAGTAAGCACCCTCATGTATCACGCACGTATCAACTATACACTTTGCACCTACATGAAACAAGGTGATCCTTCTTAAGGGCGTGATCCCACAAGCAAGCCTTAGAGGAGTCAGGTTGACACTCCCACTATCTGTAGGACTCATCGGCTTGGAGTATTTTACTAATCATGACTTATGTGATATAGGGCTCGTTTCATGAACCATTTCACCTAAATGGTAGAGTCCTAAAGTCATCAGGATTAGGGGAGTTCTCATACATGCACAGCTAAAGTAAACGCATACCAAACAAGAGCATATAAAGAAGTGTTTGCCTATGATATTAATCAATCGTATAATATTCAAAGATTGTCTGTGATACTAGGAAAGTCCCAAAACGGATTATGACTAATCGGCTTTCTAGGACACTATTCCTAACAATCTCCCACTTGCCCGTAAAAGCCATTTAGGTACTCTAAATCCCATCTTCTCAAGATGCACTTTGAGAGCCTATTGACTTTGGGCGTTTCCAAAGTGGATCTGCTATATTCTCTGCTGATGTGACCCTCTTGTTTACACATCTCTTAGGAAAACACCTTTTCCTTATAAAGTGATTCGTAATCACGTGTTCAGTCTCTTGGTGAGGTCTTGGTTCTCTTACTTGAGCAACCATCCATTTTATCATATAATATGATAAAGGAGTTGTTTCATGCTAGGAACTTCATCTAACCAGTTAGATGGAGTTTCTTACCCAAACACTTAACTTAGCGTTATATAATACGACTAAGTTCTCAACTACGATAGTCGAGTTTTGCAATGTCCGTCCTTGGAACCCCTTTCCAACACATTGCATTACCATTCTGGTAGAAGTTGTATCCTTTCAATGATTTCATAACCATCTATGTTTGATGAAACAATTACATCAAAATATCCTTTCAATGATAAGATCTTTTGGGCTCTGTAAACTAATACATATCCTCATTTCTTCTCAAGTACTCTGAGGACATCCTTTACAGAGATCTAATGACCTTCTCTGAGGTCATATTAGATTCGGCCCACTACGCTTAGTGTTGCGCTATATCAAGTCTAGTACATAAAATTTCATACATTATGCACCCTTTTACTTAAAGGGATTTTGGACATTCTAACTTTCTTAAAGTTATCTTAGGACACATACTCTTCAAAAGAGATGTTCCATTGTCCCTACTAAACTCCTTTTAGTATTACGGTTATGTACTCGTTTTGTGATAATCCTTTTATTCTCTTAGATCTATCTTCTATAGATCTGAATGTCGAGAATTTAGGATAATCACTAAGATCTTTCATGTCAAATTGTTTCTTAAACAAGAATTGGTAACTTTCACGTTACCTTGACATTCCTAATGAGAAGGATGTCGTCTTCTAAAAAACCAAAAATTGACTCTTACATCACTAACTTTCATATGTGCACTTTTAAGACTTATTCGACTTCCATCTGTACCAAACGATTTGACTATCCTATGGAATCGAATTTGTCTAACTCCTAGAAGCCTTTATCAATCCACAGATTGACTTTAGGGATTTGCATACCTTATGCATACTCCCACTGAATATGAGATTCATAGAAATACCATATTTCAGTCTCTTTCAATCTCATATTGAACAAGATAGTTCTCATATTCATTTATCATATCTCATAGTCAGAATATGAGGATGTGATAAACACAATCCAAATGGACTTTTGCATTTCAACCGTCAAGAAGGTTGTAATGCTTTCATTCACTCGAAGCTACACGAGCTTGATCCTATCAGGTGGATCAACCAAGGTCAAAACTTGGTTTGAGTATATGGAATCCATATTGGATTTCAAGGCTTGCTTACACTACTCAGATTCCAAATCTGACAGTGTCTCCTCTTCAAGTAATTCCTTGGCTATATAGGAATGCGTTCTAGACGCGTCTTAAGAGAAGGGTTTCACATGTGTACATGCTCTAAAATTTGGCTAAGTTTTATCAGATGGGCTCGTTTCTTCTATATGTTGCGTGGATATTTATTCTCAAATTTCTTTGAGGTCTGCTTGCTTGTCTTTCTTCTTCTATATGAACGATTCCTTAAGAAAGATACATTCCTTGAGACAAACAACCTTTGTCTAAGGGAATCGCAGAAATGATATCCAATATTGTTTGTATAAACTTGAACTCATTTCAAGCCTATCTCCCACTATCCTCTTTACTTAAGAGGATTCCACTAAATTCTTAGACAAGAATAACTAGGGAATTTAGTGTGCCACATTGCATAGTGCATCTAAAGGACTGATTTTGGAAGGTGCAAAATTCAAAATTTCTGACTGCATATTCTGGGAGTTTATTCCTAGAATGATTATAAGTCAGTAAAGTTTGCTATGGAATGGACCATATCCTATAAGGTTTCATTCCCTCATTCGGAAACACTAAGGTGTTCTCGAATTAGTTTACTGAGAGATAATCCTATTATTTCTAAGATGACTAAGGAATTAGTTGATAAGATATTGGCCATCTCGATCATATCGATTTGCCTATAACTTATGACTACTTCGGTTCCTAACCTCCTTTTTGAAATTCTAAGAATTTCATATAAGTTTCGAATTTTGTACTTCAACAAGTATATTCATTCATAATGATTAAACTGACGATTGTATCTAGTGCCTACACTAAGCATCTTACACTCATCAGCATGGATCGAAATCCACTATAATTTTGGAACGTTCCATGTTTCTTATAAACTGGATTCAGGAACGCTTCCCACAAGACAGGATTTACAGAAAGTCAACTCTATAAGTTCATTTTCATAGAATGATCCTAAGGTGTCTGACTTGCTAATCCTTTTATATCTCAACGTTCCAAAGTAATTCGAAGCTTTGTCATCTCACTTACTTTTGTTATCTCGTTTGTATGTTCAGAACATTAGTGCCTTGAGTCTTTGCACAACGGATTATGCAGAATTGACTCAAGACTAGTGAATTCTATTCCTAGTAGAATTACTAAACGAGGTAACATTTCAGAGTACTCATACTCTTTGCAGTTCCCTTTCAAAGTCCTTATTTGCTACCACAGAAGCAAACGTCCAATTTGATCTCTAGTGTCTTTTGGGCGTACCCCTTACATGCCCCTCCATTGGGCTCTTAAGGGTTTCTTCTTCTTTAGGCCTTCAAGTCTTTAACTCAATGAGTTTAGAAGAAGAATTAACTATCACAACCTTTTGTTCCTTCTTAAGGATGCTCTCAACCATTATCAACTTAAATGATTAACTATGCTGCATTAACATCATTCTAGTTTGAGCATAAAGGGTTTGAATGATAGTCGAAGCAATGTAAGCAATCAGTGCATTGAGAACTCTTTTCTCAGTTGATGATCGGGATCTGATCTTCAAATAAGATCTTTAGACCTTGTTCATGTGAACTTGTTTCCTCATTTGGAATATTGAATAATTCTATAATATTATAACTTGTAACATTTCTATGAGGTAGTTCAATTGCTCTTAAGTGGTTTGGAGAAATCCATTCACCTCAGTTCGCTTCTCTTTTGGCCCGGGTCGAATTTTCACAATTGAAAACTTCGCCCTTTAGAGAACGCCTTTCTCTATTCGGAATCTAAAATGAATTTTAGGGGCCGAAGCCAATCAGAGTTAGTTAGGACTTAGTCAACTCTTTTGACTTAAGGATGGATACAAATGGGTTTGCATTTCATATTGTAGAGAATCACAGAACTAAAACCTAAATGCTAAGCAGAGAAAATGTGAGCATGCTGAATTATAACGATATACAAAAGATAAGGTCTTTAATCTAATGTAGCTCCCACTGTTTTTCAAAGATCTATAGTTCCCAAAGATCTAAGAGGAACGCGTTTCCTAATGGGTACTAAGATCCTAAGCATTTTACCTCGAACCCACGACTCGCGGACATTCTAAGTAAAATCCTAGGTAGGTACAACTTACCAATTCTAACACCTTTAGAACTCTTAGTAATTGTTTTTGCATCACCTATCTTTCAGTATGGACCCACGACTCGTGGGACATCCATATTCACTTAGGCGTTAAGCTAGGCCCATCAATCATAAGATCATGATCAAAACTTAGTTCGAACGACCCACAACTCACGGACATCGCCCTTGCCAAAATTAATCACGAAATATTGATCATTTAAAATGATCAATTAGGTAACTAAGAACTAATAAGCTTCACTAGCTATCCCACGACTCGCGGACAATAACTAGCTACCTATTGATGGAATGCTAGGAATTTAATTCAAAATTTGCATCTCGAATTAAATACCTATTATTCGAAATGAGCTTAATATTTAATGGGAATTTTCAAATCAACCGAAGAGTTGTTCGGTTCGACCTCACCAACATATAATTTTCCGATTTTATTAGACTTGATTAATGCAAGTACAACTTAAATGCATTTCAAACAAGCACATAAACAGATAACATGTCCTAGCATGATACTAACATGAGATGATCATGGGTTCTACCTATCTTATGCGTGATATGTGGGAGCCACTGCACAATCACAAGTTCTAACATACATGCCACATAAACAGTTTAAATCACATAAGGGAAAGCGGTAACAAAATACGAGCCCTATCTCTATTACATTTTACAATTGAGATTCCCCTCCCTAACATTTTGAGGGGTCTTCACTTATGGCCTCCTTGTTACTTGAATGTGGTCCATCTTACTCCACGGGTGCATTGTCTCCAAAATGAAAATAAAACCTCACCACCTATCTCTACTCTCAAATTACAATAAAAAGAAAAAGACATAAAGTAATAAGGCTCAATCTTCATATTGGCCTTAGACAAATACACGGGGCATACCCCGGCCTCAAAAACAGTAATATGGAAAGCCACATAATAAATCACATAACAGTACACACATAAGTGAGGCTCCAACCACAATTGAAAAACGCAACTATAGGGCTCTAACCCCAATTTAAACCATCCATGTGCATAAATTAAAACCATACATAAGTCTAAACCCATGATCACCTAACATGCATAAATTGCAAGAATTTAAATTTAACCAATAAATTAAAATTCTCGCTTTAAGCTCTAATAGCTTAAAACACGACTTAGATGCAATTCTTGTTCAAGAGCCTTTTCAATAAAACCCGAAAAACAATAAACTAATAAAATTCCAATTAATTTCTGAAAATTAATAATTTTATTCTTTAAATATTTTCATAAAATAAAGTTTGTAATTTTTCCAAAATTTAAATCGCTTAAATTTTCAAAATCCCAATTTAAACAATTATTTCAAAAATAATTCAAATTTAATAAAATAAAATTTTACAGAAAAATTAAATCGGGATTTCAAGGACCGAAAACACGAAAACACGAAAACGCGAAAACCGGGCCTGGAACCGCCCGGAACGAGCACTTGCTCGCCCCGCAGCGTCGCGCGTTATGCGCGCGCTCTAGCGTCGCACGGTGCCGGCAGCTCGCGCTGCCAGCCCGCGCGCTCTAAGCGCTCGCCCTGCGCGCAACGTACGCAGCTTGCTGCTGCTCGTGTGCGGGTGCTCCCGCGCGGTTGCAGGAGCGTGCGGGCGGCTGTCCCGCGCTGTTGCGGGACAGGCGAGCGGGCACGCCTAGGCGGGTCTAGACGCGGGCGTGAGGGCCTCCCGCGAGGTTACGTGAGGGCCTCCCGTGAGGTTGCGGGAGGGCTGGGAGGCGGCGACGGGTCTGGGCGTGCGACGTGCCAGCACGCCTAGGCTCGTCCTTTTCGTGTTCCGTTTCGTATTTTGGGTTTCTCCAAAACCCAGTTCAATCCAAAATAAGAAAAATACGATTTAAATATATTTCAATCAAAACGGTTTTTAAAAACGCAATTTAAGAGAACAGTTTCAGAAATTCAAGAAAAATTACAATTTCGTAGTTCAGGCTTTCTAAAAGAACTCATGAATACCTAATTCGCATCTAAGCCTAAGAATTTCTACCAAATTCATAATAATTGAGACAAATCAGAAACACGATTAACGAGGTGGCTCCGATACCACTTGTTGGAAAACAGGAATCAGAAAGCAGCGGAATTTTAAAAATTTTCCAACAAAAGGATCTTGGACTCACAATCGTGTATCCAAATTCGTAGAGATCAAGAAACTCACTTGGGTAGTAGCTTTCTTGACATGTTTTGAGCCGCCCTCAAACGCACTTCATGCGGTAATGGCAAACCGTTCCTCGAAAATCTCTTTCTACTTCTGAATCCATTGTAGGGATAACAATCCACACCAACCTAGATTCAAATCATGTTAGGGAAGTTCTTAACAATATAACATAAAGAAAGAAACATGAAACGAGAAAAGCATGATTGAAACTCCCTTCGAAAACCAGTTTTGCGAAAGTAGAAAACTGCCAGTCACAAAACCCTCGTGAAAAAATTCATCCTTCAGGATATGGACGAACTGTTTTCGTCATCTTCTTTGGTTCGATTTTTTCACTCGTTTCATGTTGGGTTCAGAATCGTTTCATCATCCCTTCTGATCGTTTTACTTGATCCCCACTTTTTGGTAAAGCTCGAATCTTCAAAACTTCTAACTTGAAGCTCTCTAGAGATAGTCCACCAACTTGGCTGCAATCTAACTAGTAAGGATGCTAGTTCTGTAGTTAGTGTTTTGGCTTAACCTAGGGTTTCGTTTATCTTGGAGAAAGGATGGTGTTCAACACATGAACCAAAAGAATTCTCCATTAGCTCAAAGGGGAGCTCGAGCTCCCCTATTTATAAGAGGGAGTGGCCGAAAATCCTAATCCTTATGGACTAAGGATTTTGGTCCCTCTCTCCTATTACTTGATCATTAAGTAATTTTGACTTTGACTTTGAATTCAAATTCAAATCAACTTTCAAGAGAGCTAAAATATCCAAACTATTTTTGGATAATTTTATACTTTATTTATTTAAAATAAACAACTTATTTTATCTAATTAATTAATTCATAATTAATTAACTAGATTATTTTTCTCCAAAATTAGACTTTCTTTTTAATTCAAAATTAAACCAAAGTCTATTAAATAATTAACAAATTAATTATTTAATATATATATATAAATAATATATATATATATATTCACGTGTGTGACACGTGTCACAAGGACACGTGTCACTCACGTGACCCACATGTGTGGCTTCACTTGTGTGGAACCCTCTTGGCCTGATCAACTCGTTTAATCATTTTTAAGCCTCAACTCATGTAACCAGGTTGTTGTGTGTGACCCTCTAGGTTCTCAATTCAATTAGCAGTGACCCTAATTAATTAATTCACTAATTAATTAATCAGTCCACAGATTAAACGACCATAGTCTAGCAACAGGTGTTTAACCCCTAGCTGAATTGGAATGTTCGGATTCGACAGAACCTTTAAGTCATTGATTCATATGAGATACAATCCTCATACTTACTATCTCTCAACCAAGATCTAGGGTAAGGGAATAATTAGAACCCTAATAATCTGGTCTTAAAGCCGAGTGCATTTCATATCCATTTGATCTCAATCCAAGAAACCCTTTTCTTGATGTCTTGATCTACTGCCTTGGCCAAGGACTCCATATGGCATATGAATGACTTACACAATAAGAGATCACCTTGCAAATGCAAGTGTAGGTCCTTTCTTGATTCTCATTCACTTTCATGAATCACTTGTGCAGCCCCAGCATAAGCCTTGAATCAGTTGTCTAAGGCAACACCCTTTAAAGCTTATACCTAAGACTACAGAGTTAACTCATAAAGTGACAAGGAACCTCAAGTCTAAGGATCAATTAATCACATCAATGACTCGTGAGGTATTTCATAATCTGGAAGTTTCTATTTCCTGAAATAGAAACTTCCTTTCCCATTTAGGAATCTTCTCACACGGGGCACCTCAGTGAACTTACTTATTGAAGTAAGCACCCTCATGTATCACGCACGTATCAACTATACACTTTGCACCTACATGAACCAAGGTGATCCTTCTTAAGGGCGTGATCCCACAAGCAAGCCTTAGAGGAGTCAGGTTGACACTCCCACTGTCTGTAGGACTCATCGGCTTGGAGTATTTTACTAATCATGACTTATGTGATATAGGGCTCGTTTCATGAACCATTTCACCTAAATGGTAGAGTCCTAAAGTCATCAGGATTAGGGGAGTTCTCATACATGCACAGCTAAAGCAAACGCATACCAAACAAGAGCATATAAAGAAGTGTTTGCCTATGATATTAATCAATCGTATATTATTCAAAGATTGTCTGTGATACTAGGAAAGTCCCAAAACGGATTATGACTAATCGGCTTTCTAGGGCACTATTCCTAACACTAAATCCCCGCTATCCCTGTTTTTTAACCTATTATGAACCGGATTATGATTGCTTATGCTATTGCTATTATTTTAGATTAAGACCTTCTTGTGTTGGGAAAACGAGACAGAAACGCCGCGGAAATTTAAAAATTTTCCCAACTAAGCAAGGATCGAATCTTACAATTCCTATTCCCAAATTTGTAGAGATCAAGAAACTCACTTAATTAGAAGATTTCTTCACACGTTCTAGCCACCCAAGAACGCTCTTCTCGCGGCTTGATCCCCAAAAGCTCCTTCGAATCTTTCAAGACTTCATGATAGTAGCCCTCTGGAGAAACAGTCCACCAACCGCGAGCACGATCCTAATAGGGAGAATGCTTGTAGCACCCGAAGCGCAAAGGTACCACATCCCCGCACTACAAGTCAATCAACACACGGAATGGATAGTCCGTACATGAACCAACCTTCAGCGAACGGGTGACAAGAAAATAAACAACAACTAGCTAGCAGGGACTAACCCTTAAACCAAATACTTTAACGTATGAAAGTAAAGTGGAAGCCTGCTTTAATATCATTTTTCGAGTAAACCAAGTCCTCGTCTCACCTATCAATACATTATCATCTCCAAGTACATAACAACTAACAATAACTATAACTCCCCGGACAAGTGGAGGTGCCACACCCCCACACTATAGGTCAATCCACACACGAAACAGCCAATCCGTACATGAACTAACCTATAGCAAACGGGTGACAATACAATACACGACAAGCTAGGTGGGATTACCTATACATGTAATAAAATAAAGCGGAAGCATAATTCAACAGTATCAACTTAACATATCATGGTATTTCTCAGTTACCAAACAAAATATATTCTAACTTCGTGTATCAATACATTATCATCTCTTAGGGTAATTAACACATAACACTAAACGTAATTCTCTTGAACAATAAATAAACAATTAAATGAAATGCACCGGGCATGACTCGACTACTAGGACTGGACTCGACTCACTTCCCGCCTAGCATGCACCTGCAATAACCTGAAAGGTGGAGGCGTCAGTCTGTGAAGACCGAGTGAGGGGTTTAAATATATATTAGCGCAAATAACATGCAAGTCATATTCTCGGGTAAATATTTATAAAAGATAAATATACAAGTTCAATAATAATATAGCTTCGCCCGAGAATACAACTATCAATATTAAATACTTGTTCCTTTACATGCAATCAATACATGGCCCCGGTGAGTAAGGGAGGTCTCCAACCGAACTCCAAACGTACATGAACATGTTTGCTTGATTATTAAACAATGGGTGATCATGCAATTAAATTATCGTGCAATCTTGCGATAGTGTAATCATATAACACGTTCATGGAATGGAAATCATGCAATAACCCGAGGACAATCCGTGGTGCCGGACGCGTCCCCAGTCTCCTTCTTTCTCCGGTTGATGATAGGATTGCAAGGCCCTATCATCCATATGTGTTGAGCAGAGTGTATATGAATCCCTAAGCCCGGAGCTCCTTTCTCCACTAACCTCCTAGTGGATTCAGGGGTGACCCCAAATGTGGTGAGCATAGTGCCAGAGTTACCCGTCAGCCGTTGCTTTCCCGGTTGGCTCTAGTCACTACCCTCGGGCCCATCGTGAACGGTCATGCTACTCGCCTAAAACATGCTTGATTCATGACAATAACATGGCTTGCTTGCTTTCTTGCGTTTCGTGAACATGACTTGAAAATGATAAGTGATTTCATAAAATTATAAATATAAATACCTTTAGCCGAAAGATCACGTAAAGGTTATACGGGTTCTATATAACTAGCAATTAAACCTCACCTGACAGGCGACACACGACCCATGAATGCGGGAATGTGGTCAGGCTCGACAACCTCCGCCCTGGAGAATAACTGGACAAGAAACGGGCCAATATACGTGCATGAGACCACAATTCAAGGACATTTCTTCATAAAAGACGCACGGCGTGATCAAGTACGAGACATCATGCAATAAACAACGTGGCATCTAAATATCACGTTTTGGCATGTAATCAATCATATAATCACAAATTGGGGTCAATTAATCCATTGGAATTGGATGCCAAAATCTCAAGTTTATGCAGAATGTTTTCTTCTGTCAGTGGGGTGGGAACGCCCGTTGCAGGTTTTAGTTCAAAGTGGGAAGCGCCGTTCCCGCCTCCCCGAAGTGCTCCTCGAAGATGGGAACGGTCGTTCCCCTCTGTGAGACAAAGTGGGAACGGTCGTTCCCGCTCTCGCCGCCTGCACATTATTCAAATTTATGGGAACGGCCGTTCCCCAATTACAAAGGGAACGGGAAGGGCCGTTCCCGTTTTACAGAAGATACAGAAGCAGGGGACGAAGAACAGGTGTAACGCCCTAGTTTTTAGGTAGTACAATATGACGTATGTGTTTACTAATCGCGTGAAATAATTATTTATACTTGATTTACATATTTAATTTTATTTTAAATGTATTAAATGTTAATTACTATATTTTAATGATATTAATATCAAATATATTTACATAATATATATATATATATATATATATATATATATATATGTTAATTGTGGTACGTATTGTATTATATATTTGCATGAACTCATGCAATACATTGTTTCATAATTGATGCATGCATTTGTATTTATAAATTAATTATACGCATTTAACATTTTATTATTTGTTAATATTATGAATTTTAATGTTACATTGTGTATGAGTGACCTTTACGTGCTTCGTTTCTATTTAAATTGATATGGAAATTTCGTTCAAATTTAATATGTTGGATTTATATGTGTCTTCTATATGAATATATGTTCGTTTCATGATTTCGGACTTAATTGATTGAGTTTTGGAATATTTGAATATTGATATTAAGTTTTAGGTTGAAGTTTTAAACGTTTAAATCCTTTTCGAATAGTTTTCGATTTGTTTAACTCCGTTTTCAATTCCGATTTTTGTGCCAACTTGGTATACTTGAATTATGTGTGTTATTAATGTGTTTACATGCTTACTTTGTAATTTTAGGCTCGTTTGATTTAGTTTTGATTTCGGTTTTTGGAGACGGAACTTATAGGGCTTAAAACGCTTTTAGCGCGCCCTGGGTTCCGGACGACATACCTTGAGCTCGGGAATTCGGATTTGAATTCCGTCACCACCATTGCCTTCGTATCGATGATTCGGAAACAATGGAACAAGCCTCATGCCTTTTTGAGATCATTAAGACCTCCAAAATCCAACCGTAACAAGCAACTCGTGCAAGAAGAACCCTTTTGTTGACTAGTCTTCATGGTGGGACCCCTTAACACCTCTCTAACCTAACCATACTCTAACCCATGACTGGCGTACTAGAGTTAAGCCTTTCTTCTCCCTTTTGATCAGCCAAACCGAGCCAAACGCCTTATTTTTTCTGCTGCAACTGATCGAGAGAGAGGGAGAGAAGAAAAGAGGAAAAACCTTGGCTGCCTTTGTGATTTTGAGCTCAAATCACTTCCCTTCTTCACCAAATCTTCAAGGTATGAATATTTATGTATCCTCTTCTCTTTTATACATGATTTCATCCATTTAATACTTGTTTTGGATCAGATTTTGTTAGGGTTTGAGTTATGAGCTTGATATGAATTTTTGGGGGTAATTGCTCTTGTGACCTTGCTTGGTTGTGCAGCTGATTTCGTGGCTTTAAAATGAGTTTGTGGACTTGTTTCTTTGCCTCTTTGTTTCTTAACTGATAGTGTAATATGTTAGGATGATTTTCTCTTTAGACCCTTTGATGAAATTATGTGATTTAGAGCCCCAAACTTGATGATCAAAACTGCCTCCCCTGTTTTGGAACTGCTGTGACGTTTTGTGGCTTTTGCTTGATCAAATGACCTTATTTTCGTGTGAACTTGCATGGATATGATTTACACTCATTGCTCTATATGTTAGAATTCATTTTGCAAGCTTTTAGATCCATTTTGAGCCCCAAAACCGAAATACATGACCTGTTGTTATGCATGATCCATGACAGCTGCTGTTGCATTTTGTTGTGGTTTGTTGGTCATCCTAATGTGGTCCAATTCGTGTTAATTTGAATATACATGGAGTATATTAGTTTTTTATCATGTTAGTATTCATTCCCTAAAGTTTCAGCTTCAAATTCAGCCCCTAAGTACTTGATCATGGAATGATTGAACAATCGGGCTCATATGTGCGGTTTTGGCGCCCCAGACTTGCTGCATGGTTTTGGTGCTCTTAACGTGTGATTTGGTCTTTTCATTATAAATGAAATATTCTCCTAACATGCTAAATATGTTGTATGTTAAGTTTCATAAGATTTGGAGTTGATTTGGTATGCTTTTGGACTGATTTTGTATAAGGTTTGTTTTGCCGGTAAACTTTGTTTTCGTTTTTGGGCCTGTACGGAGACACCCCCGTGTCATGCCCTTTTAGCAGGTCTGTACTGAGACACCTCTGTGTCTCAGTCTATTCAAATTGAGGGACACGGGCGTGTCCCTCCCCCTGCGCAACTCTTGTCTTTTCCTTTTCGGTTTTTGGTTTGTTTCACCTGTTTAATGCTTTATCTTCCTTTGTGATGAACTATGAACTTGTTTTAATATGTGTTGGGAGTATTGAGGTTTAATTTCATATCATTTGGATGAGATTTAGGCATGCTTTTGCTGAATGCCATTTACGTGCGTTTTTGTGTCGTTTGTGATTTCCGTAACTCATTTCCCCTATCATATGACTTCTTATTGTTTTCAAACTTTGGAAATATGTTATATTATGTAATATGATGTATATAGTAGAGTGTTGTGAAAGATTGAACACGTTTGAATGTGGATTGAACTTAATCTACTTCAATGCTCTTATTTGCCTAAATGTCATATGAATTTGCATCATATGCACCCATATGACATTGCCGAGCATCCTATTTGGTTCATATTGAGTCTCCTCTCACTAGTACACACTGTTCCTTCTCTTGTACAGTTCGTTTCCAGGGCGGGGACTTCCGAATTGAATAGGCACCCGTATTGCTCATGCCTTATGTCTCGTGGTATTTGTAGCACCCGCACGGTGGGTCACCACATCCCCCGCACCACAGTCCGATCCACGTACGAAATGGAGGGTCCGTACATGAGCCAAACAGTGGCGAACGGGAGACTGACAGACTCACACCTAAGCTAGGCGGAACTTATACCCTGAACAAACAAAACCAAGCTACAAGCATGCGGAAGCAAGAAAGTAAGCCATGCAAAAATCAAACATTCAAAAGCAGTTGACGGGTTCAACTAGCATAAATACCTAATCCCGAATCAAGCAATGATCATAAATCCAACGGGTTCAACTAAACAGAGCAAACCTGTCCTAACCTGTCCCGAAATATTCATATCAATCCGTATCATAATTCAAATTCAACATATACGTAATTTATACAAAAATCATAAGTACTGAAATGCAGATGTAAGACAACCTAAAACAAAACAAAGACTCGAAAACAGACTCCAACTGACTGACATACTCCGCCTAGCACGAAACCCGAGCAAAACCTGCAAACTAAACAAAAGAGGGGAGGGGTCAGTCTTAACTCGACTGTGTGAGGGGGTTAACACACGCACACTATATATATAGGAGAGCAAAGCAGATACAAAAGTCATAATGTTCATGAACTCAGGGACAGGTTTTTCATACCAAAGCATTTTCCCGTGATATATACATATAGGATAATTGAATAACTTTAATCAAAACACTGTAACTTATAAACCCTCAACTTTTAACTTAATTTAGAATCTATCCCTGTTTCACGAACCTTAACCGAACATATACATAATAGAGAACTCGGCGGGTACGAGCTCAGACACTCCCAAACTCCCCAGAACATATCATATCAGAAACAAAGCAGAAAACTTACATACATATCATAACATATCATCCTCAACTCCAGTGATGGAAGGGTGTATACGCCCAAACCATCCATAGCAGACTCACGCGGGGTAGCTAACCCCAACGTGCCCTCCCCGGCTGGTACACCGAAGGCATCGGAATATCACGCCTTCCCTAGCTCCCGAGGTCGCGCGGGATACTCCGGATGGAGACTATGCACAGGCCGAACCTCGACGGCCCTATACCGTCCCGAGGGTTCCTTACCCATAGCTCCGGGGCCCAACATACAAATCATATCATAACCCGCTACAACAGAGACAGACAGACCGAACTTATACATATATACATACCACTTTCCGTTTCAGTCAAACTCGGTCCTTGCCAAACTTGGCTCATGAGAAGTATACGGTTAGAAGCATAGCTTCGCGTGGCAAAACATAACAAATCAGCTCACAGAGGCATACATAGGCCTGTACATTGCTTAACATACTTCCAAACTCATGACATATTCAACAAATACATACTTCACATTTAGTTATATACATATAAGGCTTATTGAATCACATGCAATCAAAACCGAGCACATTGAAATAAGGTGTAACTATATCCTAACCTCACCTTACACCGAAGAGGCCGAAGACAAGACGCTTGATCCACCCCGGAATCAACACGGCCGACAAAACACCACCCCGGGTGTACCTGGACAAACTGAACACCGGAACAAGACTTAGACACATGAATGAACCACATATACGCACGGCAATGCTCAAGCACTTAAATGATGTACTCACATAAGCAGGATTCAAATTCATATAAATTATATGCGAAACCAACACATTAAGGCACGTTCATATCATTTCATATCAATTCATTTAATACCTAACAAATTCAATTAACAAAGTTTAGACAATTCATATCGCATTTCATACAAATTCACGCAGTGCATTCATATTATTTCATTCCTCACACAAAACAATTCATACAAATTCACGTAGCTCACAAATCAAATAAATCATAATAGTCTGTTTCATATTTCATGTAAGTCAAATTCTAATCAAACTAAGTTCATTAAATTCATACGTTACATATTCAATTCATACATTACATTTAAGATTTCATTATTAAGGTCTATTAATTCAAATTAAACAAATTCCTACTTTACTCAAAATTACACAAACACCCCCTCTAGACTAACCAAGTAGCAAAATCAACAAGTCGGGGGTTCAATTTACGAAATACAAAGTCCATACTTATCACATGTCATATCATACATGATTTCATACACAATAGAATTCATTTCGATCAACAATTCAAACATATAGCAATTAATTTACATTTAAACAATTAATTCAAATAAGTCCCAAATACACAAATAAATTCATAGAAAATAAACCGAGTGTCCGATTGACGAACGGAAAGTGGTGATGGACTCACCACAACGAGGCGAACGAGCTGTCCGAAGCCCGCCGGAACGCCGCTGCCGGAGCCGCCGGAATAGTGACCGGCCGCCGTTCGGCCGCCGCCAAACAGTAAAATCTGGAGTCGAGCAAATGGGATTCATTAGTTCTCGTCGTTCCGAACAACTTTCGTGAAGGGCCCGAGGCCAAAAGATGGCCGGAAAAGGCCCCCGTCGAGCTCCGAAGTTTCTGCCGCCGCGTCATCGCCGGAACCACCACCTACGGTCACCGGTTGCTTGATTTGAGGTCGGAAATGGACTCAGGAGGTCGAAAGAGGTCGGATAGTACCAAGGGTCGTCTGAAAAACTCGCCGGAATGGCGAGTTCGCCGCTGCTACAGTAACGCCGCCGCCGTGCGCCACTTTCAGGCCGCGCGTGAGGCTCCGTCGCCGCCCCATTTGCTGCGCCACCAACGGGAATGGACCCGTCGGGAAAATCCGCTCCAGGCCTGGCCAAATTCCGGCCGAAAGCACCGCCGCAAGACACGGCTGAAGCTCGCGGCACCACCGCCGCCGCCTGCAACTCGCCATAGCGCCGCCTCCGCTGGTTTTCAGGCCATGATTTTGGTATCATCGTGACGGGCTCGTCGAGCTGATAAATTTCCGTTATTCACACGTCGAATTCCGTCGAGAAACGAGCAAGAACGAGCTTGTGTGTGTAAACACACCTCGAGTGCGTGTGAACAGTGCCAATCGCTGGAGGAAGACGCTGCAGCTGAGATCTGATCTTTTGGCACGCAAAACGAGGATCCGGGGTATATATCTCGGGTCCTCGTACGCAAAAACGATCAAACGAACGAGCTAACGACATCCGAATTGGGCAAACTTAGAGTCTACGGACTCGTTTCGCCGCCGCGGACGCGTTGAAGGGGTCAAAGAGGTCAAAATCTCAACCGAACGAGAAGTGACCGGAAAACCCCTAAAAGAGAAAATTACAAACAAGCCCCCTAAACTCCAAAAGAGTTCATAATAGGGCCATGCAAAAAAATAAAATCACACAATTAAACACATTAAAAGGTTGAAACGTGGCGTACCTTACACGTCGGACGAGCGGGGTGTCACAATCTCCCCTCCTTCAAAAGGACCTGTCCTCAGGTCCTATTACGGAGTCGTAAAGCTTCAAACTGGAATACTTCAATCCATCTCCTGAAATCGTGTAGAGTCATAGCCCTGGCGGTGAAGTTTATTCCCACTGATTGCATCAACTCCCTGTAGAGTTCCGTAGTCACAGAGGTTTGTTCAAACACTTGACTTGGTCGCTTCAGACTCGTTCGATCCCCCACTAGGCCACTGCACCCAAAGCTCAACCGCGACAAACATGAGAGAATCCCATCTCTCAGCACGCAAGAGAGAGAGCCCCGTCTCCCCAGCAATTCAAAGGAGAGAACCCCGTCTCTCAGGCACAGAATTGAGAGAACCCCGTCTCTCAACCACGTAATCGAGAGAGCCCCGTCTCTCAACCTAGGTCTGGCAGACTTCCACATCTTCCAAACATTCTAGTTTGAAAAAATCCAGCGTTTCTCAAACCCTAGATTCGAGAGAATCCAACATCTCCCAAACATCTAACTCCAAGAGAATCCAACATCTCTTGCTCACATAATTAGAAAGAATCCAACATCTTTTTATCACATAAATAGGGAGAATCCCACATCTCCCTAACACGCAAATAGAGAGAGATCTCAACAACTCTCTAGCACACAAGTTCACTTACACAGCATTCATACATACACACATTAAAGTAGCACTGGAGGCAAAACATGTGATGCATGTTTGGTGTACCTGATCACAACTGATATCGGTGTCCCTAGAGTATAGACTCATCATCCATGCTCAACTCAAGGGGGATATCGCGATGGAATTTCTATAAATAAAATCACAATATGCTTGTATGTGCATGAAGGTTAGTAAGTAACCAAAGAAATTATAAGCACCGAAGCACAGATAGTTCAAGCAAGCAGGTAATCCATTCAGTTTACAAAAATTCACAACAGCAACAAATTTTAAGTTATGAAATTTAAAGCAGTTAGTCACGTTATTACAATCGAGTAACATCAAACATTACACGTTGTCACATAGTCAAGCAGAATAAAATAAAATACAATTACTTATAAAATGTATGTGTGCAAATGCCATGAATACTCAGTGTACCGTTCACCGTAGTAGTGGAGTCGAGGTTGGCAATTTCTTTAACTTGAGAGGTTAATCAACTCCTTAACTGGCCATAGTTCCAACTTCCCGTTCAAACTTGCATTCTTTAGTATTCCTACAGATTCTCGGGTACTCAACTGATCTTGGATCGTCTCACTTGATTCTCGGGGTATAGTAATCCGTGTAATCTCTTGAAATCCCATTAGGATCCTCGGTAATCGGAAATTAACATTTCTTTCAAATGTGAAATCTCTCAGGACAATCATGGAGAAATAAATGAAGACTCTTTACACCGTCTTGCTTAGTACACCGTCATTGTAAAAGATGACCTTACCCTCAATATTTGGTGGAGTTGATCGTCAATGACCTCGGCACAAAATTCCATTGCTTGCACAATTTTCCCTTTTTTCTTTGTGTAAGTGTAACTACTCTGCTGAGTGTCTTTATAATAGTAACCCGATTTCCTGCTTGGAATTCTCTGAATGATACAAGTGTCTTGATCTCTTCATTGTCACCTTACCTCTTCCAGAGTTAGAAATGCTGACTTTCTTATAAACCATGTTACTCCCGAGTACCTCCAAGTAGTAAGTACATATCCTGAAAGCAACTTAATAGTTAAAAGATTTCTTGTTTTTCCCCACGGTCTTCTTATCTTCAGAATTATCTAGCATCACTTGGACATTTTTCCACGGCTTGGAAGTACGATTTCTTGAACCTGAAGTCTTCTACGCTCATGGAATTAGCATTCTGTATTTTCTTTAGTAATTACTCTTCGATTGTTTCCCGAGTCTTCTTCATGGTTGTCACTTTAATCAAACTTCCTTAGTTCACTCTTTAGGAGTTCGTAGAATTAAATGAACTCCCCTTTTTGTTTTTCATCCAATTGTTTATACATGATCGGCCGAAATCCACCCAGAATTTCTTTACTTTTCTTTATCATTCCCATTTGTTATTTCCTGTCTTTCAAGTAATCCCACATCACGACAATTCAGCTTGGATCTAGAAATACCCCGACTTTCATCAAATCATTTATGAGGCTATGAGCATCGCATCGTGTAGAAAGATTGACCACAACCCAACATTCTATCTTACATGCATTCACCCTATCTTGAAGCTATTGGCTCGACTGTATATTTTCTGGTCAAACCCTGTTCGAATTCAAACGTTGCTTCGACCAAGACAGCAAGTAGTGGATCAGGTAGGAGAACACCTAAAGTACAACCACGAAGCTAATGCATGTGGGGTTAGGGATGTGAATGGAGTGCACTCATATCCAGCAAAGAAAGCAGTCAAGCACGTAGAACAATATCCAAAATAATTAAAATTTACTCCAATGCATGATGCACGTGCCATGTATGCATAATACCCGTTTTTATAGCAGTAGCATTCATTCCTTGTTATAAATTCTTGTAGAGGTCCATTTGCTTTTCATCCAAGTAGTCAGAAGATGAGAGTTTCAAATCCTCCTTCATAATTTTGTAGAAGTGGAAAGTGTTGTCACAATCAACTTCAATTTTGTTATCGAGCCCACACCCTGTAATTCACAAATGGACATTTATTTATGCATGAGGGTTAGTACGTGGGTATGTCAAGTAATGAAAGCTACTAAGAGCACCTAATTAATGCAAATGCAACAAGTAATTTACTAAAATTTAAAGCATAACAACGTTAATTTTGCAAAAATCGTAATCATAGTGTGCACACAATCACATAAGCTCAGACAAATTCATACAGAGAAGTCAAATTTTCACATCAGGCGAATACAATGCACAAGTATTCCTATGCCGTCCGACCTAAACTGACACGACACGACTCCAGAGCACCGGTTCTGAACCTGGTAGCTCTGATACCACTTAAGGATGTAGCACCCGCACGGTGGGTCACCACATCCCCCGCACCACAGTCCGATCCACGTACGAAATGGAGGGTCCGTACATGAGCCAAACAGTGGCGAACGGGAGACTGACAGACTCACACCTAAGCTAGGCGGAACTTATACCCTGAACAAACAAAACCAAGCTACAAGCATGCGGAAGCAAGAAAGTAAGCCATGCAAAAATCAAACATTCAAAAGCAGTTGACGGGTTCAACTAGCATAAATACCTAATCCCGAATCAAGCAATGATCATAAATCCAACGGGTTCAACTAAACAGAGCAAACCTGTCCTAACCTGTCCCGAAATATTCATATCAATCCGTATCATAATTCAAATTCAACATATACGTAATTTATACAAAAATCATAAGTACTGAAATGCAGATGTAAGACAACCTAAAACAAAACAAAGACTCGAAAACAGACTCCAACTGACTGACATACTCCGCCTAGCACGAAACCCGAGCAAAACCTGCAAACTAAACAAAAGAGGGGAGGGGTCAGTCTTAACTCGACTGTGTGAGGGGGTTAACACACGCACACTATATATATAGGAGAGCAAAGCAGATACAAAAGTCATAATGTTCATGAACTCAGGGACAGGTTTTTCATACCAAAGCATTTTCCCGTGATATATACATATAGGATAATTGAATAACTTTAATCAAAACACTGCAACTTATAAACCCTCAACTTTTAACTTAATTTAGAATCTATCCCTGTTTCACGAACCTTAACCGAACATATACATAATAGAGAACTCGGCGGGTACGAGCTCAGACACTCCCAAACTCCCCAGAACATATCATATCAGAAACAAAGCAGAAAACTTACATACATATCATAACATATCATCCTCAACTCCAGTGATGGAAGGGTGTATACGCCCAAACCATCCATAGCAGACTCACGCGGGGTAGCTAACCCCAACGTGCCCTCCCCGGCTGGTACACCGAAGGCATCGGAATATCACGCCTTCCCTAGCTCCCGAGGTCGCGCGGGATACTCCGGATGGAGACTATGCACAGGCCGAACCTCGACGGCCCTATACCGTCCCGAGGGTTCCTTACCCATAGCTCCGGGGCCCAACATACAAATCATATCATAACCCGCTACAACAGAGACAGACAGACCGAACTTATACATATATACATACCACTTTCCGTTTCAGTCAAACTCGGTCCTTGCCAAACTTGGCTCATGAGAAGTATACGGTTAGAAGCATAGCTTCGCGTGGCAAAACATAACAAATCAGCTCACAGAGGCATACATAGGCCTGTACATTGCTTAACATACTTCCAAACTCATGACATATTCAACAAATACATACTTCACATTTAGTTATATACATATAAGGCTTATTGAATCACATGCAATCAAAACCGAGCACATTGAAATAAGGTGTAACTATATCCTAACCTCACCTTACACCGAAGAGGCCGAAGACAAGACGCTTGATCCACCCCGGAATCAACACGGCCGACAAAACACCACCCCGGGTGTACCTGGACAAACTGAACACCGGAACAAGACTTAGACACATGAATGAACCACATATACGCACGGCAATGCTCAAGCACTTAAATGATGTACTCACATCAGCAGGATTCAAATTCATATAAATTATATGCGAAACCAACACATTAAGGCACGTTCATATCATTTCATATCAATTCATTTAATACCTAACAAATTCAATTAACAAAGTTTAGACAATTCATATCGCATTTCAAACAAATTCACGCAGTGCATTCATATTATTTCATTCCTCACACAAAACAATTCATACAAATTCACGTAGCTCACAAATCAAATAAATCATAATAGCCTGTTTCATATTTCATGTAAGTCAAATTCTAATCAAACTAAGTTCATTAAATTCATACGTTACATATTCAATTCATACATTACATTTAAGATTTCATTATTAAGGTCTATTAATTCAAATTAAACAAATTCCTACTTTACTAAAAATTACACAAACACCCCCTCTAGACTAACCAAGTAGCAAAATCAACAAGTCGGGGGTTCAATTTACGAAATACAAAGTCCATACTTATCACATTTCATATCATACATGATTTCATACACAATAGAATTCATTTCGATCAACAATTCAAACATATAGCAATTAATTTACATTTAAACAATTAATTCAAATAAGTCCCAAATACACAAATAAATTCATAGAAAATAAACCGAGTGTCCGATTGACGAACGGAAAGTGGTGATGGACTCACCACAACGAGGCGAACGAGCTGTCCGAAGCCCGCCGGAACGCCGCTGCCGGAGCCGCCGGAATAGTGACCGGCCGCCGTTCGGCCGCCGCCAAACAGTAAAATCTGGAGTCGAGCAAATGGGATTCATTAGTTCTCGTCGTTCCGAACAACTTTCGTGAAGGGCCCGAGGCCAAAAGATGGCCGGAAAAGGCCCCCGTCGAGCTCCGAAGTTTCTGCCGCCGCGTCATCGCCGGAACCACCACCTACGGTCACCGGTTGCTTGATTTGAGGTCGGAAATGGACTCAGGAGGTCGAAAGAGGTCGGATAGTACCAAGGGTCGTCTGAAAAACTCGCCGGAATGGCGAGTTCGCCACTGCTACAGTAACGCCGCCGCCGTGCGCCACTTTCAGGCCGCGCGTGAGGCTCCGTCGCTGCCCCATTTGCTGCGCCACCAACGGGAATGGACCCGTCGGGAAAATCCGCTCCAGGCCTGGCCAAATTCTGGCCGAAAGCACCGCCGTAAACCGCCGCAAGACACGGCTGAAGCTCGCGGCACCACCGCCGCCGCCTGCAACTCGCCATAGCGCCGCCTCCGCTGGTTTTCAGGCCATGATTTTGGTATCATCGTGACGGGCTCGTCGAGCTGATAAATTTCCGTTATTCACACGTCGAATTCCGTCGAGAAACGAGCAAGAACGAGCTTGTGTGTGTAAACACACCTCGAGTGCGTGTGAACAGTGCCAATCGCTGGAGGAAGACGCTGCAGCTGAGATCTGATCTTTTGGCACGCAAAACGAGGATCCGGGGTATATATCTCGGGTCCTCGTACGCAAAAACGATCAAACGAACGAGCTAACGACATCCGAATTGGGCAAACTTAGAGTCTACGGACTCGTTTCGCCGCCCCGGACGCGTTGAAGGGGTCAAAGAGGTCAAAATCTCAACCGAACGAGAAGTGACCGGAAAACCCCTAAAAGAGAAAATTGCAAACAAGCCCCCTAAACTCCAAAAGAGTTCATAATAGGGCCATGCAAAAAAATAAAATCACACAATTAAACACATTAAAAGGTTGAAACGTGGCGTACCTTACACGTCGGACGAGCGGGGTGTCACAGTATTCCAGGTGAGGGTGTTTTCGTTCTAGTTACGTATCAATCCCTACAACCCCTATGTGATAAGTTTTGGGCCAAAAACCTTATATATATACTTATACCATTTTCAAAGTGGAGTTATCGAGTAAATTATTATCGAGTAACCCTTTTCTAATTAATTATGAAATATGTTATGTTTCTTATGAATTGATATGTTTTGGCGAGATTATGCATTTATGTTATGTTCACGGGCCCAGGAATTTAGTACATGTGGCTATCCGGGGAGGCAAGGGCCGACAGTGATCCCATTTGCTGATTCCATTTATGTTTTATGTCGAAACGGATCTCGTCAGGAGTTTTGACGAGAAAACGCTAGTCGGGCTTTTGAGGATTCATGTACCTCACTAGCCATTATGTATGAGGTGGATGGGTCTTGCTAACCCTTCCACCACTCGGAGGAAGAAGGTTGAAACTTATTTTATGATTATGATTATGATTATGATTATGTTATGATTGATAGGCACCGTGCGGGAAGGCCGGGACACGGATTGCCCAAACGAATATGTTTTAGGGTATGATATATGATCTGCGTGTATTATGATATATTGCATGATCACCTATTTAATGTATTATTGGTATTTGTCGTACACGGTCGAAGTTTGGTTGGAGATAATGCACGCTCACTCACCGAGCCTTTATGTTTATGTATGAATTATGAATTTAATGAATTTAATATGATTAGTCGTAAAGTCCGAGCATTGCTTAGTTATTCTCGTGCCCTTTTGGGAACTAATTTTAAATAAAACCTTGCTCGGGATTTATGACTTGCATGCGCATGTTTCTATATATATGTATCGCTCCTGCTCACTTGGTCTTCTAGAGATTGACCCCTCTTTCCCACTCTTCCAGTTTCTTTTGCAGGTGTTGGTTACTAGGTGGAGTTAGAGTGTCGAGTCTTTGTTCTAGTCCCATTCACTTACGCTCACTGCATACTATATGATTTCTAAGTATTGTATTGACCTTTTATTATTGGCCGTTGTGCCCTTATTGAACTGATATTATTTCAGGACAGGTTCTGGAGCTAGTTGAACCCGTTGTTATGTTGTTGCCTTGTATTGATTCGGGACAGGGTAGGACAGGTGCATTGATTAGTGGAACCCGTATTCATATTCTTGTTGGATTTCATTTATTTCTTTGGTATTACATGAATGATTTCCTTGCTTCCGCATTTTGGTTATTGTTGATTATTCCAGGGTTAGACTATTGTTTTGTTTGTCACCCGTTCGCTCTGAGTCCGATTCATGTATGGACTGCCTATTTCATATGTGGATTAGACTCATAGTGCGGGGGATGTGGTGCCTATCGTCCCGGGTGCTACATCTATAAGTGGTATCAGAGCCTCGGGTTGCAAAACTCGGACTCTCGTGTCGTGTGGGTCAGTGTAGGTCGTTCGGCATAGGAACTACGTGATAATGTGCACATTGCATCGATCTTGAACATGAAATTGTCTTTCTTTTTAATTTTGTCGAATTACTTATTGCATTTTATATTGAATCCGTGCCTTTCGTGTTGAATATGTGTCATATGCATGTACTAATCGCATGCATGTATCCTTGAAATAAGTTATGAATTACAGGTTATGAAGATAATATCAAACCACGACCAAGTATCATGCTAACAACGCCTTATTGTAAGTTCTTCCGGAGTCATGGAAGATAGGAGGGATGCACCGGGGAAGAATATGGAGAGTTCGAGATGAGAGACCTTCCTATATGGAGCTAGAGTTCAAGGGTTGGGAGCCGGAATGGGAGGTTCCACTTTAGGGATGCTATGGTAGAGAGAGACACTTGGTAAGATAAGAAGTTGTTCGGGGAAAATAGTTATGACTCCTGTAGCGCCTCCCCAACACTACAACCCCACACCGCAATACTCCCTGAGTGGAGGTTAGACCCAACACCCAGGAAATACTACGGCGAACGGTCAGAATAATATGAATGGAGTGTGCGACACAGTGCAGTGGAAGATAAAGAGATTCAACTTTACCAATGAACGGGGAGAATAACGTACAATGAGCAAGGATTATCATTATTGATCAAAGTAGTTTGCAGAAGAGTACAACAGGTTAACATGCAAGGACAAAGTATGAGATGGTTTGTTTCTACAGAGAGTAGGTTCAAGACAGTGTACTCGTATGATCGGATCCAACCTACGGTTGTAGTGCTTCAAGATACCTCTAGTTGTCGTTCATTGATTCCTGAAATCATGCATTTTAAAATAGGCGAGAGGGTTAGTCAAAGTGACTAAGTGAAGGGGGTATGAGGGTTTATAGATATATGTATATATATATATATTTATATTTATATGATCAAGAAGATCTTGATCTATAATATTAACAATAAGATATGGCAAATAGGAAACGGTTCATAATAATTGTAAAACAGGGATAGGGGTAGTTTGGAATCTTTATAGAAATATGAACCGTTTGTAACAAGAACTTGAATGCCCGCAAGCTAGGCCTTTCCACCCATAACTCCTTAAATAATTGGTAAAATAATATCGGGCTGATCAGGCTCCGATACTTCAATAAAATCAAGAATATTAACTCCGCTACTCCTTGATGTCAATAGGGAATCAAACCCTAGAGACCACGAACTAGATTCGGGAGGCAGCTATCTCTCCCTCATCCCTTGGCGTGGAGTAACTAACCTCCAGTTAAACCACTACCAAGAGGTGGTGGCAGTCCGCAGCACCAACAATACCCTCGGCCCGATACCTTCCGGGTAATTGCTCGCTACGGATACAGTCGGGGCCCATAACAGGAATCGAGAACAATATTTTACTTGCATAACCCGGAATCAATGTTTTGATAAAATGGACTTGAAATGTATAATGTTCTAGAAAAACGTTGATTCCGGCAAGAAAGTATTTTTCCCTTAAAAGGGATAGTGTAGTAAAGTAATATATATATATATATATATATATATATATATATATATATATATATATATATATGTATATGGCAGTAAATCAATATGATGGGTAGGCTTAAAAATAGTTTTTATATAGATACGTATGTATAGGCATGATTCCAGTTGAAAACATTTTAACCCTCACCTATACCGGTAGTCAGACATTGTAATGTGGATTCCAGTGCGCCTGAAAGTATTAACTACTATAGGCTTAGAACTAGGTTCTTAATGCTAATCAAATAAACACATAAAACACATAATGTTCATGCATAAAAGGATTACATCAAGTAAACACATAAATTATGTCATGTTAAAGAATTCCCGGTAAACTCTAATTTTAACCGTTTAAGGGAAATTAAGTAATTAATCAGGTTTCATGAATTCTTTAACCACTTATATTTATTAATCACATTATAATCCTTATTATAACATTAGAAATGAATTTTAGAATTTAATTTGACAATGTAGGTTATATTTCGAAAATAATCCATAATTTACCGATTTTTGGAAAATTCGGATAAAATCTTTATTTAAAAAATTTCAAAACTAATTTTATAATTATTTTAATAATATTTTCGAAATTATCAGCTTATGGGTTGACCAAAAAGTCAAAGTTACTATTGAAAACATTTACTATTCAATTCTTATGAATTAAACACTTTATAACATAAAATCGAACACACATACTCACACACTATCACAAGTGCACTTAAAATTATTCAAGAACAACATGAACATGTTCTTGAGCCTATTTGAATATTCAAAGAAGGTATGTAACACACTTGATCATATTCATATTTATAACATAGAATTTGAAGCATAATATAGCAAAATATATTAATTCTCTATGAAAAATAATTCTAAATAAATTATTCTTGACATGAATTTAATTAAACAAGATCATAATTATTTAAACACATATTCATATCATATCATATCATAACTCATGCATTTAATTAAATAAAATGCATATATGTTATCACATTTTTCCTAAACTAGCATAAATAGCATATATTTCATAAAATAAATTCCTAAAGTATAATTTAATTAATCCTAGGCATGCTACTATTATTTTTATACTAAGAACATTATATAAAGCATGAAATAATAAAAGAAAAACATACCTTAGAGAGAGAGAGGGAGAATGGCGTGAGAATGGGGAGAAGAGAGTGATTTTGTGTGTTGATTTGTGAGGTATAAATGAGGCTTAAGGGCGGTATTTATAGGTAGTCATGACGGGTCTCTAAGCAATAAATGAAAGTTTATGGGAGATGTGGTTGCTTATGATTTCAACAAATGCTTGGTAATAAATTAGGAGACGTGGTTAAATTACATGTTAAACAAATGCTAGGTAATTAACTAAGAAATGTGGAGAAATTATGCTCATTTGTTTAATCCTTCTAGAAGATCATGTGGTCATGGATGATGTCATTTTGAATAAAAATAAATGTAAAAATAATATAAAATTTATTCAAGAGTCGAGAGGTAAAAGATTGAAGTAGTGAATTAATGAAAAAATAGGTGAAAAATGAGCTTTGTTTTGATTATAAATGTGAAATATTTAGAGCTTTCGTTTATAAATTATGAATATGAAAGATGATGAAAATCATAGGAAAATTATATAAACGAAGCTATGATAGAGTTTAAAGATGGGAAAAATCATTATAATGTAGAGGAAAGTTCAAGGATCGTTTCAAGTATAATTTCGACTATTGAATAAAAGTTAATTTGTTCAAAATAAAATGATGATTTTTAGAAAGGAAAATATTTATAAAATATGCTACGGTGAAATTGAGTTTTTAGTAAATGCATGAAAATTCATAAAATAATTTAAGGGTCGTTTTGGTTATAATTTTGAATATCAAAAAGTAGATGAGTAGGGATTTATTGATGATCGAATCATAAGCTAGGGTTTTTGCCGGTTTTTGATACTACGGGAGCTAGGATGGGAATTATGTTCACGGAGAGTATCACGATCCTCGAAATAATGTGAGGATTCTTTTGATTAAAATATTGGGTAATGAAAGTATTTCGGGAAATGTAAGAATATTTTGGAGCTATAGGGGTATTTTCGTAATTTCTAACTTGCCCCTGTTTTGGGCTGTTACAATCCTTCCCCCTTAAAAAGAATCTGTCCTCAGATTCTCCTCATGTTTCATAATAACTTTAAATAATGTTGATATCCTCCATTTATGATAAGACAGGTTTCCAAAGGAGGACTTATTTTAAACACATAAGGTAATTGTTCAAGTAAGAAATTTGAATGCGTACATAAATGATGCAATGAATGCATGGCGCCAGGATTAGTAACTGGCGTGTTTAGAATGCATACCTTGAACAACTTTGGGGATGACAATTTTAAGCTGCAACCACCCTTATAGAGATAATATAATGCATGGTAGTTGAGAATGATGTGCAGATGGTCACAAAATTAAAATTTCCAAGTAATAGCAATTAACAGACACAACATCCTTAGCAGAGATAAAGTACATATAAAGGCACAGAAAATTAATAAGTTAGTTTTCGGTCCTACTGGTATCTTGAAGCAATTCTAATAACTTAAGATTTGAACGAATTAGGATGTAGCACCCCGCACGTGAGGCACCACATCCCCCGCACTATGGCTCGACACGAGTAACGAAATAGTAAATCCGCACCCGTATCAAACCATAGCGAACGGGAGACAAACATAAAAAAAAACCTTCCTAAGCCAGGCGGAGCTAGACCCTGCAATAACAACCAAAGTATGATGCATAGCAAAGCCAAAGTTCAAGTATACCAACCATAAGCAGAAATTGGGCTCTTCAGGCCTCTTTTAATTCAATAGCAAAAGTCAGTAATGGCAATTCAATAACAATTACTTAATTATACAAGTTCTTGATATAATAGAACGAATCATACATAATTCCAATACATAAATGAGTGCAGGGACTCTCCTAAACTAACTCGACCACTTAAAGACTCCAAACATCTCCGCCTAGCTCGAAACTCCAAAGCCAAACCTGCACACTTAAGTGTTGGGGAGGGAGAGGGTCAGTCTCTAGAAGACTGAGTGAGCAGGAGCGATATACATATATAGAAACATGCACATGCAAGTCATAAATTCCGAACAAGGTTTTATTTGAAATTAGTTCCCTACAAGGGCAAGAGAATGACTAATCAATGCTCGGATTTTATGACTAATCATATTAGTTCATTACATTCATAAATCATACATAAACATAAGGCTCGGCGAGTGAGCGTGCACAATCTCCAACCAAACTCCGACCGTGTACAACAAATATCATTAATAAGTTGATTAGGTGATCATACAATATATTATAATACACACAGACCATAAATCATATCATAAACATATTCGTTTGGGCAATCCGTATCCTAGCCTTCCCGCACGGTGCAGAATCATATCATATCATATCATAACATATTCATAAGCATAATCATAAATCATAACCAACCTTCTTCCTCCGGGCGGTGGATGGGTTTGCAAGGCCCGACCACCCAATCATATCAATGCGGCTATGAGGTTCATGAGGTCTCAAAGCCCGGTTAGCGTTTCCCCGTCAGGAACCTCCCTTGACGAAGTCCGTTTCGCCGTAAATGGTTGGAACTAGTATATGGGATCCCCGTCAGCCCTTGCTTCCTCGGTTAGCCACATATACTAAGTCCCAGGGCCCGTGCAATCATAACATGCATAACATGATCTTGCTAAAACATATCAATACATACATAGGATACATACTATAAGAAATCATACTTTACCGTGTAACTCGGCATATGCTATATACGTACCTCTCCGTGTCATCCTAATCCGTAGCTAGCATGAAGACACACGGTTTGGAGCATAGCCTCATTACAAAACCATTTTTAAGCTTATATACGCTCATACGTATAATTCAGAAGAATTTACTCGATAACTACATTTGAAAACCATATATATATAATCATAAGGTTTTGGCCAAAGCTTTTCACATAAGGGTTGTAGGGTTTGTTACATAGCTAAAACAAAACCACCCTCACCTGAACCAAGATGAAACAAGGAACGAGTACCAAGTGCCTGAACAAGATCTCTCCACCCTGGAGACAAACTGTACAAAAGACCACAAGACGTGTTCGTGAGACTCAGGACTCTTAATGAACCATATATGACGCACGGCAATGCACAAGCATGATATGAAGGCATAAAGATCATATTAAGTCATGAAAATCATATAACCAATTCATTCACTTGTTCAATCATAAATAATTCAAATTCTTCAATTCAATCTCCAATCAAATTAATTCAAGAATTCAAATAGGAGCATAGAACATATTCAAACTCACCCATACTGCTACCACTTACTTCATATTACATGAGATAGCATATTTCCAAGGTTTGACAACAAGAAGGAAGCATATGAAATAGAAAATGAATTACGCGCTTCATAAACGATATATAAACACACATAAACGGCAATAAGCAAAAGCATGCCTATAACTCATCCAAATGCCATGAAATTAAACCAAAATGCTCCCAACATATAGCAAAACAATTTCATAGTTCAACACAAAAGGAGATAAAGTCATTCAAGAGGTGAAATAAATCAAAAACCGAAAAGGAAGCAACACGGACTGCGCAGGGGAAGGGACACGGGGGTGTCACCAACCCTAGCCAAACTGAGCCACGACCGTGGCTCAGTACAGAGCTGCCCAGAAGGTGTGACACGCCCGTGTCTCTCACTTATGTGTAAATGAGACACGGGGGTGTCACGGTACAGAACTTATCCACACACAAAGTTTTTCCGGCAAAACTGATCTCATACCAAATCAATCCAAAAACATACCAAATGAACTCCAAATGCTCTGAAACTTAATATACAACATATATAGCATGATAGGAACATTTTTCATTTAGAGTGCAAATGCTAAATCACACATTAAGGTCATCGAATCCAAGCAAAAAAACTGGGTCGCCAAAATCGCACATAAGAGCTCAATTGTTCAATCATGCCTTGATCAAGTACTTAGGGCTTGAATTTGGATCTGAAACTTTGGGGAATGCATGCTAACATACTAAACTACTAATTTAATTTAGATATATGCAAAATGGCACACTTTAAAGCACATTAGGGTGACCAACAACCACACAATTGCAACAGCAACAATTCTGTCAAAGATCATGCATAAGAACAGGCCATGTTTTTCGGTTCTGAGGCTTAAAATGGATCCAAATACTTAAAACATGAATGCTAACATTTATAACAATGAGTGTACATCAACTCCATACAATTTCACACGAAATGGAGACCATTTGATCAAGCAATAACACAAAATTTCACACAGCAGTTCGAAAAACAGGGGAATCAATTTGATCATCAAGTTTGGAGCTCCATATCTCATAATTTCACCAAAGGATCAAGAGATAAAATCCTCCTAATATCATATACTATCAGTTAGGAAAGAAATGGGTCAAGAAATAAGTTCATATAATCATGTATAAGCAAGAAAATCAGTCACACCAACAACTAGGTCACAAGAACAAAAATCCCTAAAAGTTCATACCAAACTCATCATTCAAACCCTAAAGGTTTTCTCTTTCTCCTCTTCTTCTCTCTCTCGTTTCAGTTGCAGCTGGAAATGGAGATATTTGGCTCGGTTTTCAGAGCTAAAGGGAAGAGGAAGGGGTTAACCCAAGGTACAAGAGTCATGGTTAAGGTATGGTTAGGTTAGGTTAAGTAAAAAGGGTCCCACCATGAAGACTAGTCAACAAAAGAAGCTCTTCTTGCACGAGTTGCTCGTTACGGTTGGATTTCGGAAGTCTTAATAATTTCAAAAAGGTATGAGGCTTGTTCCATTGTCTCCGAATCGTCGATACGAAGGCAACGGAGGTGTCGAATTAGAATCCGAATTCCAGAGCTCAAGATATCACGTACGGAACCAAGGGTGCGCTAATTGCTCGTTAGCCCCCGACTTGGTTCCACAAATCAAATTAAATTTGTTAACGCGTCGAATGAATCCGAAAACATAAACCGAGCATATAGGCATGTTCATAACACACATATTTATGTCATACTAAATTTCCATACCCATCCGATATCATTACATATATGAACGAAGCACAAATAGAACACTCATGCGCATGAACGAATTCATATTGTTATAAATAATTTACTAAAACTTAAATTCCATATTCATTAAATTAAAACCAACTAATAACATTTGAAATTAATTAACGAAATTACCGAAATAGTTAAGGTAACACGAAACCTTAATTAAGAAATTAAACACTAAATATCAAAGTAAAATAAAATGAATTAATTAAGATAACCATAGTCTATAGTTTAAATCAAATATAAACACTTATAAACAATAAATCATATAATTAAATAATTAAATTACGCAATTTATATACAAATACGTCACATTATTATAACCCAAAAACTGGGGCGTTACAATCTCTCCCCCTTAAAAAGAATCCGTCCTCGAATTCAAAACACGCCTGAAAACAAACAATGAGAGATTCCCCGTCTCTCACAAGGAACAAGGAGAGAGCCCCGTCTCTCGAGCAACAATGAGAGAACCCCGTCTCTCGAGTAACAATGAGAGAACCCCGTCTCTCGCAAGCAACAAGGAGAGGGCCCCGTCTCTCGAGCAACAATGAGAGAACCTCGTCTCTCGCAAGTAAAGAGAGTACCCCGTCTCTCAAACGAATTTAAAATAAGGAAGTCTCCAATACTCCCAAGCAACTCACGCAAAACCAAATTTAAAATCACGTAAGGCACCCAAAGCAAGTAATAAATGTCGCCCCCATTGATTTTAAAATATTCCAGGTAATTTAACACAATACAAGATTAAAGCACCTAACATAAAAATTATATAAGTTAAATTTGCATGGATGCATGTATCATGAATGCTATAAGTACCGTTCACCGTAGTTGCAAAAATTCAAAGTTGTGAATTGTCGTTGTCCAAGGTATGATCTGTCCTGAATGTAGGTCAGTGCCCAGCTTGTCTTTAACCTCTTCAGGATACCCCGATGAAACCATTGATGAATCCTCTAGGGATTATACTCTTAGATCCTGTCTACCTGGTACTGCTTCCAGTCTTCATCATTCCCCTTAATCCTCATTCGACCAACCAACTCTTTTTAATTAACCACGCTTGACCTCCCGAATATCCTTAGACCATCTGTCTCAAAGTTAGATCCATAGCTACTATCTTACTCATATCAAAGTTTAAAATATCCTCGAGAATAACTACCCCTGACCACCTTGACGATTCAATCCCTACCTTGAGGTATTTGTCAATAGGATCTACCTTAACACGAATCCTTTTTCATCTTCCGTGCATATTATCCATTCATTCCCTTTAACCCCTTAAGGTTACATTCGGCATCAAGCCCCACAATTCTTGAATCGAAGATAAAATGTTCTTGATGCGTTTTGAAGTTTGATGTAAATCCTCCAATGATCATCTTTTCCGGTTTGGTTTCTTCGTAGATTTCCTTCCGGATCACCTTTGATAGAACCGATAACTTAATAATATTGTCTCGGATCCCTTAATACTTTTACTGAATAAATCTTGATCAACAACATTCCCTCATATAATAGATTGATCCAATTTTCCCTTAGTTAATTCCATCTTAGGAGGTCACCGAAACTCCCATATAATTTCATCACTCCCAATTCGGAATTCCAGACATAGGATCGTTCAATAAACTCTCTTCTTTATATCTCGAAAAATCTTCCCCCGAATTTGGCATCGTCACTTCTCTCTTAACAACTTAACCATTACCGTCCTCTTATTCATTTCCAATGGCTACCATTAGGATTTCCGAATTCTCCTTAATTTGCATCCCCGTTGTTGCTATTGACATATTTATTCGAGCACTACTTCCATCCTCTATTTTATCTCTCGGTCGTGCTCTCCCCCTTAAAATTTTGCTCTTTCATGTCGAATTCCCTCTTCCCTATTCTTATTCGATCCGAACACCCCAAAGATGAATCTAATCTGACTTTCCTTCGGAGGTCCTTTCCACTAACCTATCCCTTTCCTAAAGTTCTTTATTTCCCAAAATCACCTTCCTTCTAATGTCATCCTATTATTTCTCTTCCTCATAACTCAAATGCGGCTCGGTTGAACTGATACTTGATAGTTGAGGAGAAAGGACTTCCCATCAAGTAAACACTAAAATGCATGTCGGGTAAAGATGGCAATGCATGTATCCCGTTTACATCGAGCAATTATGCCACACATTAGCGCAACGAAACCCATTTAGAAATACACGGATAAAATAAGGTCAAAAGAATAAATAATTAATGTAAAATATGATGCACGTGCTATGAATGCTTTGGAACCTGTCACCGATGTGTTAAGTTATTAGCTCGGTAGCTTTCCTCGTTCTTCCGATCCCAAGGTCACTTGACCTGGTAATTAATCCTTGCCTTTCCCACGGTCTTCGAAACTTCCATGCATCTTTGTAAATCAACTTGTATCTTCCACTGTCCGAGATTGCAATTTCTTGATCCCTAATTCTTCCACGTCCACTGAGTTAGCATCCACACCTCTCCTCGCAATTCGACCTTTACTTCTAATCGTCACCTTAATCAAGAATCCCATGCCTATCCTTTGTGAATTCAATTCACCTCCAATTGTTTACATTTGAGCGCATGATATCCTCGCAAGGAGTGATTGCCTTTCTTTACCGTTTCCATTTGTTGCTTCATATCTTCCATTTTACTTCACACATGGCAACTCAGCTTGGTTTTGGAAAAACGAACTCATATCCCAATCAACACCTTGATCAAGATCCCCGTGACTATTGTTTATGAGTTTCCCATCACGATTGAAATCCAGAGCACCCAAGTCCAACTCTTCCCGGTCTTACTTCGACAGACTTGATTTCAATTCACTAGGCTTAATCAGAAATCCTTCTTGTCGACCCCAGGTACAAAGCTCCGACCGGACCCATTTCATCTTAGTCTCTCCTAATTATCGAGACCTCTTCAACGATCCAATCCGGGATCACAATATCTTCAAGGTTCGTTCACTTCATTCTTTAGGTTGAAAGATCTTGCTGAATCCAATTAAAACACTCCAAGTAGCAGATTCTCATAAATTAGTCTTTTGAGTCCCAACAATCCCATGATTAACTCCTATTCCGATTTCACCAAAATGTCTCTCTCTGCCATCGCATCTCTAAATTCAATCTTCCCATTCCGAATCCTCATCCTTGACTCTAGCTCCATTTGGGAAGTCTCCCATCTCTAATTCTCTACATTCTTCCCAGAGTATCCCGCCCATCTTCCATGTCTCAGAAAGGTTTGCAATCGATCTTCTTTGTCGTAGAACTTGGCCGTGGTTTGATATTATCTCCATAACCTATAAATCACAGCTTACTTCAAGAGTAGATGCATGCGATTAGTGCATGCTCATGACACATTTTCAACAATTAATGCAAGGATCCTTATGTAAATGCAACAGATAGTCTAGCAAAATTCAAAAAGGAAAGCCAAACTCATGTGCAAGATCAATGCAATGCACACATTGTCATATAGTCCCTAAGCCGTACGACCTAGACTGACTCACACACGACACGAGAACACCAGTTTTGCAACCGGGCTCTGATACCACTTAAGGATGTAGCACCCCGCACGTGAGGCACCACATCCCTCGCACTATGGCTCGACACGAGTAACGAAACAGTAAATCCGCACCCGTATCAAACCATAGCAAACGGGAGACAAACATAAAAAAAATCCTTCCTAAGCCAGGCGGAGCTAGACCCTTCAATAACAACCAAAGTATGATGCATAGCAAAGCCAAAGTTCAAGTATACCAACCATAAGCAGAAATTGGGCTCTTCAGGCCTCTTTTAATTCAATAGCAAAACTCAGTAACGGCAATTCAATAACAATTAATTAATTATACAAGTTCATGATATAATAGAACGAATCATACATAATTCTAATACATAAATGAGTGCAGGGACTCTCCTAAACTAACTCGACCACTTAAAGACTCCAAACATCTCCGCCTAGCTCGAAACTCCAAAGCCAAACCTGCACACTTAAGTGTTGGGGAGGGAGAGGGTCAGTCTCTAGAAGACTGAGTGAGCAGGAGCGATATACATATATAGAAACATGCACATGCAAGTCATAAATTCCGAACAAGGTTTTATTTGAAATTAGTTCCCTAAAAGGGCAAGAGAATGACTAATCAATGCTCGGATTTTATGACTAATCATATTAATTCATTACATTCATAAATCATACATAAACATAAGGCTCGGCGAGTGAGCGTGCACAATCTCCAACCAAACTCCGACCGTGTAAAACAAATATCATTAATATGTTGATTAGGTGATCATGCAATATATTATAATACACACAGACCATAAATCATATCATAAACATATTCGTTTGGGCAATCCGTGTCCCGGCCTTCCCGCACGGTGCAGAATCATATCATATCATAACATATTCATAAGCATAATCATAAATCATAACCAACCTTCTTCCTCCGGGTGGTGGACGGGTTTGCAAGGCCCGACCACCCAATCATATCAATGCGGCTATGAGGTTCATGAGGTCTCAAAGCCCGGTTAGCGTTTCCCCATCAAGAACCTCCCTTGACGAAGTCCGTTTCGCCGTAAATGGTTGGAACTAGTATATGGGATCCCCGTCAGCCCTTGCTTCCTCGGTTAGCAACATATACTAAGTCCCGGGGCCCGTGCAATCATAACATGCATAACACGATCTCGCCAAAACATATCAATACATACATAGGATACATACTATAAGAAATCATACTTTACCGTGTAACTCGGCATATGCTATATACGTACCTCTCCGTGTCATCCTAATCCGTAGCTAGCATGAAGACACACGGTTTGGAGCATAGCCTCATTACAAAACCATTTTTAAGCTTATATACGCTCATACGTATAATTCAGAAGAATTTACTCGACAACTACATTTGAAAACCATATATATATAATCATAAGGTTTTGGCCAAAGCATTTCACATAAGGGTTGTAGGGTTTCTTACATAGCTAAAACAAAACCACCCTCACCTGAACCAAGATGAAACAAGGAACAAGTACCAAGTGCCTGAACAAGATCTCTCCACCCTGGAGACAAACTGTACAAAGACCACAAGACGTGTTTGTGAGACTCAGGACTCTTAATGAACCATATATGACGCACGGCATTGCACAAGCATGATATGAAGGCATAAAGATCGTATTAAGTCATGAAAATCATATAACCAATTCATTCACTTGTTCAATCATAAATCATTCAAATTCCTCAATTCAATCTCCAATCAAATTAATTCAAGAATTCAAATAGGAGCATAGAACATATTCAAACTCACCCATAATGCTACCACGTACTTCATATTACATAAGATAGCATATTTCCAAGGTTTGACAACAAGAAGGAAGCATATGAAATAGAAAATGAATTACGCGATTCATAAACGACATATAAACACACATAAACGGCAATAAGCAAAAGCATGCCTATAACTCATCCAAATGCCATGAAATTAAAGCAAAATGCTCCCAACATATAGCAAAACAATTTCATAGTTCAACACAAAAGGAGATAAAGTCATTCAAGAGGTGAAATAAATCAAAAACCGAAAAGGAAGCAACACGGACTGCGCAGGGGAAGGGACACGGGGGTGTCACCAACCCTAGCCAAACTGAGCCACGACCGTGGCTCAGTACAGAGCTTCCCAGAAGTTGTGACACGCCCGTGTCTCTCACTTATGTGTAAATGAGACACGGGGGTGTCACGGTACAGAACTTATCCACACACAAAGTTTTTCCGGCAAAACTGATCTCATACCAAATCAATCCAAAAACATACCAAATGAACTCCAAATGCTCTGAAACTTAATATACAACATATCTAGCATGACAGAAACATTTTTCATTTAGAGTGCAAAGGCTAAATCACACATTAAGGTCATCGAATCCAAGCAACAAAACTGGGTCGCCAAAATCGCACATAAGAGCTCAATTGTTCAATCATGCCTTGATCAAGTACTTAGGGCTTGAATTTGGATCTGAAACTTTGGGGAATGCATGCTAACATACTAAACTACTAATGTACTTCAGATATATGCAAAATGGCACACTTTAAAGCACATTAGGGTGACCAACAACCACACAATTGCAACAGCAACAATTCTGTCAAAGATCATGCATAAGAACAGGCTATGTTTTTCGGTTTTGAGGCTTAAAATGGATCCAAATACTTAAAACATGAATGCTAACATATATAACAATGAGTGTACATCAACTCCATACAATTTCACACGAAATGGAGACCATTTGATCAAGCAATAATGCAAAATTTCACACAGCAGTTCGAAAAACAGGGGAATCAATTTGATCATCAAGTTTGGAGCTCCATATCTCATAATTTCACCAAAGTGTCAAGAGATAAAATCCTCCTAATATCATATACTATCGGTTAGGAAAGAAATGGGTCAAGAAATAAGTTCATATGATCATGTATAAGCAAGAAAATCAGTCACACCAACAACTAGGTCACAAGAACAAAAATCCCTAAAAGTTCATACCAAACTCATCATTCAAACCCTAATCAAATCTGATCCAAAACATGATTTAAGTAGATGAAATCAAGCATAATAGAGTAGAGAAGACATAAATAATCATACCTTAAAGATTTGGGAGAGAAAGGTGGTGGTTTGAGCTCCAAAACCACAAAAATGGCCAAGGTTTTCTCTTTCTCCTCTTCTTCTCTCTCTCGTTTCAGTTGCAGCTGGAAATGGAGATATTTGGCTCGGTTTTCAGAGCTGAAGGGAAGAGGAAGGGGTTAACCCAAGGTACAAGAGTCATGGTTAAGGTATGGTTAGGTTAGGTTAAGTAAAAATTGTCCCACCATGAAGACTTGTCAACAAAAGACCAAGGGTGCGCTAATTGCTCGTTAGCCCCCGACTTGGTTCCACAAATCAAATTAAATTCGTTAACACGTCGAATGAATCCGAAAACATAAACCGAGCATATAGGCATGTTCATAACACACATATTTACGTCATACTAAATTTCCATACCCATCCGATATCATTACATATATGAACGAAGCACAAATAGAACACTCATGCGCATGAACGAATTCATATTGTTATAAATAATTTACTAAAACTTAAATTCCATATTAATTAAATTAAAACCAACTAATAACATGTTGAAATTAATTAATGAAATTACCGAAATGGTTAAGGTAACACGAAACCTTAATTAAGAAATTAAACACTAAATATCAAAGTAAAATAAAATGAATTAATTAAGATAACCATAGTCTATAGTTTAAATCAAATATAAACACTTATAAACATTAAATCATATAATTAAATAATTAAATTGTGCAATTTATATACAAATACGTCACATTATTATAACCCAAAAACTGGGGCGTTACATAGAAAGTATAAGTGAAGTGCTTCCATGAGTGAGGAACACTAGTATGATGAAGGAGATGTAGATCTTGTAACCGAATCTAACAAGAATTTGATAATTGAAGGATTTGATAGAACTCGGGATTTTGGTGTGGATTAAGACTGTATGCTTGACTTGATCGAGGAAGGGTTTAGTACTACAATTGTAACAAATCACACGCTGGTCGGCCGCCCCAACAGTGATTGATCACAATTTAAGCACTAAAGACACGAAAGCATATATGAGACTCTATAAATGATGAACCCCAAATTTCCGCAACCTGGGGCTCTGATACCACTTTAATTGTAGCGCCTCGCCAACACTACAACCCCGCACCGCAATACTCCCTGAGTGGAGGTTAGACCCAACACCCAGGAAATACTACGGCGAACGGTCAGAATAATATGAATGGAGTGTGTGACACAGTGCAGCGGAAGATAAAGAGATTCAACTTTACCAATGAACGGGGAGAATAACGTACAATGAGCAAGGATTATCATTATTGATCAAAGTAGTTTGCAGAAGAGTACAACAGGTTGACATGCAAGGACAAAGTATGAGATGGTTTGTTTCTACAGAGAGTAGGTTCAAGACAGTGTACTCGTATGATCGGATCCAACCTACGGTTGTAGTGCTTCAAGATACCTCTAGTTGTCGTTCATTGATTCCTGAAATCATACATTTTAAAATAGGCGAGAGGGTTAGTCAAAGTGACTAAGTGAAGGGGGTATGAGGGTTTATAGATATATGTATATATATATATATTTATATTTATATGATCAAGAAGATCTTGATCTATAATATTAACAATAGGATATGGCAAATAGGAAACGGTTCATAATAATTGTAAAACAGGGATAGAGGTAGTTTGGAATCTTTATAGAAATATGAACCGTTTGTAACAAGAACTTGAATGCCCGCAAGCTAGGCCTTTCCACCCATAACCCTTAAATAATTGGTAAAATAATATCGGGCTGATCAGGCTCCGATACTTCAATAAAATCAAGAATATTAACTCCGCTACTCCTTGATGTCAATAGGGAATCAAACCCTAGAGACCACGCACTAGATTCGGGAGGCAGCTATCTCTCCCTCATCCCTTGGCGTGGAGTAACTAACCTCCAGTTAAACCACTACCAAGAGGTGGTGGCAGTCCACAACACCAACAATACCCTCGGCCCGATACCTTCCGGGTAATTGCTCGCTACGGATACAGCCGGGGCCCATAACAGGAATCAAGAACAATATTTTGCTTGCATAACCCGGAATCAATGTTTTGATAAAATGGACTTGAAATGTATAATGTTCTAGAAAAACGTTGATTCCGGCAAGAAAGTATTTTTCCCTTAAAAGGGATAGTGTAGTAAAGTAATATATATATATATATATATATATATATATATATGGCAGTAAATCAATATGATGGGTAGGATTGAAAATAGTTTTTATATAGATACGTATGTATAGGCATGATTCCAGTTGAAAATATTTTAACCCTCACCTATACCGGTAGTCAGACATTGTAATGTGGATTCCAGTGCGCCTGAAAGTATTAACTACTATAGGCTTAGAACTAGGTTCTTAATGTTAATCAAATAAACACATAAAACACATAATGTTCATGCATAAAAGGATTACATCAAGTAAACACATAAATTATGTCATGTTAAAGAATTCCCGGTAGACTCTAATTTTAACCGTTTAAGGGAAATTAAGTAATTAATCAGGTTTCATGAATTCTTTAACCACTTATATTTATTAATCACATTATAATCCTTATTATAACATTAGAAATGAAATTTAGAATTTAATTTGACAATGTAGGTTATATTTCGAAAATAATCCATAATTTACCGATTTTTGGAAAATTCGGATAAAATCTTTATTTAAAAAATTCCAAAACTAATTTTATAATTATTTTAATAATATTTTCGAAATCATCAGCTTATGGGTTGACCAAAAAGTCAATGTTACTATTGAAAACATTTACTATTCAATTTCTTATGAATTAAACACTTTATAACACAAAATCGAACACACATACTCACACACTATCACAAGTGCACTTAAAATTATTCAAGAACAACATGAACATGTTCTTGAGCCTATTTGAATATTCAAAGAAGGTATGTAACACACTTGATCATATTCATATTTATAACATAGAATTTGAAGCATAATATAGCAAAATATATTAATTCTCTATGAAAAATAATTCTAAATAAATTATTCTTGACTTGAATTTAATTAAACAAGATCATAATTATTTAAACACATATTCATATCATATCATATCATAACTCATGCATTTAATTAAATAAAATGCATATATGTTATCACATTTTTCCTAAACTAGCATAAATAGCATATATTTCATAAAATAAATTCCTAAAGTATAATTTAATTAATCCTAGGCATGCTACTATTATTTTTATACTAAGAACATTATATAAAGCATGAAATAATAAAAGAAAAACATACCTTAGAGAGAGAGAGGGAGAATGGCGTGAGAATGGGGAGAAGAGAGTGATTTTGTGTGTTGATTTGTGAGGTATAAATGAGGCTTAAGGGGGGTATTTATAGGTAGTCATGACGGGTCTCTAAGCAATAAATGAAAGTTTATGGGAGATGTGGTTGCTTATGATTTCAACAAATGCTTGGTAATAAATTAGGAGACGTGGTTAAATTACATGTTAAACAAATGCTAGGTAAACTAAGAAATGTGGAGAAATTATGCTCATTTGTTTAATCCTTCTAGAAGATCATGTGGTCATGGATGATGTCATTTTGAATAAAAATAAATGTAAAAATAATATAAAATTTATTCAAGAGTCGAGAGGTAAAAGATTGAAGTAGTGAATTAATGAAAGAATGGGTGAAAAATGAGCTTTGTTTTGATTATAAATGTGAAATATTTAGAGCTTTCGTTTATAAATTATGAATATGAAAGATGATGAAAATCATATGAAAATTATATAAACGAAGCTATGATAGAGTTTAAAGATGGGAAAAATCATTATAATGTAGAGGAAAGTTCAAGGATCGTTTCAAGTATAATTTCGACTATTGAATAAAAGCTAATTTGTTCAAAATAAAATGATGATTTTTAGAAAGGAAAATATTTATAAAATATGCTATGGTGAAATCGAGTTTTTAGTAAATGCATGAAAATTCATAAAATAATTTAAGGGTCATTTTGGTTATAATTTTGAATATCAAAAAGTAGATGAGTAGGGATTTATTGATGATCGAATCATAAGCTAGGGTTTTTGCCGGTTTTTGATACTACGGGAGCTAGGATGGGAATTATGGTTCACGGAGAGTATCACGATCCTCGAAATAATGTGAGGATTCTTTTGACTAAAATATTGGGTAATAAAAGTATTTCGGGAAATGTAAGAATATTTTGGAGCTATAGGGGTATTTTCGTAATTTCCAACTTGCCCCTGTTTTGGGCTGTTACAACTCCTAATATGGGTACATACACGGCTCTACTACATAAGGTGCCTTTAATGGGATTCAACAGGATCTTGAACCGAAGGAATGAAGTGAACAAAACCTTGAAGGTATTTTGGTTCCGGATGCGGATCATCGAAGGGGTTCGGTAGGAATTATGAGCCAAGGGTCGACAAAGAAGGATTTTTGACTAAGCCTAGTGAATCGAAATCAAGTTTTTCGAAGTTAAGACCGGGAAGAGTTGGATTTGGGTGCTTTGGATTTCGATTAAGATAGGAAACGAGTCTGGAAGGGAGTAGAGAGAGGCAAGTAACGGAGTGGTAATGCTAAGGACAGAATGAGAGTTCTCTCTCCAAATCCAGGCTGAATTGGCATATTGTGAGGTCAACTTGGGATATATGGAGCAACAAATGGAAACGGCAAAGAAAGGCAAAGACTCGTTGCAAGGAAATCATACGCTCAAGTATAAGCAATTGGAGGTGAATTAAACTCATAAAGAACATGCACGGGATTCTTGATCGAGGGACGACTAGAAGTAGAGATCGAATTTCGAGGAGAAGTTTGAATCCTAACTCCTTGGACGTGGAAGAATTAGGGATCAAGAAATTGCAATCTCAGATAGTCGAAGATATAAGTTGATTTACAACGATTCATGGAAATCTCGAAGACCGTGGGAAAGGCAAGGAATAATCACCAAGGCAAAGTGACCTCGGGATTGGAGGAACGAGGGAAAAGCTACCGAGCTAACAACTTACTATATTGGTGACAGGTTCCAAAACATTCATGGCACGTGCATCATATTTCGCATCAAATTATTATTTCTTTTCTTTACTTATGTTTGTGCACGCATTTCTATTTGATTTTGTTGCTTTAATGTGCATCATATTTAATTGTTGCAAGTATGCCACGTGCATCATCGTTCTGAACCGACATGCATTATTAAGTGTTTACTTGATAGGAGGTTTCTTTCACCTCACTCATCAAATTGTTTTCAACCGAGCCATATTCGAATCAAGAAAAGGAGAATTTTAGGGTTGCACCGGTCGATTAAAAAGGAATGTGGGAATTCCAAGGCTCGGGAAAAAAAAAAAAAAAAGGGCCGGAAATAGGAAGGAAAGAAGTGAGTTGCTCTCCTTACTTAATCACTTCAAAGTGAAGGCGAGTGAGATCATCAAACGTGGCATGACTAGAATTTCCTAGCCCAAGGAAGCTAAGCCGAAGAGGTTGAGAATTTTGGACCCAAGAAGCAATGGAATGAGTTCATCGGATAAGAATAGAAAATTTTCAGGGGGAGAGCCGACTGAGAAAGATCAAATTCACAGTTGTGCCCGAATGGGTCACTTCAAAAGGAATAATGGAAATGCAAGAATTAATAAGTAACGAGACTCCACAAAGCAAGGACAAGGGACGGACTGGGAGATTTTAACACCGGTGGACTTCGAGATCAATGTAGTAAAGGATTTTGGGAATAATATCGGAAGGGACAAATGCTTCGGGAGATGAAGATATGGATTCAAAGAGAGTCTGAAAATTCAATGGACAGGACGGGGTTAAGGATGATCGATGGAAACCTTGATTGCAAGATCAACGCCGTTATTTTCTTATTACCTGACACACATGAACTCAAGTATCCCAAGGTTAAAAGGGTGTTGTGTTGTCACGTATCTCATACCTTGGAAACAATAGGACCGAGAAAGAAATTATAAGGAATTAGTAACGAAGGTATTGGATAAGAGAAGTTAATTCATCCAAAGATTGGGAATTAGCAGTCGAGCTACCACAGGACTAGTTTGAGTATCCGAGAAGGCCGGGTAGACATTGTGGTGGAGAATGAATTAAGTGGATCTAAAATCAAGCGCACATTTGAGAGTGCAACCTTGGACCCTGGTGTATAGTAAAGAAGAGAAAACTAATCGTGGATGGGAGAGTGTTTCACTACAAGAAATCCTGTAAATTCCGACGGAAAATTCCGAGGGAATTCCGACGGAATTCCGACGGAAATAGTGAATTCCGACGGAATTCCGAGGGAATTCCGACGGGACACATGCCTTAGGAAAACCCTCCCACGGAATTCAAAATCGACGAAAAACCGACGGAATTCCGAGGGACAAAAATCATAAAAAAAAATTTTAATTTAAAAAATTCCGATGGAATTCCGAGGGAAATCCCGTCGGAATTTGCTTTAAAAAAAATTTTAATTAATTATTTCCGACGGAATTTCCCTCGAAATTCCATCGGAATTTACTGAAAAAAAAAATTTAATTAATTATTTCCGACGGAATTTCCCTCGGAATTCCGTCGGAATTTACTGGAAAAATAAAAACTTAATGAGCCCCTGGGGATTTGAACACCCGACGTTGCGGTAGGAAGACCTTATGGAAACCAAGGTAAACCAGTTGAGCTAGATCAATTCATTGGTTTAGTTTGATACAAATATTTATATATCATTTGAAATAATAAAATCGTAAATTTTGTAGACTATATTTAAAATTGAGTTCTAAGAAAATATTAATTATAACTACAAATATTATAATAAGTCATAAGAATTCAATTTAAGCATAGATAAAACCGACGGAATTCCGACGGAAATCCCGTCGGAATTATTTAATATTATTTTTAATTTTTATTTTTAAAAAATCCGACGGAATTCTGACGAAAAGTTCCGTCGGAATTATTTAATATTATTTTTAATTTTTATTTTTAAATAATCCGACAGAATTCCGACGGAATGCCCGTCGGAATTATTTAATTTCTATTTTTATAGTTTATATTTAAAAAAACCGACGGGGAATCCTATCGGAATTCCGTCGGAATTATTTAATATTATTTTTAAATTTTATTTTTAAAAAAATCCGATGGAATTCCGATGGAATTTCTGTCGGATTTATTTAATTTTTATTTAAAAAAAAAAACAAATTCCGTCGGAATCCCGTCGGAATTCCCTCGGGAATTCCGAGGGAATTCCGACGGCCTGTTTCCCTCGGAATTTTCCATCGGATTTCGGCGAATTTCTTGTAGTGTTTGGTCATTCAAGTATCGAACATATCAGGATTTTGAGGCATGGTTAGTTGAAAGAATTTCTAACGAAGAATCGAGTGTGAAATCGTATCACTACTATGGAAGATTCCCAAAACATTGGTGAACGGTACACTAAACATCCATGGCATATGCATACACGCATTGTTAATTTAAATAATTTTGATAATTTGTGCTTTGATTCTTTGATATGTTAACAATTGTCATATAATCGATGTTAGTTGTAAATAAGTGATAAGTGTTCCCTGGCCTTATGTGGTTGTTTTGATTAAGTTGTCGTAATTGGATGTTTTAATGCTTTCTTCTTGATGTTGCTCTTCTTTGTGGTTGTATTTTGTATTTTGAACTTCATTGCCTGTTGCGAGAGACGGGGTTCTCTCAATGTTGTTCGAGAGACGGGGTTCTCTCTTTATTGCTTTTGAGAGACGGGGTTCTCTATTTGTTGCTTTTGACAGACGTGGTTCTCTCATTGTTGTTTGAGAGACTGGGATTCTCTCCTTGTTGCTGGTAAGGAACGGGGTTCCTTCAGTAATTGTCTTCAGGCAGGTAGTGAATCCGAGGACGGATTCTTTTAAGGGGGAGAGGTTGTAACGCCCCAGTTTTTAGGTAGTACAGCGTGACTTATGTGTTTACTAATCGCGCGAAATAATTATTTATACGTGATTTACAAATTTAATTTTATTTTAAATGTATTAAATGTTAATTACTATATTTTAATGATACTAATATCAAATATATTTGCATAATATATAAATATATATATATATATATATATATATATATATATATATATATATATATAATTTTGGTACGTATTGTATTATATATTTGCATGAACTCATGCAATACATTGTTTCATAATTGATGCATTGTTAATATTAAGAATATTAATGTTACATTGTGTATGAGTGACCTTTACGTGCTTCGTTTCTATTTAAATTGATACCGAAATTTCGTGCAAATTTAATATGTTAGATTTATATGTGTCTTGTATATGAATGTGACGGCCCGACTTTTCGGCCGTACAGGTATGACGTAATTGTTTACCTAATTGCGCAAAATAATTATTTTACGTGTTTATATAGTTGATTCTATTTTAAATGTATTACATGTTATCTCCTTTATTTTATTTTATTATTTATATATATATATATATATATATATATGTGTTAATTGTGTACGTATTTAATGTTAAGTAATTTGTGAATTCTTAACAACTTGATACTTATTGCTTCATTCGAACTCGATTGCAACGTGAATTAATTTCCCCAACTTGACTTAATTTCGTTATGACCTTTATTGAGCATTTCATGAACTTTGAGGACCTAATTGCATGGATTTAATTGATTACATTTCAAAAGCTTGGGGTTCACTTGCATGACTTAAATAATGGAGGGATTTAATAGCAATTTGGCCATTCTTTCTCCTTACCTAGCAGCATATTACGTTCCTTTCTTCCTTTCTTTCATACATACACTCTTGCTCTTGCTCCCCAAGCCTACCGATCAAACCCTTGCGAAAGTGGAGGAAAATTTCATCTTTCAAGCATCATAATTGTGAGTTTTGTGATCAATCAAGCATCATCATCATCATCTCTTCATCTCTCCTTCCATTTCTTTCATTTAAGGTAATCTTGGAGATTGGATGAATTCTTACTTTGAATATGGGAAGCTAGGGCTTTGGCATGTATTGGTTGATTTGTGTAATTGTTATTGGAAATATGTTTAGGAACTTTGAGCTCAAGTTGTACGCATTTATCTTGTGAAGTTTGGACTAGGAAGCATGAGTGAACATATGGGTTTCATTTGATAGATTCTTGATGATCAATGCATGATATGGGAATATATGCTAGATTTTATTGTGCTTTAAGTATGTTCAAATGTTTCTTCAAGTTTTGGTTGCATTTGTTGATTGAAAACTGCTGTCCGAAAACTGCTCTGTTTTTCTCTGTTACGCACAGTGACACGGGCGTGTCACTTTTGCCTTGCTTGGCGTGACACGGGGGTGCATGCGTGGTTGGGCTGATTTTCTGTACCGTGACACGGGGGTGTCACGGTTTGCTTTGTTTTTATGACACGGGCGTGTCACCTTATTTTCATGCATGTTTTTCCGCTGTACCGTGACACGGGGGTGTCACGGCTTACTGTATTTCGGTGACACGGGCGTGTCACCCTCTGTTTCTCATGCAATTCGTTTTCATGCTATTGTACATTCATGTGTTTGTATATTTTGGATATGTATTAAGTGTTATTTGATTTAATTGAATCTATGTAATTGTTTGTTTCCAATTTGAATGTGATTTAACTTGTGCTTCGACTCTATATGAAGTTCTTGAATCAATGAGTTTGAAATGTGGAATTATGAGCTCGAATGAATTGAATGATTGAATGAATGACTTGAATATATGATTTAAGTGTATTAATTGGGCACATGAACATAATTTACCTTTTACATATTCATATCATGATCATTGCATTGCCGAGCGTCTTATTTAGACATATTGAGTCTCACATCACCTTTCTTGCATAGATTTTGATCCAGTTGGAGACGAGACCGGTCAGTGAGGCTCGTGCTTTCTTCTTTTGCGGTTTAAGGTGGGTTTTTCTTCTATGTAGATACAAGACCCTATATATATATATACCTTCAATGTGAAAGCTTTCGACCAAAATTATATATATATAGAGAGTCGTTTTAAAGAGTAAATGTTTTCAACGTAAAGCCTTATTTTATCAATCCTACCAAATGTTTTGGCGAGAAATGATCGAATGCACGAATGGGGCCCAGGAACTTAGTGTGAGTGGCTATCCGGGGAGGCACGGGCCGACGGTGAACCCTCACACTAGTTCCACCAATTAACGGCGTAACCGGACCTCGTTAGGAGTTAGCGAGGAATGGATGCTGAGCGCCATCTGGGGAGTCATGCAACCCCTTTTGGTCAATGAATGGGTGGTCGGGCCTTGCAAACCCACCACCAACCCGGAGGAAGAAGGAGTAAATGTTAATGAATGTGCAAAAAAGATTGATTGCATGAAAAGAATAAATGAATGAATGTTTAAATGGTTTACACAAGGTGTTGGTTGGAGATAATGCACGCCCACTCGCCGGGCCAATAATGACCTAATGTTAATGATTCGTTATAATCCCTTTTGATGATTCTATTCACCCACTTGGGAAAGTCTTTAAAACCTCACTTGGGATTATAGCTTGCATGTGATTGTTTAATTGCCGTCGTATATTATATCTATGCCCTGTTTTATACCCACCAGTCCCCTTTGGACTGAACCCGTTTGGTTTTCAGTTGTTTTGTGCACGTGTTGAGGGAGCTAGGCGGGAATACGAGTCCTAGGTCTTGCATTCGTCTCCAGCTCTGTATTTTGAGTCTTACACTTGCATACCCTTATAATTGTATAATGATTTGGAGCGTACTGGGTTGATGTATATGAATGATTTTTGGAGCTTGGATGCTCATGGTATATATATATATATATGGTATATGTTCGTTTATTGCTTCCGCTTTAATGTTTTATGTTGTTATATGGTTTTAAGGGTTAGCCCGCCTAGCTTAGAGTGTGTGTTGTCCCCGTTCGCCGTGATTTGACTCGGATATAGATCGTCCATTCCATATTCGGGTGGGGTCTCGGTGCGGGGGATGTGACACCTTGCGCTCGGGTGTTACATCCTTAAGTGGTATCAGAGCTTAGGGTTGCAAAACCCGGGCTCTCGTGTCGTGTGAGTCAGTCTAGGTCGTTCGGCTTAGGGACTACTTGACAATGTGTTGCATATACCTCTCTTTTGTGCTTCATTGTTTTAAATTTTGAATTTTGATTGAATGATTTGCATTAACATGCATAGACTAAAAATAGCACGCATTTTAGTGTTTGTTGACAGGATGCCTCCACGTAGACATCGAGATAGATCTCCAGGACGACGTCATCATCGTGATCGTACTCCTACACCTCCACCTCCACAACCACCGCCGGCAGAGGCCTTTGTTAATTCAGTTATCAATATTATAGATCAAAGGCTACGAGATTATGTACCACCGGCACCTCCAGCACCACCTGCACCTGTTGTACCTCTCGAGGCACCACTTTCTGTGATACTTAGGGATTTTCAGAATCAAAGACCTCCCAAGTTCTTCAAAGGAAATGATATACAAGCGGAATTGTGGCTGAATGAAGTTGAGAGGATATGGGAGCTCATTCCATGTGAGTCCCGAGAGAAGGCTCGATGCACCATCACTTTAATACAAGGGGAAGCCTCCTCTTGGTGGGAAAGCACACGGATTGTATTGGAGGCAGCTAGAGAGGAGATCAATTGGGAAATCTTTACAAGGGAATTTAAGAATAAATTCATCCCTCCCTCATCCCGTACTCAAAGATTGAGAGAATTTACCGAATTGAAGCAAGGATCGAGGTCTATAACCGAGTATATTTCAGAGTATGAGAGGTTATCCCGCTATGCACCAAATATAGCAAGCGATGACTTCCATAAGGCTATGCAGTTTGTTCAAGGGCTTCGACCGGATATCCAGACAGCTTTAGAGGCAGTTAATACGAGCACGTGGGTGAAGGCTACTTCGAAAGCCTTAAAGGTTGAAGATTCTGTGAATGCGAGGAGGCCAGCTTATCGCCAAGGACAAAGATCAGGATCCGGCTGGGGATTTAATAAAGGAAAGAGGCCGATGAACGTACAAGCTCCACCACAAAAAGGGTCTTTCAAGAAGCCGAGAATTGGAGGTCAAATTGTACCTGTTCCACGGCCACCTCAGGCGCCACCGGCTCCTAAAGGATCTCGCAATGATCAGCCTCCATGTACTTATTGTGGATGGCCAACTCATTCTTACAACAACTGCCGAAAGAGATTGAAGTTGTGCTTGATTTGTGGGAAGGGAGATCATATGGCTTTCGCATGCCCGGATAAGCTTCCAGGATATCAAGCTGGAGCTCAGAGACCGATGGTCCAGGCACGAGCCTATGCTCTTGAGAGCAAGGAGCAGAATGTAGAGGTCGACCCAAACGCCGTGGTGGAAGGTACTGTTTGCATTCATAGCACGAGCATTCATGCATTGTTCGATCCGGGTGCCACGCATACTTTTATATCTTCTGATCTATGTGCTTCTCTGTGCCTACCTGTTATTTGCTCAAATTCCTGTTATTTTGTGAGTTCGCCTCTTGGAGGTAGTTTGCAGACAGATCGGGTTGTCAGGGGTTGTTCAGTTTTGATAGAGGGGAAAGATTATCCGGCAGATTTCATTGTTATGTCTATGAAGAAGTATGGGGTAATCTTCGGAATGGATTGGTTGTATCAGCACCGGGCCGAGGTTGATTGTTTTAAGAAGAGGATAAAGTTGGGTCAAGAGTTGATTGGAGAAGTTGGGTTGAAGAATGTGCCACTCTTATCGTTTATGGAAGCTCGCAAGTTGGTGAAGGATGGAGCCATGGGATTTATTGCCTATCTCCTTAATAAACCAAAGGATAAATCAAGTTTTGAGGAGACGGCTGTGGTAAAAGAATATCCCGACGTATTTCCAGAAAATTTGGGTTCTCTACCACCGGATCGGGAGATCGAATTTGTTATTGATTTATATCCAGGATCAGAACCTTACTCCAAGACTCCTTATAGAATGGCTCCGGCGGAGTTGAAAGAGTTGAAGATTCAACTCGAGGAATTACTCAAGAGTGGATATATTTGACCCAGTTCATCTCCGTGGGGTGCTCCGGTTCTCTTTGTCAAGAAGAAAGATGGAACATTGAGAATGTGTATAGATTACCGGGAGCTTAATAGGATGACCATCAAGAATAAGTACCCGTTGCCCTACATTGAGGATTTATTTGACATGTTACAAGGTTCAAAGGTTTATTCAAAATTGGATTTAAGGCAGGGCTACTACCAGTTGAAAATCCGGGAAGAAGATATACCAAAGACAGGATTTAATACCCGGTATGGGCATTATGAGTTCGTAGTGATGTCGTTTGGTTTGACAAATGCCCCTGCAGCATTCATGGATATGATGTATCGGATTTTTCGGCCTTATTTGGATAAATTCGTCGTAATCTTCATTGACGACATTCTTGTGTATTCAAAGACTCCGGAAGATCATGCTAGGCATCTCAAATTGGTATTGGAGACGTTGAGAGAGCACCGGTTGTATGCGAAGTTTAGTAAGTGTGAGTTTTGGATCGACCGGGTTGCTTTTCTAGGCCATTTTATTTCGAGTAAGGGTTTGGAAGTTGATCCTTCAAAGATCGAGACGGTTATTCAGTGGCAGAGTCCGAAAAATGCTTCCGAGGTTAGAAGTTTCTTGGGATTGGCAGGTTATTACCGAAGGTTTGTAAAGGATTTTTCAAAGATAGCCGGTCCTTTAACTCGATTAACTAAGAAGGAAGCTAAATTTGAGTGGGACGAGGCATGCGAGGCGAGTTTTCAACTCTTGAAGGAAAAATTGACCACTGCACTGGTATTAGCACTTCCCGAGGGCACTGAAGGATACATGGTTTATACGGACGCCTCGAAAGAAGGATTGGGATGTGTTTTAATGCAGAATGGTAAGGTGATAGCTTATGCCTCGAGGAAATTAAAAGATCATGAACAGAATTATCCCACTCACGATCTCGAGCTTGCAGCAGTGATCTTCGCTTTGGGAAAGTGGAGACACTACTTATATGGAATTTCTTTCGAGATCTTTTCCGACCACAAGAGCCTCCAGTATTTGTTTTCTCAGAAGGAATTAAACAAGAGGCAGAGGCATTGGATGGAGATATTGGCGGATTATGAGTGTACAATTCGATACCATCCAGGAAAGGCCGACGTGGTCGCGGATGCGCTCAGTAGGAAAGCTAGTGTGTCAAGGGTTAAGGTGGAAGTTGAGGATGAATCTGAGTCTTTTAAGCTGAGAGCTAGTATTCAGAATATTACCGTTCCACTGGATCTTCAGCAGAGATTGTTTGAAGCTCAGAGAGTGGACTCCGAAGTTCAGAGGTTGGTGCAGAAAGCTAGAAATGATTCAGAGAGTCCGTTCGGATTCGATGACAACGGGCTTCTAAGGTTTAAGAATAGAGTGGTGGTTCCGGAAGAGTTAAGACGGTTGATATTGGAAGAAGCTCATCGATCAGGGTATTCGATACATCCCGGGGGAAATAAGATGTATAAGGACTTAAGGAAATTTTATTGGTGGAATGGACTTAAGCGGGATGTGATCGACTTCGTGAGACATTGCTTGACTTGCCAAGTGGTGAAAGCAGAGCATTAGAAGCCATCGGGGCTACTGCAACCGTTACCTATTCCAGAATGGAAATGGCAGCAAGTGGCGATGGATTTCATTTCGGGTCTTCCACGAGTGAAAGGTGGTTTAGATGGAATTTGGGTAATAGTGGATCGACTGACGAAATCGGCACATTTTCTGGCTGTTCGGATGTCGGATAAGGTACCTAAATTGGCTAAGAAATATGTTGATGAAATCGTCCGACTTCATGGAGTACCGGTTAGCATTGTATCAGATCGGGATCCGAGGTTTACTTCTAGATTTTGGTAACAATTGCAAAAGAATCTGGGCACAAGGCTTCAATTCAGCACAGCTTTCCATCCTCAGACGGACGGACAATCAGAGAGATTAATTAAATATTTGGAGGATATGTTGAGAGCATGTGCATTGGATTTTTCGAGTTCGTGGAACGAACAATTGCCTTTGATTGAATTCGCCTATAATAACAGCTTTCAAGCATCGATAGAAATGGCTCCATATGAGGCTCTCTACGGACAGAAATGCAGGTCACCGTTGTTCTTTGATTTGGAAGAATGGAATTGGACGAAGCAAGAGGGTGTGAAACGAGGAGAGAATAAGGACAAACCCTCTAAAGCCGTACAAGAGGCAATTGATAAGGTTCAAATAATCAGACAAAGGATGAAAGTAGCCCAGGACAGACAGAAAAGCTATGCCAATTACCGAAGGAAAGATCTTCAGTTTGAGGTTGGTGATAGGGTATTCTTGAAAGCCTCACCTCGTAAGGGATTTTCGAGGATTGGAAAAGGAGGGAAATTGAATCCTCGGTATCTAGGACCGTATGAGATTTTGGAAAGAATTGGAGATACGGCCAACCATTTGGACCTACCCCCGAGTTTGACTGGAATTCATAATGTATTTCATGTGTCTCAGCTTCGGAAATATTATCCGGATGAAGCTGAGATCCTACCTGAGGAAGAGGTAGAAGTTGAACCGAGTCTCACCTTCATTCAGAAGACGATTAAGATTTTGGATCGTAAATTTCAAGAACTTCGAAATCGGCAGATCCCACTAGTTAAAGTCTTATGGAGAAGTGATAAAACGGAAGAGGCTACGTGGGAGACGGAGGATAAGATGAAGAGATTTCATCCCAAATTGTTTCCGGACGATCAATGAATCCGAGGACGGATTCTTTTAAGGGGGAGAGGTTGTGACGCCCCGACTTTTCGGCCGTACAGGTATGACATAATTGTTTACCTAATTGCACAAAATAATTATTTTACGTGTTTATATAGTTGATTCTATTTTAAATGTATTACATGTTATCTCCTTTATTTTATTTTATTATTTATATATATATATATATATATGTTAATTGTGTACGTATTTAATGTTAAGTAATTTGTGAATTCTTTACAACTTGATACTTATTGCTTCATTCGAACTCGATTGCAACGTGAATTAATTTCCCGAACTTGACTTAATTTCGTTATGACCTTAATTGAGCATTTCATGAACTTTGAGGACCGAATTGCATGGATTTAATTGATTACATTTCAAAAGCTTGGGGTTTCACTTGCATGACTTAAATAATGGAGGGATTTAATAGCAATTTGGCCAATTCTTTCTCCTTACCTAGCAGCATATTACGTTCCTTTCTTCCTTTCTTTCATACATACACTCTTGCTCTTGCTCCCCAAACCTACCGATCAAACCCTTGCCAAAGTGGAGGAAAATTTCATCTTTCAAGCATCATAATTGTGAGTTTTGTGATCAATCAAGCATCATCATCATCATCTGTTCATCTCTCCTTCCATTTCTTTCATTTAAGGTAATCTTGGAGATTGGATGAATTCTTACTTTGAATATGGGAAGCTAGGGCTTTGGCATGTATTGGTTGATTTGTGTAATTGTTATTGGAAATATGTTTAGGAACTTTGAGCTCAAGTTGTACGCATTTATCTTTTGAAGTTTGGACTTGGAAGCATGAGTGAACATATGGGTTTCATTTGATAGATTCTTGATGATCAATGCATGATATGGGAATATATGCTAGATTTTATTGTGCTTTAAGTATGGTCACATGTTTCTTCAAGTTCTGGTTGCATTTGTTGATTGAAAATTTGGTGTTTTGGTTGGTTTTGTGGGTGTCCGAAAACTGCTCTGTTTTTCTCTGTTACGCACAGTGACACGGGCGTGTCACTTTTGCCTTGCTTGGCGTGACACGGGGGTGCATGCGTGGTTGGGCTGATTTTCTGTACCGTGACACGGGGGTATCACGGTTTACTTTGTTTTTGTGACACGGACGTGTCACCTTATTTTCATGCATGTTTTTCCGCTGTACCGTGCCACGGGGGTGTCACGGCTTAGTGTATTTCGGTGACACGGCCGTGTCACCCTCTGTTTCTCATGCAATTCGTTTTCATGCTACTGTACATGCATGTGTTTGTATATTTTGGATATGTATTAAGTGTTATTTGATTTGATTGAATCTATGTAATTGTTTGTTTCCAATTTGAATGTGATTTAACTTGTGCTTCGACTCTATATGAAGTTCTTGAATCAATGAGTTTGAAATGTGGAATTATGAGCTCGAATGAATTGAATGATTGAATGAATGACTTGAATATATGATTTAAGTGTATTAATAGGGCACATGAACATAATTTACCTTTTACATATTCATATCATGATCATTGCATTGCTGAGCGTTTGATTTGGTCATATTGAGTCTCATATCACCTTTCTTGCACAGATTTTGATCCAGTTGGAGACGAGACCGGTCAGTGAGGCTCGTGCTTTCTTCTTTTGCGGTTTAAGGTGGGTTTTTCTTCTATGTAGATACAAGACCCTATATATATATATACCTTCAATGTGAAAGCTTTCGACCAAAATTATATATATAGAGAGAGTCGTTTTAAAGAGTAAATGTTTTCAACGTAAAGCCTTATTTTATCAATCCTACCTAATGTTTTGGCGAGAAATGATCGAATGCACGAATGGGGCCCAGGGACTTAGTGTGAGTGGCTATCCGGGGAGGCACGGGTCGACGGTGAACCCTCACACTAGTTCCACCAATTAAAGGCGTAACTGGACCTCGTTAGGAGTTAGCGAGGAATGGACGCTGAGCGCCATCTGGGGAGTCACGTAACCCCTTTTCGTCAATGAATGGGTGGTCGGGCCTTGCAAACCCACCACCAACCCGGAGGAAGAAGGAGTAAATGTTAATGAATGTGCACAAAAGATTGATTGGATGAAAAGAATAAATGAATGAATGTTTAAATGGTTTACACAAGGTGTTGGTTGGAGATAATGCACGCCCACTCGCCGGGCCAATAATGACCTAATGTTAATGATTCGTTATAATCCCTTTTGATGATTCTATTCACCCACTTGGGAAAGTCTTTAAAACCTCACTTGGGATTATAGCTTGCATGTGATTGTTTAATTGCCGTCGTATATTATATCTATGCCCTGTTTTATACCCACCAGTCCCCTTTGGACTGAACCCGTTTCGTTTTCAGTTGTTTTGTGCAGGTGTTGAGGGAGCTAGGCGAGAATACGAGTCCTAGGTCTTGCATTCGTCTCTAGCTCTGTATTTTGAGTCTTACACTTGCATACCCTTATAATTGTATAATGATTTGGAGCGTACTGGGTTGATGTATATGAATGATTTTTGGAGCTTGGATGCTCATGGTATATATATATATATATGGTATATGTTCGTTTATTGCTTCCGCTTTAATGTTTTATGTTGTTATATGGTTTTAAGGGTTAGCCCGCCTAGCTTAGAGTGTGTGTTGTCCCCGTTCGCCGTGATTTGACTCGGATATGGATCGTCCATTCCATATTCGGGTCGGGTCTCGGTGCGGTGGATGTGACACCTTGTGCTCGGGTGTTACAATGAATATATGTTCGTTTCATGATTTCGGACTTAATTGATTGAGTTTTGGAATATTTGAATATTGATATTAAGTTTTAGGTTGAAGTTTTAAACGTTTAAATCCTTTTCGAATCGTTTTCGATTTGTTTAACTCCGTTTTCAATTCCGATTTTTGTGCCAACTTAGTATACTTGAATTATGTGAGTTATTAACGTGTTTACATGCTTACTTTGTAATTTTAGGCTCGTTTGATTTAGTTTTGATTTCGCTTTTTGGAGACGGAACTTATAGGGCTTAAAACGCTTTTAGCGCGCCCTGGGTTCCGGATGACATACCTTGAGCTCGGGAATTCGGATTCGAATTCCCTCACCTCCGTTGCCTTCGTATCGATGATTTGGAGACAATGGAACAAGCCTCATACCTTTTTGAGATCATTAAGACCTCCGAAATCCAACCGTAACAAGCAACTCGTGCAAGAAGAACCCTTTTGTTGACTAGTCTTCATGGTGGGACCCCTTAACACCTCTCTAACCTAACCATACTCTAACCCATGACTTGTGCACTAGAGTTAAGCCTTTCTTCTCCCTTTTGATCAGCCAAACCGAGCCAAACCCCTTATTTGTTCTGCTGCAACTGATCGAGAGAGAGGGAGAGAAGAAAAGAGGAAAAACCTTGGCTACCTTTGTGATTTTGAGCTCAAATCACTTCCCTTTTTCACCAAATCTTCAAGGTATGAATATTTATGTATCCTCTTCTCTTTTATACCTGATTTCATCCATTTAATACTTGTTTTGGATCAGATTTGGTTAGGGTTTGAGTTATGAGCTTGATATGAAATTTTGGGGGTAATTGCTCTTGTGACCTTGCTTGGTTGTGCAGCGGATTTTGTGGCTTTAAACTGAGTTTGTGGACTTGTTTCTTTGCCTCTTTGTTTCTTAGCTGATAGTGTAAGATGTTAGGATGATTTTCTCTCTAGACCCTTTGATGAAATTATGTGATTTAGAGCCCCAAAGTTGATGATCAAAACTGCCTCCCCTGTTTTGGAATTGTTGTGACGTTTTGTGGCTTTTGCTTGATCATATGACCTTCTTTTCGTGTGAACTTGCATGGATATGATGTACACTCATTTCTCTATATTTTATCATTCATGTTGCAAGCCTTTAGATCCATTTTGAGCCCCAAAACCGAAATACATGACATGTTCTTATGCATGATCCATGACAGCTGCTGTTGCATTTTGTTGTGGTTTGTTGGTCATCCTAATGTGCTCCAGTTCGTGTCAATTTGCATATACATGGAGTATATTAGTTTTTTTATCATGTTAGTATTCATTCCCTAATGTTTTAGGTTCAAATTCAGCCCCTAAGTACTTGATCATGGCATGATTGAACAATCGGGCTCATATGTGCGTTTTGGCGCCCCAGACTTGCTGCATGGTTTTGGTGCTCTTAACGTGTGATTTGGTCTTTCCATTCTAAATGAAATATGCTCCTAACATGCTAAGTATGCTGTATGTTAAGTTTCATAAGCTTTGGAGTTGATTTGGTATGCTTTTGGACTAATTTTGTATAAGGTTTGTTTTGCCGGTAAACTTTGTTTTCGTTTTTGGGCCTGTACCGAGACACCCCCGTGTCTCATTTGCTTTGAAATCTGAGACACCCCCGTGTCATGCCCCTTTAGCAGGTCTGTACTGAGACACGTCTATTCAAATTGAGGGACACGGGCGTGTCCCTCCCCCTGCGCAACTCTTGTCTTTTCCTTTTCGGTTTTTGGTTTGTTTCACCTCTTTAATGCCTTTATCTTCCTTTATGATGAACTATGAACTTGTTTTACTATATGTTGGGAGTATTTCAGTCTAATTTCATATCATTTGGATGGGATTTAGGTATGCTTTTTCTTGATGTCGTTTATGTGCGTTTTTGTGTCGTTTGTGATTTCCGTAACTCATTTCCCCTATCATATGATTTCTTCTTGTTTTCAAACTTTGGAAATATGTTATATTATGTAATATGGTCTATGTAGTAGAGTGTTGTGAAAGATTGAACACGTTTGAATGTGGATTGAACGTAATCTACTTCAATGCTCTTATTTGCCTAAATGTCGGATCTTGTGCTTTGAATTTGCATCATATGCACCCATATGACATTGCCGAGCGTCCTATTTGGTTCATATTGAGTCTTCTCTCACTGGTACACACTTTTCCTTCTCTTGTACAGTTCGTTTCCAGGGTGGAGACTTCCGAATTGAATAGGCACCCGTATTGCTCGTGCTTTATGTCTCGTGGTATTCCAGGTGAGGGTGTTTTCGTTCTAGTTATGTATCAATCCCTACAACCCTTATGTGATAAGTTTTGGACCAAAAACCTTATATATATACTTATACCATTTTCAAAGTGGAGTCATCGAGTAAATTATTATCGAGTAACCCTTTTCTAATGAATTATGAAATATGTTATATTTCTTATGAATTGATATGTTTTGGCAAGATTATGCATGTATGTTATGTTCACGGGCCCATAAATTTAGTACATGTGGCTATCCGGGGAGGCAAGGGCCGACGGTGATCCCATGTGCTGATTCCATTTATGTTTTACGTCGAAACGGATCTCGACAGGAGTTTTGACGAGAAAACGCTAGTGGGGCTTTTGAGGATTCATGTACCTCACTAGCCATTATGTATGAGGTGGATGAGTCTTGCTAACCCTTCCACCACCCGGAGGAAGAGGGTTAGAACGTATTTTATGATTATGATTATGATTATGATTATGTTATGATTGATAGGCACCGTGCGAGAAGGCCGGGACACGGATTGCCCAAACGAATATGTTTTAGGATATGATATATGATCTGCGTGTATTATGATATATTGCATGATCACCTATTTAATGTATTATTGATATTTGTCGTACACGGTCGGAGTTTGGTTGGAGATAATGCACGCTCACTCGCCGAGCATTTATGTTTATGTATGAATTATGAATTTAATGAATTTAATACGATTAGTTGTAAAGTCCGAGCATTGCTTAGTTATTCTTGTGCCCTTTTGGGAACTAATTTTAAATAAAACCTTGCTCGGGATTTATGACTTGCATGCGCATGTTTCTATATATATGTATCGCTCCTGCTTACTCAGTCTTCTAGAGACTGACCCCTCTTTCCACTCTTCCAGTTTGTTTTGCAGGTGTTGGTTACTAGGCGGAGTTAGAGTGTCGAGTCTTTGTTCTAGTCCCACTCACTTACGCTCACTGCATGCTATATGATTTCTAAGTATTGTATTGACCTTTTGTTGGCCGTTGTGCCCTTATTAAACTGATATTATTTCGGGACAGGTTCTGGAGCTAGTTAAACCCGTTGTTATGTTGTTGCCTTGTATTGATTCGGGACAGGGTAGGACAGGTGCATTGATTAGTGGAACCCGTCTTCATATTCTTGTTGGATTTCATTTATTTCTTTGGTATTACATGAATGATTTCCTTACTTCCGCATTTTGGTTATTGTTGATTGTTCCAGGGTTAGCTTCCGCCTAGTCAGGACTGTTGTTTTGTTTGTCACCCGTTCGCTTTGAGTCCGATTTATGTATGGACTGCCTATTTCATATGTAGATTAGACTCATAGTGCGGGGGATGTGGTGCCTATCGTCCCGGGTGCTACAACAGGGGAGGCACGAATCAACCTTCAAAACTCACCAAACACTCATAATTCACTTCCACAAGCTAGAATTCATGAAGGGAAATAAGTATACATGCTTGAAAGGTAACAAAACCAAACATAAACACATGTTTCATGCCTTGATTATCACAATTCTCCCTTCAAGCTCAAATATCCAACTAAAATATAATTCCATAAATCTCAAGAATCATGCATGAAATTCAAGTCTAAAGCTTAGGACCATGCTTCTAACAATTAAAGCAGATAATATTCCATTTTTTCTCAAACCCTAGCTTCAAGAATTATTATCAAGAATTCAGATGTAAGCTCATATATACCTTGTAATGAAAAGAGAAGATGAGAGATGAATTTATGGGGATGATGATGTTTCAAAGTTCCTAAATTCTTGATGATTGAGCTTGAGTAAGATGAAACTATCTCTTCCTCTTGTGGAAGCTTGCCGAGAGAGAGATGATGATGATTGGAAATGGAATGAAGATGGAAGAAGAATGAAGAAACATATATCGTTGTATTTTTAGGGAAAAATGTAATATTTGCAATTGAATCCTCCAAATTCCATAGTTTATGCAATTGAGTATCAAAAGTTTGGAAATGGTCAATTAGGTCCAAAAGGTTCATGCAATTAAGTCCCTCAATTGAAATGAATGAGCATTTAAGGACAATTTGGCAATTAAGTCAATTTGGACAATTAACTCATGTAACAATTAAATTCCATTCGTACAAGAATTCTCAAATGGAAATGAATATCATATAATTTTCACGTAATCATGTTGAACACAATTTATAGAAATTAATATAACACGTATAAATTGAATAAACGAAAATTAATAAATATAATCCTAACGCTCGAAACTCACACGTGTCGAGCGTACCTGAATGTCTGAAATTCGGGGCGTTACAACTCTCTCCCCCTTAAGAGAATCCGTCCTCGGATTCCAAGTCCTGAATTCCTGGAATTTAATTGGCTCTTACGTGTTCATCCCACGCGGGTTAGCTACTCCCCGTCAGGGATTAGTTCGAAAGAGATCTTCAATCCACAACATCCTCCCATGTGTGAATTCACGACCCTCAACCTTCCGGAGTCTAACACTCGAAAGAAAATCTAACCTTCCACTAAAACAAGTTGACAAGTAATTAAAATAACGAGAGTGCCCCGTCTCTCAAACAATTAACAAGAGAACCCGTCTCTTGGTAACCCTGAGAGAACCCCCGTCTCTCACGCACACAAAAAAAAATTTCGTGCTAAACACACAAGGATCGAATAAAAATTTATCATTTATGCCAATAATCGTTCATGTAAACAAGTAATAATAATCAAGGAATTATATACGGGAACAATGAAATAATAATAATAATAATAAACAAGAAATCATGTACAAGAATGAGAAGATAATGATAATAATAATAAAATAATGGTGCACGTGGTATGCATGATTGAGTGTATCGTTCACCGAGGACTGAAGTTCTGGCACTGAATTAATTCGCTTGTGTAATTGATCCTTTAGTTGAGATTTTCTTCACCCTACTCCACTATGGTCGATATTTCCCACTCTTGATAATCTTCTCAGCTCCAGCGTTATTTTCTAACATAATCCGTAAATCATCATTAATCACCCCATCTTCATGCCCGTATACAACCTCAGATCCGCCCGGTTGTACCCTTCTTTAATTTAATTACCACATCCACTAGTGGGTTTTGGAATTGAGAACAACCCGAGATTTTTTGCCATAGAATAACTGTATATTCCAGCTTAAAAGACTGGCTTTGTGCACCAAGCAAATTCTTATCCGACAAACAGAGAGAACAGGTTTTACCATTTCCTCGACTTTCGTAATCAAAGTAAACATATTCCCGAAGCAAAGATCTTAACTCTTTTATTTGAAATTCGAAAGTTGCTTCTATTCCCTTAGAAAATAGCACGACGGATATTTAATACGAAAGAGAATCCAGGTGGTTATCCCATGAGAGTACCCGAACAAGCACTTTTACATAGAACCGAAGGAATTAAGTCTTTGTAAAACGTCTTCCATTTAACCCTGGGAATTTTGATGACGTACCCAACAATTCCACGAAATACCTTGAAAGAAAGGATCGCTCCAGCTTCCATCTTTTTGAAGTGTTCAGGGTAAATTGGTATATTTATGGAGGTGACGACGACAGTATGAATGAAAACACGGTGTGCATTTATAGGCATCTCTAGGTTATAAGTAATAACTTCGTAAGAAAACTCTTGTCGGAGTTAACCTACCAAAACTTGAGATTGATTCCGAGTATTACCCAAATTGAATCCTTTTCTATTTACCGAGTCAACTGATATCCTGAGGCTACCGAAGAACTGCGGACGGTGTACCCATTTTCTTGAAAACGATAATGGAACAAAGGTACTGTCGATGATGGGACTTTTCTTTGTATAAGAGGGAGGGAAGGTTCAGATTATTGAAAGCTTCTTTCACATGGTTCTGATAGAGGATTTCAGGCAGAATCAGTTTTATTAAAATTCCCAACTCTCCTGAATGCTATCTTGCTTCCGATTTAAATTTATTTTCGGGCCGGCTCTTCCCCTTAAGAAAATGGAGATTTTCTAAATTCTGTAAATGTGTTCTATCCTTTCCCACTTGCAAGCTTCTCTGCTGATTCAATTCTCGTAACCTTTTCCTCGTCCTACTTGTTATTAATCAAGATTTTGATTAATGGTTCTTTTTTAATCTTTGCTGTTAATGACATACCCAACTTGAAATTCCCCGACTGCCACCACTCCGATTTGATATTGAAAATTTCCAGCATCCCACAACCCTTCTGCTATTCGTGAAAATGCCATATCCTGTACTCACCACCTACTATTTCTAGAGTTGATATTTACCAAATTAACACTCTGATCCGAAGCAAGAAAAGTTCTATCTCCTACCCTTACTGAATCCCCAAAGTGCTGATTAATTTCTGAAGGTTGAAAGACCCGCTGAACATTTATCTGCTTGAACTTATCATCATTTTCCAGTTCCCCAAAAATTTTTCGAATATCTATATCGTACCTGCTTCTACGGAATCCTGGATCGATAATTTCTCACAGTCCCAAACATTCCTAAACTTCAAGCAAAATCAAATGACCTCGTTCCCAACATGATACCCAATGATTCAGAAATCTCTTCTTTAAATTCAAGTTGGTAAAATAGGAGCAAGGATTGTGCAGAGCATAGGGAGAGCCTATTGACAAGAAACACTAAATAATGCATGGTGATTAAAATGTCAATGCACGTCACATACCTATCAGCAATTGAAAATGCAACACTTTGGGACAATTATGTCAACCTGAAGATATACTTTTAAGTAAAACAATTTAAATACTTCAACTATTTTAAGCGTATACTTAATGCATCAAGTAGGTAATCTAAAGAACATCTATAACAATATTTATAATGAGAAGCAAATTAATTAACAATTATGATGCACGTGTTTATGAATGCATTGAAGAACATGGCACCGTAGAAATATTGAGCTCGGTTCCGGTGTCCATTCTTGGTTGACCGAATTGCAACTTGATTCATACATTTCCAAAACCTATCACTCACAACTTACTTTGCAAATAAATACATGTGGGTGAAGCGTGTTCATATCACATAGTTGTCACATAATTAATACCAGCGAGAATTTAATATAAAATACAACAATAATTCATCAATGTTTAAATAAGACACGTTGATCACATAATTCCAGGTAATTCGAGATCAATAAATTGGCAATTAAGAGCGTATATCAATACAAGAGCACAAGTTATCAAGTATTTCAATCAATTCAAAGAGTTCAAGGAAATCAAGGCATTCAAATAATATGCAAGACTCTCAATTTGTCAAGAAGTTCCTATGCCGTACGACCTAGACTCGCTACGATACGATACGAGAACCTCAGTTTTGCAACCGGGCTCTGATACCACCTTAGATGTAACACCCCGGACATGTGGAGGTGCCACACACCCGCACTATAGGTCAATCCACACACGAAACGGCTAATCCGTACATGAACTAACCTATAACGAACGGGTGACAATGCAATACACGACAACCTAGGCGGGATTACCTATACATGCAACAAAATAAAGCGGAAGCATAATTCAACAGTATCAACTTGACATATCATGGTATTTCTCAGTTACCAAATAAAATATATTCTAACTTCATGTATCAATACATTATCATCTCCTAGGGTAATTAACACATAACACTAAACATAATTCTCTTGAACAATAAATAAACAATTAAATGAAATGCACCGGGCATGACTCGACTACCAGGACTGGACTCGACTCACTTCCGCCTAGCATGTGTAACGCCCCGGTTTCCGGACGAACAGGTAAGCACGCCACGTGTGAGTTGAGCGTAGGTTTTATTTTATTTCTTTTAATTTCATAATATTCTTACGTGGCATTCATATTTTATAAAATTCATGAAACATTATTTATACTAATTCTTTAAATTCATATCATTCAAAATATTATTTCATGACACGAAAAATATTTATTGCATGAAATCAAGTACCGAGAGTGATAGAATTACTAAATTGTCCCTAGTTAAATATTTTCTAAAATATTAGGGACTTAATTGCATGATTTCTAAGGACCAAATTGAGCATATTTTAAATCATGGCATACTTAATTGTATAACTTAGAGACTTCAAGGATTAATTGGCAAATTAGCATGTTTCACCATTTTCAAAAAGGGATGTATCACGTAATATCATCCCAAGCTTCTTCCTTGATCATTTTCTATCCAAAATTGCCAAACACATTCGTCTCTCTCTCGGTTCCAAAAAGGGAAGAAAGGAAGGAGTGATCTTTTGCATCCATCATCAAGACTTCAAGAAATCTTTCAAGGAAATTGAGGGTTCATCATCATCATCATCCATTTCTTCATTTCTTTCCATTTTCAAGGTGGGTGTGAGCTTGAATGAATAAGTTGATCATTTTGTATATGCTAGGGTTTAGGAATTTTAGGATATATGAGTTATGTGTTGTGCAAAGCATGATTGAATGATTATAACTTGAATTATTGCATGATTTCTAGCTTGATTCCTTGAATATTTGGCTTGAATGAGCAAGTATGATCATGAACATGATACCTTGAAACTTTGAGGATATTGCATGTTTTATAGGTTTAAATGTTATATTATCATTTATGGAAGTTGTTTACATCATATTTCCAGAAGTTATAGGTTTTGGGGATCAAAGATGGAAATTGTTGGTTGTTTTTGTGCTTTGCCGAGAGCATACTCTGTTTCTGCTCTGTTTTTCAGTTGCAGAAGCAGGGAACGACCGTTCCCAGCCTCAAGGCTTGGTGGGAACGGGCGTTCCCATCCCCTTTTCAAAATATGCGCGGCCGACTATGGGAAAGGCCGTTCCCATTTTGGCCTTGGAGCCGGAAGGGCCGTTCCCGGCCAAGCGCGTTTTAAAAATGAAAAAACGTTGCCGCGTTTTCTGGGCAACGGGAACGACCGTTCCCAGTTTTCAAAGGAAGCCTGGAACGGCCGTTCCCAAGGGGCTGACAGAACAAAATTCACTGCATAAAATTACGATTTTGACCCCTCGATCCAACGACTTCTTTGACCCCGAATTGCTATAATATGTGTTAATATGATGTGAAACGAAAAGTTATAATACCACATTGCATTTTCATGGTCGTCTCGACACGTTTCCGCCGTTCGTCATATTTTGGCCATTTTAGTCCATGTCTCATGTTCATGTGTCGTATTTGCACAGGTCACGAGGGCGTGGACGGGGAGCAAGCTCCTTAAAACGCTTCTTTATTTTATTTTGCAAGAAAGGTGAGGTTTTGTTTTGGTAAAACGAACCCTATAACCCTTATGTGCTAATTTTCGGCCAAAACCTAGTATACTTATAAACGTTTTCAAAGTAATAAATGTTTCAAGCAAGAAAGTATTGATTGTCATGATTTTCAAGCATGTTTGGCGAGTACATGATTGCACGTGGGCCCGAGGGTAATTCTTGAGCCAACCGGGAAAGCAAGGGCTGACGGGTAACTCCTGAATTATCCTCACATTGTTGGGATCACCCCCGAAGCCACTAGGAGATTAGTGGTCGAAGGAGTTCCGTGTCTAGAGGGTCATGTCCTCTACACACACCATGTCGTGGATAGTCGAGCCTTGCAAACTCGCTATCACCCGGAGGAAGAAGGAGACTGGGGATTAATCCGGAATGTCGGGTTATCCTCGGGTTATTGCATGATTTCAAGCATGAAACTGTCTATATGAGCACTAAATGAATTGTATGATCACGTATTTATCAAGCAAGCAAGCATGATCACGTATTGTTCACGATTGGGAGTTCGGTTGGAGATTGCCCTTACTCGCCGGGGCCACATGTTCATGATATTGACAAGCATGATTAATTAAACGTGTTAAAAGGGGTAGTTGTAATCTCGGGCAAAGGATGAGATTTCTTGAACTATATAATTATTATTTTCTAAAAGTCTTTACCCGAGGCTACAACTTGCATGTGACGTGTGTTATATATTTATTGCCCCTCACTCAGTCTTCGGTAGACTGATACTTCACTTTTCAGGTACACTTTGAGCGTGGTTGTGCTAGGCGGGAGTTGGTCGAGTCCTGCATTATCACGGGTCTAGTGTTGCACCTTTCATATACATATTAGATCGGATATCATGTTATGTTCACGATTGACAACTTTTGGATACTTACTGATGTATATTATTGAAGATATGATAATGTATTGTTAGATAATTGGTACCTATATGTATCTATGTCATAAATATGGTACTTATATATATGAATGACTTTATTGCTTCCGCTTTTCTATTCATGATTGTTGATTATGTTGGGGAGAGTGTCCCGCCTAGAGCGTCATTTCTATTGTCACCCGTTCGCTGTGGTCTTGGTTTATGTATGAACTGTCCCTTTCATACGTGGATCGAGGCTATAGTGCGGGGGATGTGGCGCCTTGGGGTTTAGGGTGCTACATCTACAGGTGGTATCAGAGCCCGGTTGCAAAACCGAGGTTCTCGAGTCGTGTCAAGTCAGTCTAGGTCGCACGGCATAGGATTATGTGGTATTTGGGAGTCTGCATTGGGTTGACTTACCTGATTTACTCATTTCTTCGCATTAATTGAGCTACTTGATCTTCCTTGAACATGTGCTATTTGATATTATGGAAATTGTGTGCACACATTTGCATTTATTGATCAAGCCACGCATGTTTAGTGATTTAATTTCAGGATGGAGCATGATAGACGTTCCAGTGACCGATCCTCGAGGCACAGGCATCATCATCGCCGACATCATCGCCGCGAGAGATCACCACCTCCTCCACCTGCCCAGGCACAGCCCCAGGACTTTATGAACGCAGTAGTGGGGCTAATTGATCAGAGGTTACAGGAACGGGTACCTCCACCACTACCAGCGCAGGTAGCACCTCCAGAGAATCCCATTTCTGCTATCTTGCGAGAATTCCAGAATCAGCGTCCCCCGAAGTTCTATAAGGGAGACGACATACAGGCAGAGATGTGGTTGAAGGAGATCGAGAGGATATGGCAGCTTATTCCTTGCGATAGTCAGGAGAAGGCCCGTTGCACCCTCACTCTTATTCAGGGCGAGGCCTACTCCTGGTGGGAGAGCACTCAGATTGTTCTGGAGGCAGCAGGAACAGAGATTACCTGGGAGGTCTTTGTACGGGAGTTCAGAAACAAGTATATTCCTCCAGCTTCCCGTACCTGCAGGTTGAGGGAGTTTACAGAATTAAAGCAGGGAGGCAGGTCCGTGGGTCAGTACATCGCTGAGTTCGAGAGGCTTTCTCGCTATGCACCCAACATAGCGAACGATGACTTTCACAAAGCAATGCAGTTTGTTCAGGGGTTGAGACCGGACATTCAGGATGCACTGAAAGCGACGAATACTAGCACCTGGGCGAAAGCTACTTCAAAGGCCCTAAAAGTTGAAGATTCTGATAGTGCTAGGAGGGCTACTCAGCGAGCAGGACAGGCTTCAGGCTCGAGATCAGGTCAGGGTTCGAGCTCAGGAAAAAGGCCGATGACTTATTCTACACCTCCAGCTCAGAGGGATACCGGGAAGAAACCTAAGTACACCGGGCCATTTCCGAAGGGTCCGAGAGCTCCAGCACCACCCCAGCCACCTCAGAGACTGCGATGCACATGGTGTGGACATCCTACGCACACCTATGATAACTGCAGGCGTCGGTTGGGCCTATGTTTGATCTGTGGGAGTAACGAGCACCTGGTTGATGGTTGTCCGGATCGTCAGGATCCACCACCTGCAGGACCGAGACCCCTGGTGAGAGCTCGGGCTTATGCACTTGCTGGAGAGGAGCAGGATGTTGATATTGACCCCGCTGCAGTAGTTGAAGGTATTATTGGCATTCATGGCACGAACATCCATACATTATTTGATCCAGGAGCTACACACTCCTTTCTTGCGCACTCTATTGCTATTACCTTGTCTTTGCCTGCTATGTGTACTTCTGTGCGCTATATAGTTAGTACTCCTTTCGGTAGTAGGCGAGAGACGGATCAGGTCTACAGGGATGTTCCAGTTGTGATTGAAGGCCGGGAGTTTCTGACAGATTTCATTGTGATGCCGATGGAGAGATACGGGGCTATTATGGGGATGGATTGGCTTTACAGACATTGTGCTACCGTGGATTGTCGGGCTAAGAAGGTTCAGTTGGGTTCAGAGGTTGTTACGGGTTGTACTTCAAAGACCGTGCCCCTACTTTCGTTTTCAGAGGCTCAGAGATTAGTCAGAGACGGGGCTACAGGATTCATTGCTTACATTCTGAACAAGCCCAAAGATCAGGTGAAATTAGAGGACACAGAAGTGGTAAAGGAATTCCCCGAGGTATTCCCAGAGAAATTGGATTCCTTGCCTCCTGAGCGGGAGATTGAGTTCGTGATTGATCTTTTCCCGAATGCTGAGCCGTATTCAAAGACTCCTTACCGGATGGCTCCAGCCGAATTAAAGGAACTAAAAGTTCAGCTTGAGGCTTTATTGGAAGTTGGGTACATTCGGTCAAGTTCTTCGCCGTGGGGAGCACCTATGTTGTTTGTCAAGAAAAAGGACGGGACTTTGAGAATGTGCATCGATTACAGAGAGTTGAACAGGATGACTATCAAGAACAAGTATCCCCTCCCACATATCGAGGAGTTATTCGATACACTTCAGGGTTCCAAGGTGTATTCGAAATTGGATTTAAGACAGGGATACTATCAGTTGCGGATCCGAGCAGAGGACATTCCAAAGACGGGATTCAATACTCGGTACGGGCACTACGAGTTCGTGGTTATGCCGTTTGGATTGACTAATGCCCCTGCAGCTTTCATGGATATGATGCACCGGATATTCAGGCCTTTCCTTGACAAGTTTGTGGTAATTTTCATCGATGATATTCTGGTTTTCTCGAAATCACCCGAGGAGCACGCGAGACATCTCAGACTCGTTCTTCAGACATTAAAAGAGCATCAGTTATTTGCTAAGTTCAGTAAGTGTGAATTTTGGATCGATCGGGTTTCTTTCTTGGGGCACGTGATTTCAGGAAAAGGGTTGGAAGTCGATCCTTCAAAAATCGAGGCCGTGCTTAAGTGGGAGAAACCAAAGAACGCCTCAGAGAGTAGAAGCTTCTTGGGATTGGCCGATTATTACAGAAGGTTTGTTCAGGATTTCTCCAAGATTGCGGCACCGTTAACCCGGTTGACAAAGAAGGATGTTAAGTTTGTCTGGGACGAGAAGTGTGATCAAAGTTTTAACTTTCTGAAAGAAAAGTTAGTCTCAGCTCCGGTGTTAACACTCCCCGAGGGTTCAGAAGAGTATGCAGTGTATACAGATGCTTCTAAAGAAGGCTTAGGTTGTGTTTTGACTCAGAAAGGAAAAGTGATCGCTTATGCTTCTCGAAAGTTGAAGGAATATGAAAGGAATTATCCGACACACGACCTAGAGCTTGCAGCCGTGATCTTTGCTCTTGGAAAATGGAGACATTATCTTTACGGGACTTCCTTTGAGATTTTTACTGACCACAAGAGCCTCCAGTATTTATTCACGCAGAAGGATCTAAATATGAGGCAACGGCGTTGGATGGAAAAGTTGGAAGATTATGATTGTACAATTAAGTACCATCCCGGGAAAGCCAATGTGGTCGCCGATGCACTTAGCAGGAAGGCGAGTGTATCGAGTGTGGAAGTAAAGGAAAGTGAGGAAGTTGCTCCAATTGTGTTACGGGCTCGGGTTTCTAACATCACAATTCAGCCGGAATTGAAGAATCAGTTATTTGAGGCTCAGAATAGGGATCCGGAAGTGCAGAAACTTGTAAGTAAAGCCAAGGATGATCCGGAGAGTCCGTTTGGGTTTGATGAGACCGGGTTGCTTCGGTTTAAGAACAGAGTAGTAGTACCTGAAGAGTTGAGACGGGTCCTACTCGAAGAAGCTGACAAGTCAGCTTACTCGATCCACCCAGGAGGAAATAAAATGTATAAGGATTTGAAACAATATTATTGGTGGAACGGGATGAAGAGGGACGTGGCAGAGTATGTGAAACACTGCCTGACTTGTCAGAAAGTGAAAGCTGAGCACCAAAAACCCGCGGGACTTCTACAACCGTTACCTATTCCCGAGTGGAAGTGGGAACAAGTAACGATGGACTTTGTTTCCGGATTACCAAAGATTAAAGGCGGGTTTGATGGAATTTGGGTGATCGTGGATAGATTTACAAAGTCTGCTCACTTTCTACCGGTCCGGATGTCCTATAAGATTCAGAAGTTAGCTGAAATCTATAACAGAGAGATTATTCGACTCCATGGTATTCCGGTGAGCATAGTATCGGATCGAGACCCGAGGTTCACTTCTAAGTTGTGGCAGGAATTACAGGCTGTCTTGGGAACGAAACTTAAGTTCAGTACAGCATTCCACCCGCAAACAGACGGCCAGACTGAAAGATTAATCAGGTATTTGGAAGATCTTCTTCGGGCTTGCGCGATGGATTTTCAGAACTCGTGGTCAGAACAGCTTCACTTGATCGAGTTTGCTTACAATAACAGCTTTCAGGCTTCGATCGGGATGGCTCCTTACGAGTTACTTTATGGAAGGAAGTGCCGATCTCCGTTGTTCTTCGACTTGGAGGAATGGAAATGGTCGAAACAGGATGGGGTAAAGAGAGGTGAAAGATTCGAAAGGCCTTCCAAAGTCGTTCAAGCTATGATTGATAAGGTTCAGATGATTCAACAATGGATGAAAGCCGCACAAGATAGACAGAAGAGCTATGCCGATAAGCGCCGAAGAGATCTAGAATTTGAAGTGGGTGACCGGGTATTCTTGAAGGTGTCACCAAGGAAAGGTTTCACCCGGATTGGGAGAGGAGGAAAACTTAATCCTCGCTACTTAGGTCCGTTCGAAATTCTTGAAAGAATAGGCGAGGTAGCCTATCGATTGGACCTACCGCCGAGTCTTACGGGGATTCACAATGTGTTTCATGTTTCGCAACTAAGGAAATATTACCCCGATGAGACTACAATTCTCCCCGTGGAAGAAGTTGAACTGGAACCGAATTTGACATTTATTCAGAGGCCGGTTAAGATCATGGATCGGAAATCTCAGGAATTGAGAAACCGGAGAATTCCCATGGTTAAGGTTTTGTGGAGAAGCGATAAAACCGAGGAAGCTACTTGGGAAACAGAGGATAAAATGAAACGGTTCCACCCGGAGTTGTTCGAGCAAGACTAAAGAATCTGGGGACCAGATTCTTCTAAGGGGGGGAGAGTTGTAACGCCCCGGTTTCTGGACGAACAGGTAAGCACGCCACGTGTGAGTTGAGCGTAGGTTTTATTTTATTTCTTTTAATTTCATAATATTCTTACGTGGCATTCATATTTTATAAAATTCATGAAACATTATTTATACTAATTCTTTAAATTCATATCATTCAAAATATTATTTCATGACACGAAAAATATTTATTGCATGAAATCAAGTACCGAGAGTGATAGAATTACTAAATTGTCCCTAGTTAAATATTTTCTAAAATATTAGGGACTTAATTGCATGATTTCTAAGGACCAAATTGAGCATATTTTAAATCATGGCATACTTAATTGTATAACTTAGAGACTTCAAGGATTAATTGGCAAATTAGCATGTTTCACCATTTTCAAAAAGGGATGTATCACGTAATATCATCCCAAGCTTCTTCCTTGATCATTTTCTATCCAAAATTGCCAAACACATTCGTCTCTCTCTCGGTTCCAAAAAGGGAAGAAAGGAAGGAGTGATCTTTTGCATCCATCATCAAGACTTCAAGAAATCTTTCAAGGAAATTGAGGGTTCATCATCATCATCATCCATTTCTTCATTTCTTTCCATTTTCAAGGTGGGTGTGAGCTTGAATGAATAAGTTGATCATTTTGTATATGCTAGGGTTTAGGAATTTTAGGATATATGAGTTATGTGTTGTGCAAAGCATGATTGAATGATTATAACTTGAATTATTGCATGATTTCTAGCTTGATTCCTTGAATATTTGGCTTGAATGAGCAAGTATGATCATGAACATGATACCTTGAAACTTTGAGGATATTGCATGTTTTATAGGTTTAAATGTTATATTATCATTTATGGAAGTTGTTTACATCATATTTCCAGAAGTTATAGGTTTTGGGGATCAAAGATGGAAATTGTTGGTTGTTTTTGTGCTTTGCCGAGAGCATACTCTGTTTCTGCTCTGTTTTTCAGTTGCAGAAGCAGGGAACGACCGTTCCCAGCCTCAAGGCTTGGTGGGAACGGGCGTTCCCATCCCCTTTTCAAAATATGCGCGGCCGACTACGGGAACGGCCGTTCCCATTTTGGCCTTGGAGCCGGAAGGGCCGTTCCCGGCCAAGCGCGTTTTAAAAATGAAAAAACATTACCGCGTTTTCTGGGCAACGGGAACGACCGTTCCCAGTTTTCAAAGGAAGCCTGGAACGGCCGTTCCCAAGGGGCTGACAGAACAAAATTCACTGCATAAAATTACGATTTTGACCCCTCGATCCAACGACTTCTTTGACCCCGAATTGCTATAATATGTGTTAATATGATGTGAAACGAAAAGTTATAATACCACATTGCATTTTCATGGTCGTCTCGACACGTTTTCGCCGTTCGTCATATTTTGGCCATTTTAGTCCATGTCTCATGTTCATGTGTCGTATTTGCACAGGTCACGAGGGCGTGGACGGGGAGCAAGCTCCTTAAAACGCTTCTTTATTTTATTTTGCAAGAAAGGTGAGGTTTTGTTTTGGTAAAACGAACCCTATAACCCTTATGTGCTAATTTTCGGCCAAAACCTAGTATACTTATAAACGTTTTCAAAGTAATAAATGTTTCAAGCAAGAAAGTATTGATTGTCATGATTTTCAAGCATGTTTGGCGAGTACATGATTGCACGTGGGCCCGAGGGTAATTCTTGAGCCAACCGGGAAAGCAAGGGCTGACGGGTAACTCCTGAATTATCCTCACATTGTTGGGATCACCCCCGAAGCCACTAGGAGATTAGTGGTGGAAGGAGTTCCGTGTCTAGAGGGTCATGTCCTCTACACACACCATGTCGTGGATAGTCGAGCCTTGCAAACTCGCTATCACCCGGAGGAAGAAGGAGACTGGGGATTAATCCGGAATGTCGGGTTATCCTCGGGTTATTGCATGATTTCAAGCATGAAACTGTCTATATGAGCACTAAATGAATTGCATGATCACGTATTTATCAAGCAAGCAAGCATGATCACGTATTGTTCACGATTGGGAGTTCGGTTGGAGATTGCCCTTACTCGCCGGGGCCACATGTTCATGATATTGACAAGCATGATTAATTAAACGTGTTAAAAGGGGTAGTTGTAATCTCGGGCAAAGGATGACATTTCTTGAACTATATAATTATTGTTTTCTCAAAGTCTTTACCCGAGGCTACAACTTGCATGTGACGTGTGTTATATATTTATTGCCCCTCACTCAGTCTTCGGTAGACTGATACTTCACTTTTCAGGTACACTTTGAGCGTGGTTGTGCTAGGCGGGAGTTGGTCGAGTCCTGCATTATCACGGGTCTAGTGTTGCACCTTTCATATACATATTAGATCGGATATCATGTTATGTTCACGATTGACAACTTTTGGATACTTACTGATGTATATTATTGAAGATATGATAATGTATTGTTAGATAATTGGTACCTATATGTATCTATGTCATAAATATGGTACTTATATATATGAATGACTTTATTGCTTCCGTTTTTCTATTCATGATTGTTGATTATGTTGGGGAGAGTGTCCCGCCTAGAGCGTCATTTCTATTGTCACCCGTTCGCTGTGGTCTTGGTTTATGTATGAACTGTCCCTTTCATACGTGGATCGAGGCTATAGTGCGGGGGATGTGGCGCCTTGGGGTTTAGGGTGCTACAGCATGCACCTGCAATAACCTGAAAGGTGGAGGCGTCAGTCTGTGAAGACCGAGTGAGGGGTTTAAATACATATTAGCGCAGATAACGTGCAAGTCATATTCACGGGTAAAGATTTATAAAAAATAAATATACAAGTTCAATAATAATATAGCTTCGCCCGAGAATACAACTATCAATATTAAATACTTGTTCCTTTACATGCAATCAATACATGGCCCCGGCGAGTAAGGGCGGTCTCCAACCGAACTCCAAACGTACATGAACATGCTTGCTTGATTATTAAACAATGGGTGATCATGCAATTCAATTATCGTGCAATCGTGCGATAGTGTAATCACATAACACGTTCATAGAATGGAAATCATGCAATAACCCGAGGACAATCCGTGGTGCCGGACCCGTCCCCAGTCTCCTTCTTCCTCCAGTTGATGATAGGATTGCAAGGCCCTATCATCCATGCGTGTTGAGCAGAGGGTACATGAATCCCTAAGCCCGGAGCTCCTTCCTCCACTAACCTCCTAGAGGATTCAGGGGTGACCCCAAAAGTGGTGAGGATACTGCCAGAGTTACCCATCAGCCCTTGCTTTCCCGGTTGGCTCTAGTCACTACCCTCAGGCCCATCGTGAACGGTCATGCTACTCGCCTAAAACATGCTTGATTCATGACAATAACATGGCTTGCTTGCTTGCTTGCGTTTCATGAACATGACTTGAAAATGATAAGTGATTTCATAAAATTATAAATATAAATACCTTTGGCCGAAAGATCACGTAAAGGTTATACGGGTTCTATATAACTAGCAATTAAACCTCACCTGACAGGCGACACACGACTTTGTGCATGCGTGAACATGCTCATGCTCGACAATCTCCGCCCTGGAGAATAACTGGACAAGAAACAGGACAATATACGTGCATGAGACCACAATTCAAGGACATTTCTTCATAAAAGACGCACGGCGTGATCAAGTACGAGACATCATGCAATAAACAATGTGGCATCTAAATATCACCTTTTGGCATGTAATCAATCATATAATCACAAATTGGGGTCAATTAATCCATTGGAATTGGATTCCAAAATCTCAAGTTTATGCAGAATGTTTTCTTCTGTCAGTGGGGTGGGAACGGCCGTTCCAGGTTTTAGTTCAAAGTGGGAAGGGTCGTTCCCGCCTCCCCGAAGTGCTCCCCGAAGATGGGAACGGCCGTTCCCGTCTGTGAGATAAACAGACGGGAACGGCCGTTCCCACTCTCGCCGCCTGCACATTATTCAAATTTATGGGAACGGCCGTTCCCCAATTACAAAGGGAATGGGAAGGGCCGTTCCCGTTTTACAGAAGATACAGAAGCAGGGGACGAAGAACAGGGGAGGCACGAATCAACCTTCAAAACTCACCAAACACTCATAATTCACTTCCACAAGCTAGAATTCATGAAGGGAAATAAGTATACATGCTGGAGAGGTAACAAAACCAAACATAAACACATGTTTAATGCCTTGATTATCACAATTCTCCCTTCAAGCTCAAATATCCAACTAACATATAATTCCATAAATCTCAAGAATCATGCATGAAATCCAAGTCTAAAGCTTAAGATCATGCTTCTAACAATTAAAGCACATAATATTCCATTTATTCTCAAACCCTAGCTTCAAGAATTATTATCAAGAATTCACATGTAAGCTCATATATACCTTGGAATGAAAAGAGAAGATGAGAGATGAAGTTATGGGGATGATGATGTTTCAAAGTTCCTAAATTCTTGATGATTGAGCTTGAGTAAGATGAAACTAACTCTTCCTCTTATGGAAGCTTGCCGAGAGAGAGATGATGATGATTGGAAATAGAATGAAGAAACATATATCGTTGTATTTTTTGGGAAAAAGGTAATATTTGCAATTGAATCCTCCAAATTCCATAGTTTATGCAATTGAGTATCAAAAGTTTGGAAATGGTCAATTATGTCCAAAAGGTTTGCATGCAATTAAGTCCCTCAATTGAAATGAATGAGCATTAAAGGACAATTTGGCAATTAAGTCAAATTGGACAATTAACTCATGTAACAATTAAATTCCATTCGTACAAGAATTCTCAAATTGAAATGAATATCATATAATTTTCACGTAATCATGTTGAACACAATTTATAGAAATTAATATAACACGTATAAATTGAATAAACGAAAATTAATAAATAAAATCCTAACGCTCGAAACTCACACGTGCCGAGCGTACCTGATTGTCTGAAATTCGGGGCGTTACAATAACAATAATTACTATGCAACAATAAATAAAATGCACCGTGCCTGACTCGAATACAACGACTAGACTCGACTCTGACTCCCGTCTAGCACGCACCTGCAAGGACCTAAAAGGTGGAGGTATCAGTCTATGAAAGACTGAGTGAGAGGCATAAATAAATATTAGCGTAGATAACATGCAAGTTATAACCTCGAGTAAGGTTTTATAACTAAAAGTAATATAAGTTCAAACATAATACAATACACTTTGCCCGAGATTACAACTATCAATATTAAATACTTTGATCATTTTCATGCATTCAATACGTGGCCCGGCGAGTGAGGGCAAGTCTCCAACCTTACACCAAGAATGAACAATACATGCTTGCGTGATTAATTAACGGGTGATCATGCAATTCAGTTACAGCGCATTAGTGCGATAGTGTATTCAGGCAATACAATCAAGGAATGGAAACCATGCAATAACCCGAGGACAATCCATGGTGCCGGACCCGTCCCCAGTCTCCTTCTTCCTCCAATGATGGGAAGGTAGCTAGCCTTCACCATCCACGACATGTTGAGCAGAGGGTACATGAATCCCTAAGCCCAGAACTCCTTCCTCCAATGATCTCCTAGTGGATTCAAGGGTCATCCCAATGTGGTGAGGATAGCGCTAGAGTTACCCGTCAGCCCATGCTTTCCCGGTTGGCTCAAGCCACTACCCTCGGGCCCAAAGTGAATAATCATGCTTACTCGCCTAAAACATGCATGATACATGGCTTGCTTGCTTTTCATGAACATGACTTGCTAACTTGCTTGTAATCATGAGTAGTTTAATGGAAAACTATAAATATAAATACTTTTTTTGCCGAAAAGTCACGTAAGGGTTGTATAGGTTTTATGTAACTAGAGTTAAACCTCACCTGACAGGCGACAAGACAACTCAAAGGTGCATGAAGGTGCTTATTTGATCAATGATCTGCGCCCTGGAGAAGAACTGGGCAATAAAGGAAACATAGTGTACTCATGAGATACGACTCAATAATGATACCAAATATGACGCGAGGCGTAACCATGAACATGTTATTGTATGAAATGAATGTATACTTTAATGTAACGATCATATAGATACTTATAAATGGAATGGAATAATTTACAAGTACACAAATAATTTCACGGAGATCACGTATTCAAGGCATGCAATCATACAAATTCGTTTTACATAAAGCAAGTAGTTAACAATTAAGTTTAAGTAAGTAAAGACCATAAAATGTCAAATAACCACATAATCATCAATTATTCAATTATTCCAATCATATAAATCACATACGGGAGCCAAGAGAGTGAAAGGAATGCAAGAAGAGAGGTTTTGGCAAAGTTTGGTAAAAGTCGACAGTTTTTAGAAATGTACAAGCTGTAGGAAAACTGGAATGTCTTGAGTTATAGAAGTTGGAATTGGGTTTCATTTGTTGGATATAAAAATAGACAAATAGACCTTTCTGATGATATATGGCACATATTCTAATTCAAAGTGAGGAGAAAATGGCGTAAGCTCGAAGTTGAGTGAGTGCAGATTTTCGGTAGAGTGGCGACACCAAATTAAAATGGATATATCTCACAAACCAGAAATTATATTGAGGTGATTCCAATTGGATAATACTTTAGACTCAATTTAGTTTCTACAGTCCGAAATTCAGGTCAATCGGAGTACGTTTGAGGGGTAAACGGTCATTTAGAACAAATGGCATAAATGCAGAATTAGCTGTGTGATCTTCTGTAACAGTGCTGAAGACGGGAACGGCCGTTTCGGCTTTAGGCCAAAATGGGAAGGACCGTTCCCAGTCTTGCTGGCCAAAACATTCAAAGGATGGGAACCGCCATTCTGGGAAATCAAAGGGGACGGGAAGGGCCGTTCCCGCTGAGAAGAAAGCTCAAAACAGAGTAGGAAACAAGGGAACTCTCAGACCAAAATCAAATACCACAAAACAACCATAATTAAATCTCGAAATGCAATTAAAACATGAAGAAACATGTATACATGCTTATTATACAATAAAAACCAACATAAATATTCTTATCATACTTTAATCCTCAAGATTCATCAAAAGCAACCCATATGTGATCATGAATTCCAACTTCCATATACATCAAATATATGCATGGATTTCAAGTTATAAGCATGTATTCATGTTTCTAACACCAAGTAATCAAGTTATTCAATCAAAATCCTAACCCTAACTTCAAGTAATAATTCAAGAATTCTTATAATTATCTCATCTATACCTTGAATGAAAAGAAGGAGAGAAGATATGGAGTTATAGAGATGATTGAAGCTTCAAGTCCAAAGTTTTCCCGGAAATATAGCTTGGAAATCATGAAATCTCTTCTTCTTCTTCCTAGGGTTTATGATCGTGAGAGATGGAGAGAGCAAACATGGTGTATGAAATGAAATGAATATTGTGGAATAATACATTACGTGATTCATCCAAGTAAGGGAGGAAATATCTCTCATTTGCAATTAAATCCTCCAAAGATATAAGTTTATTCAATTAAGGATGAAACTTTGAGAAATGATCAATTTAACCTAATGAGATGGTAATGTAATTAAGTCCTCTAATTTACAAAAGTGATCAATTAAGGACAATTAGACAATTAAATCACGTTCGAGGATTATTTCACTTATTTTCACATAATCATGTTGGGATTCAATTTATAAAATTAATGTAACACATATAAATTGAATAAACGAAAGTAATAAAATAAAATCCTAACGCTTGAAACCCACACGTGTCGAGCGTACCTGACTATCTGGAAATTGGGGCGTTATAATGCTAGTTCAATATTCGGTGTTTAGGCTCTACGGTTTAGTGTATAATTATGGAGAAGGAGAATTGTGTATCTTCTCCCTATGGGGTTCGAACCCCTCTATTTATGAGGCTAGGATTCGAACCCCACTTGGACAAGGAATTCCAAACTCTTTTGGAAAGGGATTTCTTGCTTGGAGACTAAGTCTCTTACTTTGACCAAAAGTCCACCTTTTGACCAAGTTGATGGGCATGAATAATATCTAACTCTCTTAGATATTTTATTTTACTTTATTTATTAAATAATAAATAACTTGAAGACTAATAATTAATTAATTCGTAATTAATTACTTATTAGACATTATTTCTCCAAATTAGAACTTTAATATTAATTCAAAATTAAATCAAAGTCCATTAAAATAATTAACACATTAATTATTTAATATATATACACATAAACACGTGACTACACGTGTCACAAGGACACGTGTCATCCACGTGTTCCACACGTGTGGGCCCCACCATTCTCTTAATGGTTCGATCAACTAGCTTAATCGATTCAAGCCTTAACCCATGTGACTGGGTTGTTATGTGTGATCCTCGAGGTTCTTAATTCAATTAGCAGTGACCCTAATTAATTAAATCTCTAATTAATTAATCGGTCTACAGATCAAACGACCATAGTCTAGCAACAGGTGTTTGACCCCTAGCTGAATAAGAATGTCCCGATTCGAGAGAACCTTTAAGTCATTAACATATGTGAGTTACAATCCTCCTACGTCCCATCTCTCAATCAAGATCTAGGGCAAGGGAATAATTAGAACACTAATAATCTTGATCTTAATGCTAAGTGCATTTCTTATCCATTTGATCTCAATCTAAGAAACTCTTTTCTTGATGTCTTGATCCACTGCCTTGGCTGAGGACTCCTAGATGGCATATGAATGACTTACACAATAAGAGATCATCATCTTGCTAATGCAAGCACAGGTCCTTTATTGATTCTCATATACTTTCACGTGCCACTTGTGCAGCCCCAGCATAAGCCTTGAATCAGTTGTCTAAGGCGACACCCTTTAAAGCTTACACCTAAGACTACAGAGTTTGCTCATAAAGTGTCAATGGAACCTCAAGTTTAAGGATCACTTAATCACATCAATGACTCGTGAGATATTTCCTAATCTGGAAGTTTCTATTTCCAGATATAGAAACTTCCTTGCCCAATTAGGAATCTTCTCACACGGGACACCTCAGTGTACGTACTTAGAATAAGTAAGCACCCCCATGTATCACGCACGCATCAACTATACACTTTGCACCCCACGAAACAAGGTGGTCCTTCTGAAGGGCGTGATCATAGATCTTCTAATCTTTTCACAATTACTGTTCATTGCGCCCTTTACTAGAAAGTAAAGGGGCTTGGAAGCTTACCTTATAATGAGAGAAAGGTTTAGAGTTTTCGGCCCAACCTAGGTTAGGGGCTCGTTACTTGCAAGCCTCGAACGAGTCAGGTTGACACTCCCACTGTCTTTTGGACATATTGGCTTGGAGTTGTAACACCCCGGAGCGAAGGGCGCCACATCCACCGCACCATAGCCCAGCACGAGTAACGAAATGGAGACTCCGCTCACGTATCGAACCATGGCGAACGAGTTACAAACAAAACATACCTCTAGGCTAGGCGGTCTAGACCCTGAACAGAGTGCGCAAGAAAATCGAAAGCAAAAGCGGAAGCAACAGGATCGCATAACATGATACATATATCAAAATAAAATCAAGATACAACAATTTATCACATACCTTGCCCAACCTGGGCCACATAAAACATACTTAAGTTCAAATTACAAAACATAACTTATACGTAATTATACATAGTACCAAATTATACATAGTACCAGAGCGGGAAAGTAAATATGCCAATGCAAGGGCTAAGCTAGAGACTCGACAACACGACTCCCAAAACAAAAGACAACCACCTAGCTTGACTCCCCAATCATGTACCTACAAACTCAAAGAAAAGGGGGAAAAACAAACAACGAAGAGGGGTCTGTCCTAAAGACTGGTGAGGAAGCTGACACACGCACACATACATATAAGTAGAGCATAGCATAATCAAATCGAAGAGTGTTCATGAACCGGGGTTGGTTTTTGCAATCCAAATCATTTAAATCCATGATACTACATATAGGAAGAAAGGTTTAGGGCCTAAGGCCAAAATTACCAAGTTTTAGAAATTAGAAGTCCAATCCCGATTCACAAACCATAACGGAAAGGAAGTCTTAAACAAAATGAATCGGCGAGTATGAGTCCAAACCCCTTATTGTATAGCAAAGCAAAGCGAAGACAAACACAAATCATAAATCAATCCAACCTTTCACCGTTTGGGGAAGAGAGCGGCCACTCTCAACTCCCATACTTACCTTATAATGTAATGGTGGCATCGGGGGATCCTACCCGACCCTGACGGGTTATACCGCCGACATATGAGACCCGCTTTGCCCTCGACATCCCAAGGATGAGCGAAACCTCACTTTGTGGAGCCGTGTTGATGATAGAGCCCAACGACCCCATGGCCAACCCGAGATCACATACCACTTCTCTGGGGCCCAAACTTACACGAAAATCACATAGGTACGAAGCTTATCTCGCCACACACACACACTTACCAAAGCTTACTCAAAAAGAAGATCAAAATATCGCTTATATATATGTATAAGCCTTTTCAAAATCTCATGAAAGAACGGGATAAAACCCACAAAATACTAATCGAACACTTATCTATATGTATATATATATAAGTCACATGCGGGCTTAAAATACACGTAAGGTTGTAGGTCATATTAGCTAAAAAGAAAGAAAACCCCACCTTGTCGACCAAACCGAACAAAAGAACCACCTCTTCAACCTCGAGACAAACCTAAGAACAAATCAAAGACAAGAGACAAACTTAGACTCAATATGAACCAATTAGACACTCGACATATGCATATGGATGAAAATGATGCATAAGAAATGCAATGAAGTTAACACTTAAGTCACATTGAATCATATTGAAACATAACTCACATATTGCACCTTAAACATGGACATGAACTTCATACAACTCATATAATATGTCAAATACCAAGTTAGGAGTGTACAAATATCAAATAAGAGCAAATAAGTTACATACAAGGTAAGTAAGCACAGTAGGAATTCACACTCGTACGTAAGGGAGCACTTAGATCACATAAGGGACATTTCACGATAAATGAATCCATAAACGAAATACAACACACACTACACTCACAACACATTATACAATCATGAAACATGTTACAATCAAGAAATGGCAAGTTATAGCATAGCACATTATACATATAAACAAGTACATAGCATATTGGGGTCAAGAACGGGGAGGGATTCAAACAAAAGAAGCAAGAAAACAAGTTCGGGGCTAAAAAGTTTCTGCACCACGATCCAGGGTCGTGGATTTTTAACAAAGAGGGGATCCACGACCGTGGATCCCAGTCCAAAAAGTTTCCCAAATCCGCCATCAAATCCACGACCCTAGATTTGTTTTAATGCAAAAATCCACGGCCGTGGGTTTGCTCCAGCCTAAAAAAATTCGAGATTTTGGCCCCTAAAACACTAAGAACTCAATCTAAACTCATGCCAACACATTATACAAGATATATGCAACAATTAACCCAAGATTCATGCCCTAGAACATGCAAAAACCGAGCTAAAATGAAGGAAAGGAAGAGATGCATCAACAAAGTCATGCTCAAGCAAATTCAACAATGGTAACTCCATGAATCCCCAACCAACATGCATACTAAGTTCAGGAAACTCTTAAATAATGTCTAAGAAGCAAATACCATGCATCAAGCTCAAAGAAATTGCAAAGAATCAAGCAAGAATCATGAAATTACCTCAAACCCACACTATTCATCATGTAAGCCATAGAAGGAGCAAATATGGATGAAATCATGTAAAGTTGGAATTAAAATGACCACAAAGGCAAGGGGATCATAAGAACAAGTTTACCTCTTAAATTGGAGAAGATTTGATGAAGCTTGGGTTGAATTCTTGGAGCAAAAGAATAGTCCCCTTCTCTTCTTTCTTCTTCACTTCTTTCTTCACAAAATTGGGCAAATATCTCTTATGGGGGAAGGGGGTTTCGAACTCAGCTGAAAAAGGGGAGAGAGAGGGCTAAATCAAGTCATTTAGTCATGGTTTAGTGTCTGGTTAGGGTTAGGATGGGCCCACAAGGCATGATCAGTCAACAAAGGTGGCTATTGGCGCAAAGTGCTCGTTCCGGTCAAAAAACGGGGGATCAAACGGGCTTAGAAAAATATGAATCTTGATTCCTTGACTTTCCTTCCTCGTTGTGAGTCCGACGCATCTTCCAGAATTCGAATCCGAATTCCCGAGCTCAAGTATACCTTTCGAAACACAAGGTGCGCTAAAGTTCGTTAGGCCCTTATGTCCCTAACAATAAAATGGTTCCAAAACCGTATCAAACGAACTCAAAAGCATGCAACGGGCACGAAGATACATTCATAACACGTATAAATCATAGATAGCACGTAATCACAAAAGTGGGAAATGAAAACTGGCACAAACAGAGCAAGAAAGGAGCAAAGAAAGCAAATACGTGCAAATAAGTCACACGTGGTTCAAATAAGAGTCATATAATTCAAATAAATCGCATAAGGAATATAATAAACATACAATGCACGTAATTAAATAATTAAAAGCGCACAAACTCTCTCGTGAAGGCGTACCTGGAAAGTCTGGACGAGCGGGATGTTACAAACTCCCCTCCTTCAAAAGGACCTGTCCTCAGGTCCTAAGCGAGACCTAGGAGGACTCTTGAACAAACTCGACTCCACGCTTCCGCTGCACTACTCTGATCCAAGAGTTGTAGTCTCCTCGGGACATCACTTCCTTAATTAGAAATGAGGAAGACTTCTCATATTCCGGTAGCTCGGTGGCGCTTGCCAACTCCGAGTGAGTCTCCTTGGTCTTAGCAAACTTTATGCCCGGTTTGCTCCCACTTCCAAATAGAATTCAAAAGTAGTTGGAGAAACTTGCCGGAATGGTTCTCTGTCTTCTACCGATAGTACACTAGACATCGCTACACCAAGTCTACAATGTCCCTCCTTATGCCAACACCATTACCGGCTCTTCAAGTCCCGAACCAAGAGTGGAATTAGTCTCGTGACTAAGCACTTCTTGAGACATTAACCCTAACTCTCCGTTAGCCACGCACAACCAAAGTCTTCCTTAGTACCTCGATTGTAACGGATAAGTTTTGAGTATCCTCGTGTAATCAAGGTAACTCTCTTCAAGAGCCTCATCCACTCGAACCATGCCTCTTCCTTGTCTCTCATGTCATGGGACGACACTTGCATAACAACGAACCTCCTGTTGACTCCCGATAACACTAGAGACTTATTCTCTGAGGTAAATCTCGGTTCTTCTACTAAAATGCGTAGTCGACCATACCCTTGTTGAAATCACACCCAACAAAGACCACGGAAGGCCGAAGAAGGACGAACGACTCCTCGAAGCAAGCAAGAAGGGTATTTATCTTCCACAGTTAACCTGTGCAGCTCAAGGTAATATATACTCATCCTAAATCCCGTCCTCTTCTTAGATGGGACCAAGGTACTCCACAAAGAAGTACTCAAAGGGATGAAATCACCTTCTAAGAGCTCGTCAACGATGACTTAACTCCAACAACTTGCTAGAGCCCCACCCGAAGGGAAACTCCAAACACAAACCAATTCCGCGATACAGACCACAATAACCTCGATGTCCTTATCGGGTTGAAACGAATTCCAACCTTCAAAGAAACACCAAGGGTGCCTTACATTGATCTTTGTCTCCTTAAGCTTGGCTCTACCTCTGAGTTAACCCAAAGAAAAGTCACAAAGCTCATTGCACCGTCCCGGAATAATCAACCACTCCCACGAAGGATATAAACGGGTTAGCCTTCCATCTATTACCCGAAAATATTGTTGAGCCCAAAAAGGACCTCCAAAGTAACCCCCAACGCCTATAGTGACACCGTCACCTTAACACGAACTAGGCGCCTTCAAGAAAACCATCGGACAAGCTCGGCCCTCACAACTCACCAAACACTCGAGCCCTCGCCTCACTAAACTCTCTCTAAGAAGAGAGTCAACACAAAAGAGAAAAGAAAAAGGAATACCACAAGCAAGCAAGCAACATCAAAGACATATAAGCACCGAGAAACAACAAGAAAAGGAAAATAACACAAAATAAAATTAAAGATGGATGTATGAAGTGCCATAAATACTTAGTGTACCTTTCACCATGGTAAGATATTGATCTCGACCTCGAGTTCCTTGCTTCCACTTGCATCAACTCGGACTTGTCTTGGAGTCTTGGGATCACGGCTCTTCATAGATCTCAGATTCTTGTTCTTCGGACAACCACTCACCAAATGTCCCGTTTCCCAACACTTGTAGCATCTTTTAAGCTTCTTCCGACAAACTTCTTCCGTATGGTTTAGACCTTGACAATAGGAACATTGAATTGGTTCCATTGGAGGAGGCATCGAATCCATCTTCATAAGTTGAAGTTTCTTCTTCTTGGTGTCAATGACATCTTGAAGTCCTTGGGATTCCTCTCGAAACATCGGCCTCTTTTTTGAGTTTGAGCTCGCTCCTTGATCTTGCCTCACATAAGAAGTGGGAGACCCCATCTTTTCCTTATCCATCTCATCCTGATTCGCTCTTCTAAGTTCCTCAGACCATTCATGCACCGGTGAAATTTAGAAAACTCGTTCGATCTCGTCTCTTCGCTCTTATGTATAGCTCCGAACTTTAGGGCAATCTTGATTAGCTCTCGAACCTTCTAGCTCCGTCATCAGATCATCCATCCTCTTCTTTTCTTGTTCAAGGTTAAGGAACTCCTGAAGTTTTGTAGCCAGTTCCTCTGGAGGAATGTACTTGTAGCAAAATTCTCTGATGAAGGTCTCCCATGCTAGTTCTTGTCCGGACTCCTTTAATCTTGACCTCACCTCTTTGAGCCATTTGGAAGCTTCACCTCGGAGTAGACCTGAAATGCACTTTACGTTCTTTTGTGAAGTCTCCGGACAATTCTCCCAAATCCCTATCATCATGGAGAGCCATTCTTCGGCTTCAATACTATCACCTCCAAACCATTTCGGTAGATTAAAATCATCAAACTTTTTGTAGACCAAAAACTCATGTTTCTCTTGTTTCCCTTTTCATGCCAAAGGTGGATGTGAAGATGCCATCCGAAATAAAAAAATGATTCCAAAAAATCGATGCGTGTCGGGTTTAGTACATGTTCATGTGAACGATTAATACAAATAATTCAAAATTTTCACATAATAAACGAGAGTGAATGCGAAAAATCACATAATCCTAAGCCGAACGACCTATACAGACTCGACACGACGCCAGAGCTCCGGTTTTGCAACCAAGAGCTCTGATACCACGCAAAGATGTAACATCCCGGAGCGAAGGGCGCCACATCCCCCGCACCATAGCCCAACACTAGTAACGAAATGGAGACTCCGCTCCCGCATCGAACCATGGCGAACGTGTAGCACCCGAAACGCCGAAATGCCACACCCCCGCAATATAGCTCAGTCCACATACGAAATGGATAATCCGTACATGAACCAAGACTATAGCGAACGGGTGACAAAGCAAGAAACAATCTAGCTAGGCGGGACTAACGCCAACACAATCAAACCAAAACATGATAAATTAAAAACGGAAGCATTATATCAATAGATATAGGTACCATATTTACATCAAAAGTATATATATAGTAGTAGGTACCAACACTCATCAATACATTATCATCTCCTATACATCACACATGTATAAATATCCAAAAACCACTAACATGATACTCCAAAATCCATACATGAAATGAAATGCTAGGCTCAAAGGTAAAGACCTGACTCGACCCCGCCTAGCACTCAACCTGAAAAACTGAAAATGTGAGGTGTCAGTCTATGAAAGACTGAGTGAGGGGTTTAAATAAATATAAGCGCAATTACCATGCAAGCTATAATCTCGAGTAAGTTTTCATAAAAGAAGCAATATAAGTTCAAATATTAAAGTAATTCTCGCCCGAGATTACAACTAATCAATTTAATAATTCAATCATTATCAATTCAATCCGTGGCCCGACGAGTGAGGGCAATTCTCCAACCTTTCTCCATAAGTGTACAATCATGAGTGTTTCAATTTATTAGGTTATAATGCAAGTAATTACAGTGCACAATTAACAACTTCATGAACTCCTTCTTCCTCCGGGTGATGGTGGGCTTGCAAGACCCAACCATCCATGCATAGTGTAAGTCAGGAACATGAATCCCACGTACGGGATTTCTTCCTCCACCAAACCTCCTGGTGGATTCAGAGGTGATCCCAAAATTTGTGAGGATAGTGCAAGAGTTACCCGTCAGCCCTTGCTTCCTCGGTTGGCTCAATACACTACCCTCGGGGCCCAACGTGAACATGCTTTACTCGCCAAATCAATCAATCAATCGGTTCAATTCGGTAAATTATTTGAAAATCAATAAGGTTTTGGAAAATTATAGATATATAGATACATTTTGGCCGAAAGATCACATAGGGTTATAAAGGTTCTAAATATCTAGAAATTAAACCTCACCTTTACTTTACCAACCAAAAGAAGCAAGCAAACACCCTAAGGAGCGTGCTCCTCATCACCGGGAATGTGATCTGTGTAACAAGGACACGTGTACGTGAGACTCGACTCGTATAAACCATTTAAGACGAACGGCAAAGTCATGGATCAATATATAATGCAATAACAATCAAGGAATGTCAATTAGGAGCATACTTATCAATTATTCAAGTACATTTATCATATAACTCACATAGTGGAGCCAAGAAAGTGAAAAGAATGCGATAAGAAGGGTTTTGGTGAGGTTTGGCCAAAACCGACAATTTTTGGAAATGTACATGCTGAGGGAAAACTGGAATATCTTGAGATATAGAAGTTGGAATTAAGTTTTTCTTATTGGGAATGAAACTAGACAAGTATACCTTTGAAATGGTATATGGCTCATTTTCTAGTTCAAAGCGAGGAGAAAATGGTGTAAGCTTGAAGTTAAGCGAGTGCAGTTTTTCGAGAAAGCAGCGACACCAAAAATAATTGATAATATATCACAAATGGGAAAAGGTATGGAGGTGATTCGAATTGGAGATTGTTCTAGACTTCAATATCTTACCAAAGAATCAAAAATCAGGTCATTTGGAGTGCGGATGAGGGAGTACCCCGCCGGGTCAAATTCAAGGGAAAAGTTCCCTGACCGGGTAAGCAGTACAGAAGCTTTTTGGGGGAAAACTACCCGCCCGGGTAGTTTTTATGCACAAAAAGTACCCGGCCGGGTACTGTTCCAGAGGTGGAAAAAGGGGCAAAACAGGGGAAGCTTCGGGGAAGGAAGAAAAGGGATGAAAACCCAAAGCAAACTCAACCAAAATGCTCCAAATAATCATATATCATGCATATAACTCATATATATCAATTACACATCATATAATCCAAGGAAACATACATCAAATCATCAAGAATTATCATTCCAAACCCCAAAGTATTTCATGAAATCAACTTCCCATTTCTTCAAGAATTCATGCAAGTTGGCAAGCTAAATGATCAAGATCATGCTTCTAGTCATATATAACCAAGGAATTCTTATCATTATCAACAAACCCTACTCAATCACACATCAAGAGATTCAATCAAATTCTCCCTATACCTCAAGATGGAAGAAGAAATGGATGAAAGGATGAGATGAGGATGATGCTTCCACTTATGCAATTATCTTCCTTGAATTCTAGCTTGGAAAATGATGAAATCCCTCTTCCTCCTTCCTTGGTGTTTTGATCGGTTTTTGGTGTGTGTGTGTGTGAAACTCTTGTATGAAATGAGGAATGAAATGGAATGGTATGGAAGAGATGATATTAGATACAAAAGTCTTCCACTATATGGCATGACTCATCACTTATTGCATGTTAGTCGCTCAATTGTTTAAATGAATGAACACAAGTATCATTTCTAGCAAATAAACATTTAACTCCCAAATCATGAAATGCAATTTGGTCCAAGAATTCAGGAAATGATCAAATAAGATCACATAAGAACATTTAATCATGTTGGCAATTAGTTCGCGTAAATTCCACGTTAATGATAGTTCATATAAATGCATAAGAATATATTACATATAGTGTTATGAAAATTATAATTTAATACATAATATTTGAATGGAAAACCGAGGCGTTACAACTCTCCCCCCCTTAGAAGAATCTGGTCCCCAGATTCACTGTCGAGTTTTAAAAAATGATGCTCAAGCAATAAGAGAGCCCCATCTCTTAGACAAGTAATGAGAGAGCCCCGTCTCTCACCTAGAAATGAGAGAACCCGTCTCTCAACAAGCAATGAGAAAACCCCATTTCTCAAACACATACAAAACAACGAGGCAAAAGAACAAATTGTAAAACATTCATATAAGTGTCACATAGGGCAAGTAGCATCACGTAAATCACATACTCCTCACTCATATATAACCAAGTTACCGCTAACAAGAAAGTAAGTATAACAACAATAAAATCCATGATGCACGTGATATGCATGGTTAGGTGTACCGTTCACCGTTGATTATGCCATGAATATAGTTGATACCTTCGGCTACCACGTTCGGACAGACATCCACATTTTGTACCTCTCTCTCCAGAGCATATGCACGAGCCTGAACAAGTGGCCTCTGTCCCTCGACAGCTAACTCTCGCCGCTTCGGACACGTGTCCACTTGATGTTCATCACTTCCACATCGTAAACATAAGCCCAAACGCCATCTGCAACCGTCGTAAGTATGTGTATCGCGTCCGCAATAGGTGCAAAGAGGCTTTCCCGAAGATGAAGTATGTGAAACTCCCGAACCCGATCCAAATGATCGATTCTTTTTCTTCTTTTGAGACCCTTCTTGAGGTAAGGGTGTACGATGAGAAATAGGCCGCTTTCCTCTATTAAAATTTTGTCCTAATTTTGAACCCGAAGCCTATCCGGGTTGAGAATTAGGCCTTCTTGCTATCAAAGGAGGGGTACCTTGCACCTTCTATTGAGAGTCACGCAGGATAAGTTCCCAAACTCTTTTACCTTTCTTAAGCCATGGCCCGGTTTACATATCACTTCCATCAGAGATCTTTGGATTTTGCTGATTCTGAAACTCCTTAAATATAATAGAAATTTGAGCCGGTTGTGGTGTCGCTATAGGGACATATTCTCTTATCCTCTGATCCACAAGATGAACCAAGGAATCGAACAAATCTTGAGGTTGAACCGGATGGCGCAGATGTGGGGGAACCCTAGGTGGACGATCACAATGACGGTGAACTCGAGGCATCCTATAATTAAGGCACTGAATATGCATGTTGAATTAATATGTCAATGCACGTAACACACTTGTAACTAATAAAATTCCACACATCGGAACAATTAAACTCAATTAGAAATGCGCATATAAATAAAGGAATTTAAACGATTTAGAGTAGCGTATGATGCACGTGCTCATGTATGCGTTGGACTTGTCACCGTAGTTGCATCTTTTAACTTGACACTTGTTTCTTGTTTTGTTGAATTTCGAGCTTGCCTCGATTTTGTTGGTTATTTCTTGTTACCCATGGTCTTCTAAATCTTTAGAATTCCCTGATATCAACTTGTGCATCTCTATCACTCAAGACTTGAAATTTCTTGAACTCGATTCCTTCCCCAAGTATTCCTTCCAAAGTATTGATTTCTAAGTGTTGCCCGAACCTTCACCTTAACCATCTTCTTGATCAAAGTTTCCTTGTATCACCCCGCATAATTTTATAGTCGAAAATATGATTCTTGAGCTTATCGCTTCTTACTTTCATGTGATTGTTACCTTGCCTTCTTCCAAAGAATAATCTCTATTGGTTATCCGGAATCCTCCCCTAGCCATCACCTCAATTGAAGTTCTTAGTTGAATTTGTATAAGTTTAAATGGTCGAGCGAACTCAGCCTCTAATTGCTTACACTTAAGCATATAGTTTCCCTCTAAAAGCTCGTTACCTTCTTTCACCGTTTCCATTTGTTGCTCCATATCTCCCTATTTAACCTCTCCACATAGTAATTTATCTTGGATAAAAAAAAAAAAATCAAATCAATCTAACCGAAGATGGAATCATGAGTATTTTGACTTTTCATGAACTTGAAACCACTATCTCTATCCTTCTCTTTAAGTTGAACGTATCCGACTTCTTTCTTTACCCAAAATCCATAGTATCTCGATTCCCTGTAGAGCTATATTGGTTAGCTCCATGTTCTATTCTTCTCTCTCTTGCGTTAAATGAACCTCTTGTCCCCGGTTAACCAACTTCTTTAATAATATATTCTCACGTGTTTATTTTGCAAATTATAAACATCACTTCTTGGTGTTAGAACCCTCAACCTAAGCATCTTCGAAACTTTGTTCACCTTTCTCATGAATGAATGTTCCTACAAAATCCGGTTGAAAAGTCTTCATAACATGGCATACATGTTGATCTTATGAATAAATCATTACACCCCAACCTTCCATCGTAGGGAGGGTTTACCATTGCTACCATAGTTTGCAAACTTTTCTCTTCTATCCTCTACTTCATAAAGCTTGTGAACTATTCCCACAATTCCTTCTTCTCTCCCGGATCTTGTCACTTAAATTATAACCCGAATAAAGAAAGCCATGGCTCCTGAATTCTTGTATGAAATTCCTCGGTGAATTCCTCACAACTCCAAAGCTAGAGAGAGGAACTTGCGGTAGATTGATATTATCATAGAAATTAGCCATGGTTTGATATTATCTTTATAGCCTATAAGTCAGAAATCAATTCAAAGCTAAATGCATGCGGTTAGTGCATGCTCATGTCACATAATTAGCATTTAAACACATATTCAATGCAACATGCAATAGTTAACTCAACTAAATTTAAGATAAAACACGTTGACACATTAATTCTGCAAAAGTTTAAATAAACACGTTGAACATATAAATTTCCAAACCATAGAGGTTCAACTAATCAACAATTTGTAACAGTAATCAATGTCATGCACTAGTCATCAAGTAGTTCAAAGACGTGTAGGTAAGTTCATGTAATTCCAAATAAGTTCAAGTAGTTCCAAATAAGATGCAAGACTCGTAAATTTTCAATTAATCTTATGCCGTTCGACCTAGACTTGACACGAAACGACGCCAGAACCGCGGTTTTGCAACCGGGCTCTGATACCACATAAGATGTAGCACCCGGAACGCCGAAATGCCACACCCCCGCACTATAGCTCAGTCCACATACGAAATGGATAATCCGTACATGAACCAAGACTATAGCGAACGGGTGACAAAGCAAGAAACAATCTAGCTAGGCGGGACTAACGCCAACACAATCAAACCAAAACATGATAAATTAAAAACGGAAGCATTATATCAATACATATAGGTACCATATTTACATTAAAAGTATATATATAGTAGTAGGTACCAACACTTATCAATACATTATCATCTCCTATACATCACACATGTATAAATATCTAAAAACCACTAACATGATACTCCAAAATCCATACATGAAATGAAATGCTAGGCTCAAAGGTAAAGCCTTACTCGACCCCGCCTAGCACTCAACCTGAAAAAATGAAAATGTGAGGTGTCAGTCTATGAAAGACTAAGTGAGGGGTTTAAATAAATATAAGTGCAATTACCATGCAAGCTATAATCTCGGGTAAGTTTTCATAAAAGAAGCAATATAAGTTCAAATATTAAAGTAATTCTCGCTCGAGATTACAACTAATCAATTTAATAATTCAATCATTATCAATTCCATCCGTGGCCCGGCAAGTGAGGGCAATTCTCCAACCTTTCTCCATAAGTGTACAATCATGAGTGTTTCAATTTATTAGGTTATCATGCAAGTAATTACAATGCACAATTAACAACTTCATGAACTCCTTCTTCCTCCGGGTGATGGTGGGCTTGCAAGACCCAACCATCCATGCATGGTGTACGTCAGGAACATGACTCCCACGTACGGGATTTCTTCCTCCACCAAACCTCCTGGTGGATTCAGAGGTGATCCCAAAATTTGTGAGGATAGTGCAAGAGTTACCCGTCAGCCCTTGCTTCCTCGGTTGGCTCAATACACTACCCTCGGGGCCCAACGTGAACATGCTTTACTCGCCAAATCAATCAATCAATCGGTTCAATTCGGTAAATTATTTGAAAATCAATAAGGTTTTGGAAAATTATAGATATATAGATACATTTTGGCCGAAAGATCACATAGGGTTGTAAAGGATCTATATATCTAGAAATTAAACCTCACCTTTACTTTACCAACCAAAAGAAGCAAGGAAACACCCTAAGGCGCGTGCTCCTTGTCACTGGGAATGTGATCTGTATAACAAGGACACGTGTACGTGAGACTCGACTCGTATAAACCATTTAAGACGAACGGCAAAGTCATGGATCAATATATAATGCAATAACAATCAAGGAATGTCAATTAGGAGCATACTTATCAATTAGTCAAGTATATTTATCATATAAGTCACATAGTGGAGCCAAGGAAGTGAAAAGAATGCGATAAGAATGGTTTTGGTGAGGTTTGGCCAAAACCGACAATTTTTGGAAATGTACATGCTGAGGGAAAACTAGAATATCTTGAGATATAGAAGTTGGAATTAAGTTTTTCTTGTTGGGAATGAAAACAGACAAGTAGACCTTTAAAATGGTATACGTCTCGTTTTCTAGTTCAAAGCGAGGAGAAAATGGCGTAAGCTTGAAGTTAGGCGAGTGCAGTTTGTCGGGAAAGCAGCGACACCAAAAAGAATTGATAATATATCACAAATGGAAAAAGATATTGAGGTGATTCCAATTGGAGGTTGTTCCAGACTTCAGTATATTTCCAACGAATCAAAAATCAGGTCATTTGGAGTTCCGATGAGGGAGTACCCGGCCGGGTAAAATTCAAGGGAAAAGTTCCTCGACCGGGTAAGCAGTATAGAAGCTTTTCGGGGGAAAACTACCCGCCCGGGTACTTTTTATGCACAAAAAGTACCCGGCCGGGTACTGTTCCTGAGGTGGAAAAAGGGGCAAAACAGGGGAAGCTTCGGGGAAGGAAGAAAAGGGATGAAAACCCAAAGCAAACTCAACCAAAATGCTCCAAATAATCATATATCATGCATATAACTCATATATATCAATTAATCATCATATAATCCAAGGAAACATACATCAAATCATCAAGAATTATCATTCCAAACCCCAAAGTATTTCTTGAAATCAACTTCCCATTTCTTCAAGAATTAATGCAAGTTGGCAAGCTAAATGATCAAGATCATGCTTCTAGTCATATATAACCAAGGAATTCTTATCATTATCAACAAACCCTACTCAATCACACATCGCGAGATTCAATAAAATTCTCCCTACACCTCAAGATGGAAGAAGAAATGGATGATAGGATGAGATGAGGATGATGCTTCCACTTATGCAATTATCTTCCTTGAATTCTAGCTTGGAAAATGATTAAATCCCTCTTCCTCCTTCCTTGGTGTTTTGATCGGTTTTGGTGTGTGTGTGTGTGAAACTCTTGTATGAAACGAGGAATGAAATGGAATGGTATGGAAGAGATGATATTAGATACAAAAGTCTTCCACTATATGGCATGACTCATCACTTATTGCATGTTAGTCCCTCAATTGTTTAAATGAATGCACACAAGTATCATTTCTAGCAAATAAACATTTAACTCCCAAATCATGAAATGCAATTTAGTCCAAGAATTCAGGAAATGATCAAATAAGATCATATAAGAACATTTAATCATGTTGGCAATTAGTTCGCGTAAATTCCACGTTAATGATAGTTCATATAAATGCATAAGAATATATTACATATAGTGTTATGAAAATTACAATTTAATACATAATATTTGAATGGAAAACCGGGGCGTTACAGAATGGGTGACAAACAAAACACACCTCTAGGCTAGGCGGTCTAAACCCTGAACAGAGTGCGCAAGAAAATCGAAAGCAAAAGCGGAAGCAACACGATCGCATAACATGATACATATATCAAAATAAAATCAAGATACAACAATTTATCAAATACCTTGCCCACCCTGGGCCACATAAAACATACTTAAGTTCAAATTACAAAACATAACTTATACGTAATTATACATAGTACCAAATTTACATAGTACCAGAGCGGGAAAGTAAATATGCCAATGCAAGGGCTAAGCTAGAGACTCGACAAGACGACTCCCAAAACAAAAGACAGCCACTTAGCTTGACTCCCTAACCGGGTACCTGCAAACTCAAAGAAAAGGGGGAAAAACAAACAACGAAGAGGGGTCTGTCCTAAAGACTAGTGAGGGAGCTAACACACGCACACATACATATAAGTAGAGCATAGCATAATCAAATCGAAGAGTGTTCATGAACCGGGGTTGGTTTTTGAATTCCAAACCATTTAAACCCATGATACTACATATAGGAAGAAAGGTTTAGGGCCTAAGGCCAAAATCACCAAGTTTTAGAAATTAGAAGTCCAATCCCGATTCACAAACCATAACGGAAACGAAGACTTAAACAAAATGACTCGGCGAGTACGAGTCCAAACCCCTTACTCCATAGCAAAGCAAAGCGAAGACAAACACAAATCATAAATCAATCCAACCTTTCACCGTTTGGGAAAGAGAGCGGCCACTCTCAACCCCCGCACTTACCTTATAATATAATGGTGTCATCGGGGGATCCTACCCGGCCCTGACGGGTTATACTGCTGACATATGAGACCTGCTATCCCCTCGACCTCCCGAGGATGAGCGAAACCTCACTTTGTCGAGCCGTGTTGATGAGAGAGCCCGGTGACCCCATGGCCGACCCGAGATCTCATACCACTTCTCCGGGGCCCAAACTTACACGAAAATCACATAGATACGAAGCTTATCTCGCCACACACACACACTTACCAAAGCTTACTAAAAAAGAAGATCAAAATAGCGCTTATATACATATAAAAGCCTTTTGAAAATCTCATGACAAAACGGGATAAAACCCACAAAATACTAATCGACCCCTTATCTATATGTATATATATATAAGTCACATGCGGGCTTAAAATACACGTAAGGTTGTAGGTCATAATAGCTAAAAAGAGAGAAAACCCCACCTTATCAACCAAACCGAACAAAAGAACCACCTCTTCAACCTCGAGACAAACCTAAGAACAAATCAAAGACAAGAGACAAACTTAGACTCAATATGAACCAATTAGATGCTCGGCATATACATATGGATGCAAAAGATACATAAGAAATGCAATGAAGTTAACACTTAAGTCACTTTAGGTCACATTGAATCATATTGAAACATAACTCACATATTGCACCTTAAACATCAACACGTACTTAATACAACTCATATAACGTGTCAAATACAAAATTAGGAGTGTACAAATATCAAATAAGAGAAAATAAGTTGCATACAAGGTAAGTAAGCAAAGTAGGAAGTCACACTCGCACGTAAGGGAGCACTTAGATCACATAAGGCACATTTCACGGCAAACGAATCCATAAATGAAATGCAACACAGACTACACTCACAACACATTATACAATCATGAAACATGTTACAATCAAGAAATAGCAAGTTATAGCATAGCACATTATACATATAAACAAGTACATAGCACATTGGGGTCAAGAACGGGGAGGGAATCGAACTAAACAAGAAAGAAAACAAGTTCGGGGCCAAAAAGTTTCTGCACCAAGATCCAGGGACATGGATTTTTAACAAAGAGGGGATCCACGGTTGTGGATCCCAGTCCAGAAAGTTTCCCAAATCTGCTATCAAATCCACGGCCTTGGATTTGTTTTAGTACAAAAATCCACGTCCGTGGGTTTGGTCCAGCCGAAAAAAATTCGAGATTTTGGCGCCTAAAACACTAAGAACTCAATCTAAACTCATGCCAACACATATACAAGATATATGAAACAATTAACCAAAGATTCATGCCCTAGAACATGCAAAAACCAAGCTAAAGTGAAGGAAAGGAAGAGATGCATCAACAAAGCAAATTCAACAATGGTAACTCCATGAATCCCCAACCAACATGCATACTAAGTTCATAAAACTCTTAAATAATGTCTAAGAAGCAAATACCATGCATCAAGCTCAAGGAAATTGCAAGGAATCAAGCAAGAATCATAAAATTACCTCAAACCCATACTATTCATCATGTAAGCCATAGAAGGAGCAAATATGGATGAAATCATGTAAAGTTGGAATTAAAATGACCGCAAAGACAAGGAGATCATAAGAACAAGTTTACCTCTTAAATTGGAGAAGATTTGATGAATCTTGAGTTGAATTCTTGGAGCAAAAGAATAGTCCCCTTCTTTTCTTTCTTCTTCACTTCTTTCTTCCCAAAATTGGGTAAATATCTCTTATGGGGGGAGGGGGTTTCTAACTCAGCTGAAAAATGGGAGAGAGAGGGCTAACTCAAGTCATTTAGTCATGGTTTAGTGTTTGGTTAGGGTTAGGATGGACCCACAAGGCATGACTAGTCAACAAACGTGGCTATTGGCGCAAAGTGCTCGTTCCGGTAAAAAAAAGGTGGATCAAACGGGCTTAGAAAAATATGAATCTTAATTCCTTGACTCTCTTTCCTCGTTGCGCATCCGGCGCATCTTCCAGAATTTGAATCCGAATTCCAAAGCTTAAGTTATGCATTCCAGAACAAAAGGTGCGCTAAAGCTCGTTAGGCCCTTATGTCCCTAAGACAATAAACTATTCCAAAACCATATCAAACGCACTCAAAATCATGAAACGGGCACAAAGACACATTCATAACACGTATAAATCATGCATAGCATGTAATCACAAAAGTCATAAACGAAAACGGGCACAAACAGAGCAAGAAAGGAGCAAAGAAAGTAAATACGTGCAAATAAGTCACACGTGGTTCAAATAAGAGTCATATAATTCAAACAAATCGCATAAGGAATATAATAAACATACAATTCACGTAATTAAGTAATTAAAAGCGCACAAACTCTCTCGTGAAGGCGTACCTGGAAAGTCCGGACGAGCGGGATGTTACAACAGTGATTTCTAATCATGACTTATGTGAAATAGGGTTCATCTCATGAACCACTTCACCTAAATGGTTGAGTCCTACAAGTCATTTTGATTAGGGGAGTTCATATACATGCGTAGTCAAAAGGAAACACACAATCAAACAAGAGCATATAAAGAAGTGTTGCCTCAATTCGTATTATTCAAAGATGTTCTGTAATTTGCAAAAGGAAAGTACTATTCGTAACAATCTCCCACTTGCCCGTCAAAGCGATTCAGGAGCTAATCTAAGTCTCATCTTCGCAAGATGACCTTCGAAAGCTTCTCGACTAAGGGGTTTATTAAGCGGGTCTGTCACATTCTCTACTGATGTGACCCTCTCAATTTGCACATCACCTCGTTTGATGATATCACGGATTAGGTGATATTTCCTCATAATGTGCTTGGTCCGTTGGTGAGATCTTGGTTCTCTTGCTTAAGCAACCACCCCAGTGTTGTCACAAAACACAGTAATGGGGTCTTCCATGCTAGGAGCGACATTCAAATCTTGAATGAAGTTTCTAATCCAAAGAACTTCCTTAGCTGCATTGTTTCCAACTAAGTATTCGGCCTCAGTGGTCGTCTGCTTGGAACTTTTCCAACCCACAGCTCCATCGTTAAGGCAGAAAATGTATCCTGACATTGACTTAAAGTCATCTATGTCAGATGCAAAGCTTGCATCGTAGTATCCCCCGACTACTAGATCTTTCTGTCCTCCGTATACTAAGAATAAATCCTTAGTGCTTTGCAAGTAATTTAGGATATTCTTCACAGCAGTCCAGTGACCTTCTCCAGGGTCTGATTGGAAACGACTCATTACACTAAGTGCATAAGCCACATCCGGTCGAGTACATAGCATTGCATACGTTATGCTACCTATTACCTAGGCATAAGACACATGAGTCATTCTTTCCTTCTCAAGGTTCGTCTTAGGACACATCTTCTTCGAAAGAGATATTCCTACACTCATGGGAAGAACTTTATTCTTCACATTCTCCATACTGAACCGTTTCAGTACTTTGTCTTTGTACATTGATTGTGATAGTCCTATCAATCTCTTAGATCTATCCCTATAGATCTTTATCCCGAGAATGTAGGATGCATCACCAAGATCTTTCATCTTGAATTGGTTCGATAACCAAGATTTGGTAACTTTCATGTCATCCTTCGAATTCCCAATTAGAAGGATGTCATCAACATAAAGTACCAAGAATTGCACTTAGGGCTCCAACTCCTTTCTATACACGCAGGACTCATTCAAGTTTTAAACGAAGCCAAATGCTTTGACTGCTTCATCAAAACGGATGTTCCAATTCCTAGAAGCCTGTTTCAATCCATAGATTGATCTTCGGAGTTTGCAAAGCTTTTGCTCACTCCCACTGAATGTGTACCCTATGGGTTGATCCATATAAATGTCTTTATCAATGTCACCATTGAGAAATGCAGTTTTCACATCCATTTGCCATATCTCCTAGTCGTAATATGCAGCTATGGCAAGCATGATCCGAATGGTCTTTTGCATTGCAACCGGTGAGAAGTTTCATCAAAGTCCACACCGGGCCTTTTAGTGAATCCTTTTGCAACCAGTCTTGCATTATAGGTTGTAATGCTTCCATCTACTCCAAGCTTTCTCTTAAAGATCCACTTGCAACCTATGGGTTTGACCCCATCAGGTAAATCTACCAAGGTCAAAACTTGGTTGGAGTACATAGAATTCATTTCAGATTTCATGGCTTGTTTCCACTGTTCAGAATCTGAGTCTGACAGTGCCTTCTCATATGTTAGAGGATCATTATCCTCTTAAGAGATTTCATGGAGAAAACCATACCATCTCTCCAGCTGTCTAGGAGTACGTTCAGAACGCCTTAGAGGAGGATTTTCACGTGTATCGAAGTTCGTAATTGGTTGCGGGGTATCAGAATAAGATGTGTCCTCTAAATGTGGCGTGGGAATATCTCGAATTTCTTTGAGTTCTGTGATCTTGTCTTTCTTTTCTTCTAGGAACGATTCCTCAAGAAAAGTCGTATTTCTTGAAACAAACACCTTTTGTTTAGTTTGATCATAGAAGTAGTATCCTATGGATTCCTTAGGATAGCCAACAAAGTAGCATAAGTTAGAACGAGCTTCTAACTTATCTCCCACTGTCCTCTTCACATAAGCAGGATAACCCCAAATTCTTAAGTAACAATAACTAGGGATTTTACCATGCCACATTTCATAGGGCGTTTTGGGGACTGACTTAGAAGGAACAAGATTCAAAATCTTGGCTGCACTTTCTAGAGCATAACCCCAGAAAAAAGGTGGTAACTCAGTGAAACTCATCATGGAACGAACCATATCAAGTAGGGTTCGATTCCTTCTCTCAGAAACTCCATTAAGTTGAGGAGTTCCCGAAGGAGTCCACTGAGTGATAATTCAATTATCTCTGAGATGATTAAGGAACTCTTCGCTAAGATGCTCGCCACTTCGATCAGATCGACGTGTCTTGATCTTGTGACTAGTTTAGTTCTCAACCTCCTTTTGAAATTCTAAGAATTTCTCAAAAGCCTCAAATGTGTACTTCATTAAATACACATAACCACAACGACTAAAGTCATCAGTGAAAGTTACGAAGTACCGATGATTGTTTCGAGTGCTTAGACTAAGCGGTCCACAAATATCAGAATGGATCAAATCTAAGGTCTTCGTAGCTCGTTCCACAATTCCTTTGGAAGGAGTTTTGGACATCTTTCCTTTGAGACAGGATTCGCAGGAAGTCAACTGTTTAAGGTCATTTTAAGAGAATATCCCTAAGGAAGTTAACTTGCTAATTATGTTCTTAGAAATATGTCCTAATCTAGCGTGCCACAAAGTAGATGAGACTTCATCATATCTCTTACATTTTGTTTCTCGTTGTATATTCAAAATATTATTGTTTTGAGTTAGATAAAGTCCATTGTTTAATGTACCAAGATTTATTGGAAAATTGTTCTTTTTGAGGAAAAAGTTATCATTCTTAATATTAATTTCATAACCTTCGCAATCAAGTATTGGAACTGAAATAATATTACAAAAAATGTCTGGTACATAAAGGACTTTATTTAAAACTAAAACAGAATGACCTAAATCTAATCTAATTGTGGCTAAAGCTTGAGCTTCGACTGTTGAGCCGTCCCCAGTCTTCAAGACACATTCTCCTCCTTTTAGCTGTCGGACCTCACTTAGCATCTGTACATCATTACAGATATGAGATCCACAACGGGTATCAAGTACCCAAGAGTTAGAATTATTAGAAAGATTTACTTCAACGACAAAGATACCTTTCTTTAGAGTAGCCTTGTACTCTTGGCAGTTTCTCCTCCAATGCCCCGGTTTGCCACAATGGAAGCAAACGTCCTCTTTCTGATCACGTTTCTTTTTTTGGACTTTTCCCTTCGTGATGCCTCCATTAGGCCTAAGGGACTTCTTCTTCTTTTGGGCTTTCTTGCCCTTGCCTTTAGAAGACTTAGAAGAAGATGGAGCAGTGACCATCATAACCTTGTTGTCCTTCTTGATCGTGCTTTCAGTAGTCACAAGCTGACTAATCAGCTCAACTACACTAGTGTTTGCATGATTTATGTTGAAGTTAAGGACAAAAGGATTGAATGATAGTGAGAGCAAGGCTAGCAACAAATCCATTGAAAGCTCATCCCTCAGTGGTATATCCATGGAAGCAAGTTTCTCTGTAAGAGCAAGAGACTTGACTCCATATTCATGGACACTTGTACCTTCCTTCTTTCTCAAATGGAACAATTCCTTTGAGATATTATACCTTGTAACACGCTCATTAGGGCGGTAAAGTTGCTCTAAGTGGTCGTAAATCTCCCAAGCGAATTCCATGGACTCATGCTGTCTTTGCATGTCCAGAGACATGTTAGCGAGCATGAGACAACGGGCTTGGAGATTATCATCCGTCCACTTCTGAATCGCATCCCACTCAGTTCGGTTCAGTGCGTACCCCTTAGGAACGGGCTTCGCCTCGTAGAGAACATAATTTCTCTTCTCGGAATCTAGAACGATTTTTAGATTCCTAAGCCAATCAGAATAGTTGGGAACAGTCAACTTGTTTGACTCGAGGATCGATACTAGAGGGTTTTTGGTTGCCATTTCAAAACACGTAGAGAATCACAGAAACTAGGACCTAAATGGAAAAACAGAGAACTAGTGAGCATGCTAAATAATAACGATATACATGAGATTAGGTCATTAATCTATGTAGCTCCCACTGTTTTTCAAAGATCTATAATTCCCAAAGATCTTAGAGGATACTTGTTATCCTAATGGGTACTAAGATCCTAAGCACTTAACCTTGAACCCACGACTTGTGGCCATTCTCAATTAAGCCTAAGGTTGGTACAACTTACCAATTCCAACACTGTGGAATTCTTAATAATGTTTTTACCTCACCTATCTTTCAATATGGACCCACGACTAGTGCAACGTTCATATTTACTTAGGGATTAAGCTAGACCCATCAATCATAAGACCATGATCAAAACTTAGTTCGAACAACCCACGACTCGCGGCCATCGCCTTTGCTAAAATTGATCATGAAATATTGATCATTTAAGATCAATTAGGTAACTAATAACTAATAGGTTTCACATAGACACCCCACGACTCGTGGCCAGCATCTAGCTTCCCCTATTAAACTTAAATCCTATTGATGGAATGCTAGGGATTTAATTCAAAGCTTGCCCCTCGAATTAAACACCTATTTTCGAAAATTAGCTTAATATTTAATGGGAATTTTCAATGTAACGGGAGAGTTTTCCGGTTCGACCTCGCCAACATATATGTTATCCAATTTAATTAGTCTTGATTAATGTAAGTACAATTTAAATGCATTTCACACAAGCACTTAGCAGATAACATGTCCTAGCATGATACTAACATGTGATGATCATGGGTTCTACCTATCTTATGGATGATATGTGGGAGTCACTCCACAATCAAAAGTTCTAACATATATGCCACATAAAACAGTTCAAATCACACAAGGGAATTGGAAATAAAACGATGCCCTATCTATTACAATAATAGAAATCCTCTCTAGCATTTCGAGAGGTCTTCACTTATGGCCTCCATCTTGTTACTTGTTGTGTGGATCCATCGTACTCCATGGGTGCATTGTCTCCAAAATGAAAGAAAAAGACCTCACCACCTATCTCTACTCTCAAATTACAATAAAATGAAAAAGACATAAAGTAATAAGGCTCAATCTTCATATTGACCTTAGACAATTACACGGGGCATAACCCGGCCTAAAACACAATAATATGGAAAGCCACATAATAAACACATAATAGTACGCACATAAGTAGGGCACCGACCCCAGTTAAAAAACGCAACTATGTGGCTCCAACCCCAATTTATACCGTCCATGTGCATAAATTAAAACCGTACATAAGTCTAAACCCATGATCACCTAACATGTATAAATTGAAAGAATTTAAATTTAACTAATAAATTAAAATTCTCGCTTTAAGCTCTAATAGCTTAAAACAAGACTTAGATACAATTCTTGTTCAAGAGCCTTTTCTATAAAACCCGAAAAACAATAAACTAATAAAATTCCAATTAATTTCTGAAAATTAATAATTTTATTCTTTCAATATTTTCAGAAAATAAAATTCGTAATTTTTCCAAAATTTAAATAGTCTTAATTCCTAAAAATGCCAATTTAAACAATTATTTAAAAAATAATTCAAATTTAATAAAACAAAATTTTACAGAAAAATTAAATCGGGATTTCAAAACCGAAAATACAAGAAACACAAAAACACAAAAAATGGCCCGGAACCCCGGAATCGCGAAGCACCGCCGCGCGGCAGAGCGCACGAACGCGGGCGCCGGCAGTGCGCACAACGTGAGGTAGTTTCCGCATGCGTGCGGGCGCTGGACGCGCGTCATGCGCGCACCACGCGCAGTAGTGCGCGCGAAAGGGGGGGCTTGGCCGGGCTTCCCGCGCGGTTGCGGGAGGTGCTCGCGGGGTTGGGGCGTGCTACACTTTGGCACGTCCGAATCCACTTATTCGTTTCGCGTTTCGTTTTTCGTATCTCAGGTTTCTCCAAAACCCAATTGAATCCAAAATTAAAATTACGATTTAAACGAATTTCAACTAAAACAGCTTTTCAAAAACATATTTAAGAAAACAGTTTTTAGAAATTTTTAGGAAAAACACAGTTTCGTATTTCAGGCTTTCTAAAAGAACTCAAGAATACTCAATTCTCATCTAAGCCTAAGAATTTCTACCAAATTGAGAATAAACGAGATGAACCAGAAATAGGCCTTCCAAGGTGGCTCTGATACTACTTATTGGGAAAACGAGACAGAAATGCAGCGAAAATTTAAAAATTTTCCTAACTAAGCAAGGATCGAATCTTGCAATACATATTCCCAAATTCGTAGAGATCAAGAAACTCACTTAATTAGAAGCTTTCTTGACACGTTCTAGCCGCCCAAGAACGATCTTCTCGCGCCTTGATCCCCAAAAGCTCCTTCGAATCTTTCAAGACATCATGATAGTAGCCCTCTAGAGAAACAGTCCACCAACCACGACCACGATCCGAATAGGGAGGATGCTAGTTCTATATTCGGTGTTTAGGCTCTAGGGTTTAGTGTATAATTATGGAGAAGTAGAATTGTGTATCTTCTCCCTATGGGGTTTGAACCCCCTCTGTTTGTAAGGCTAGGGTTCGAACTCGACTCCTTGTTGGACAAGGAATTCCAAACTCTTTTGGAAAGGGATTTCTTGCTTGGAGACTAAGTCTCTTACTTTGGCCAAAAGTCCACCTTTTGACCAAATTTTTGGGCAAGAATAATATCTATGGGCTCCACACCCCCGCACTATGACCCGACATGTGTACGAAATGGAAAGTCCGCACACGCACCATACAAGTGACAAACGAAAATCCAACCTAAGCTAGGCGGTACCTAAGCCCTATACAAGTGAAAATATGCAAAACCTGATTGCGAAAGCAATACAAAAATACGAACTTTCAAAACTTCAAACACTAAGCATAATATATACATTCCAGAATGTAAATCAACATAACCTAAACGGGTTCAACTAAACAACGAAACCTGTCCTATCCCGTCCCGAATAATCATACAACGAAACGGGGTTCAACTGGCCCCAGAAACCTGTCCCGAATAATCATACCTGGAACCAAACAAAGCTAAACCCAAGCAAATGGTCCACCCCGGAACCTGCACGACTCACTTGTCACCAACCCCGGGTGCACCTGTAGCACCCGGGACGATAGGCACCACATCCCCCGCACTATGAGTCTAATCCACATATGAAATAGGCAGTCCACACATGAATCGGACTCACAGCGAACGGGTGACAATCAAAAGTACAGTCCTGACTAGGCGGTAGCTAACCCTGGAACCATCAACCAAAAACCAAAAATGCGGAAGCAAGGAAATCATTCATGAAATAATGGAAATCCAATACGAATATAATTACGGGTTCCACTAATCAGTACACCTGTCCTAACCTGTCCCGAATCAATACAAGGAAATAATCATAACAACGGGTTCAACTGGCTCCAGAACCTGTCCTAACCTGTCCCGAATCAATATCAATTCAATAATTAATCAATACAGTATTTAAAGACAATGTAATATGCAGTGAGTGTAAATGAGTGAGACTAGAACAAAGACTCGACACTCTAACTCCGCCTAGTAACCAACACCTGCAAAAGAAACTGGAAAAAAAAAAAGGGAAAGAGGGGTCAGTCTCTAGAAGACTGAGTGAGCAGGAGCGGTACATATAATATAGAAACATGCACATGCAAGTCATAAATCCCGAGCAAGGTTTTATTTAAAGTTAGTTCCCTCGAAGGGCTAGAAATTAAGTAAGCAATGCTCAGACTTTACGACTATTCATATTAAATTCATTAAGTTCGTAAATCATATTCAATCAATAAGGCTCGGCGAGTGAGCGTGCACAATCTCCAACCAAACTCCGACCGTGTACGACAAATATCATTAATACATTAAATAGGTGATCATGCAATATATCATAATACACTCAGATCACATGCCATGTCCTAAATATATTTGTTTGGGCAATCCGATTCCCGGCCTTCCCGCACAGTGCCTATCCATTATAATCAATCAATCAATCAATCAATCAATCAATCAATCATTTTCAATCAATAAACAAGTTCCAACCTTCTCCCTCCGGGTTGGTGGTGGGTTTGCAAGGCCCGACCACCCTGTCTTTGACCAAAAGGGGTTACATGACTCCCCAGATGGCACTCAGCTCCCTTTCCCCGCCAATCTCCTGACGAGGTCCAGTACCGCTGTTTAAATAGTGGGACTAGTATATGGGATCCCCGTCAGCCCTTGCTTCCTCGGTTAGCCACATATACTAAGTCCCGGGGCCCGTTCTGTAATAAGTAATAAATGTGTCTCGCCAAAACATTTGATTCATAAGAATCATACCATATTTCATAATCCATTTGAAAAGGGTTTACTCGATCAATCAATATTTACTCGATGACTCCACTTTTAAAAGTAACATATATAATCATAAGGTTTTGGCCAAAGCTTTTCACACAAGGGTTATAGGGTTTGATATGTAACTAGAACGAAAACACCCTCACCTGGAATTCCACGAGACAAGAAACAAGAGCAATACGGGTGCCTATTCAATTTGGAAGTCTCCGCCCTGGAAACAAACTGTACAAGAGAAGGAACAATGTGTACTGGTGAGAATTGACTCAATATGAAACCACATTGACGCACGGCAATGCTAAACACATGATATGAGATGTATAAGAAGTAAAATGATGTTATGGAGTTACATAATCAAGTAATTCGTTCAAGTACATTCCATACCAGAGGGTTTCAAGCCCAATCATTTCATACAAATTCACAATATACATGGCCAATTAATTCATATAACATGAATTCATACATTCATAATATATTACATGTTTTCGAATGTCATACAATGCATATTCATTAATTACCAAGCAAGCAAGAACAAATTACATTTTAAAACAATTAACAATTAATACAATTTCGGCATAACGGGATTCAAATTGCAAATCAAAGCATCAACATATATCATAGTTCATTTAATTCATGCTTTCGTACACATTGGGATTCATATTGATCGACAAATCAAGCAATTGACAATTTATTGCAATTAAAACAATTAATTCAATTAAATAGAAATACACAAAATAAATCACAACAAATCAACCGGGCATCCGATTGACGAACGGAAAGTGGCATTGGACTCACCACAACGAAAGGGATCTTATGTCCGAAAGTCACCGGAATGCCGCTACCGTAGCCGGTCGAACAGCCACCGGCCGCCACCGGAACACCGCCTCCGGTGGTCGGAAAAATCCCCGGAAGGACAGGAACGTGCGTCTCGGCCTGCTCAACAAAAGCCCTCAATCAATTTCAGAAAATGCCAAACACGCAGGACTTCGTTGACGAAAAACCAAATCAAATCCCAATGACGAAAACTGAAATTAAACGTAAACCGTAAAACCAAAATGAAATCCGGGCATACCGTTGGAAAGCTTGTAACAAGCCCTACGAAAGCCCCAAGTCAAACCGCCGGAAAAACCGCCGGAAAATTGGACCGCCGGTCCAGGCCCGGTCCGCCACCGGTCCGCCGCCGCCGGCCGGTTCTCTGAACGCCACCTACACGGAAAGCTTGGCCTCATCATCCCTAACAAGTTCTCTGAAGAAACCGTCGCCAAAGGACTGCCGGAAAAGGCCCAAAACCGCGGCCGAAATCCCGCCATTGCTTCTCGCCGGAACCACCACCTGCGGTGGTTTTCGCGTCGAACTGAGGCCGGAAATGGAACGAGAAGGTCCAAAAACATAGGGTAGGGTAGCGGTTGGCCGGCGAAAGTCGCCGGAACGCCGCCGGCGTGGAGGTGGCGCAACCCGCCACCGTCGGACCGCCGCTGCTCCGCCGCTGGTCACTTTTAGCCCACGAAATTGGTACGGTTGGGACGGGCTCGTCGAGCTGGTAAATTTTCACTATCAATTCGTCGAATTCCGTCGAGAAACGAGGGAGAACGGGCATGTGTGTGTTTTCACACCTCCACTGTGTGTGAACAGTGTCGGATCGCTGGAGAAGACGCTGCATCTGGAGCTGATCTGATTTGCACGCAAAACGAGGAAACCCGAGTATATATCTCTGGTCCTCGTACGCAAAAGCAATCGGAAGGACGGGCTAACGAAGTCAGAATGGGGCAAACTTAGAGTCTACGGACTCGTCTCGATGTCCCGGACGCAAAGGAGAGGTCAAAGAAGTCAAAATCTCTACCGAACGAGAAGTGACCGGAAAAACCCCTTAAAAGAAGAAAATTACAAAAAGGGCCCTAACTCTAAAAGAGTCCAAAAGAGGGCCACACAACGCACCAATCACATGATTAAACATATCAAAAAGGTTGAAAGGTGACGTACCTTATTTATCGGAGGAGCGGGGCGTTACAATCTTCCCTCCTTCAAAAGGACCTGTCCTCAGGTCCTACTGCTAGACCGAAAAAGGTTTCAAACTGAAATATATCGATCGGTTTCCCGAAATTGCGTAGCATCTTAGCCCTGGTTGTGAAATTTACTCCCCTTATGTATCAACCCCCTTCAGAGTCTGGTAGTCACAAAGATTGGCTCGAACACTTGGCCGTTAATCACTTCAAAACTCGTTCGATTGCTACTAGTCCATTGTCTCGTCACTTGTTATCCATTGCGTAACGCAAACACGACAAACAAGAGAGAATCCCATCTCTCAACATACAAGTGAGGAAACCCCGTCCCTCAGCACACACAAAAGAGAGAACCCCGTCTCTCGGCACAGAATTGAGAGAACCCCGTCTCCCAGCCTAAGTCTGTCAGATTCCACATCCTTCCAGACAATCTAGTTTGAGAAAATCCAGCATTCCTCAAACTCCTAAATTCAAGAGAATCCAACATCCCTCGAATACCTAAGTACAAGAGAATCCAGCATCTCTCGTGCACAGAAAACAGAAAGAATCCAGCATCTTTCTGACACATAAACAGGGAGAATCCACATCTTCCTGGCACGTAATCAGAGAGAATCAAATCTCCCTTCCACTCAAGCACACAAGCAGAAGCAAGGTTCACCAATCAACACACACTCCACTGGCTAGGGTATCACACAATAACAAAATTTAAATATGTAAACGATGCATGTATGCTCGTGCGATGGATGCTTAGTGTACCGTTCACCGTAGCAATGGAATTGATGTTGTGACTTTACTTCTACGATTTGAATAGTCTGATCTCTAGCTGGCTTGATTCCCAACTTGTCCTTCCTATCTTCAGTATATGTTTGACTGAGAAAGTCAGACCCTTGGTTGATCCTATTCTCGATTCCATTCGGATCCTTATCTAGTGTTATCTTCTTCAATTAACCGAGCACCAATTTATTCCGCCTACGATCAGAACATTTGTCTTTATACCAGGTTCATTATATTATCTTTGGCCGTACAAGAATCTTGAACTTTGACTCCTACTTCATACATTGTCACCAACTGGTTAAGTCCTTTGTTGAAGATTTGGTCATCTGGAACTAGTGGACATCCTTCTTAAAGGTAATAAATTTGACCAATTTTCCTTTCTTGGAACTAATTTAGGAATCCATCAAAAGTTCCCTGATAATATCATCATCCTCGTTGTCTGAATCACGTGCTTATAAATTCCCAAACGAACCACTCTCTTCGATGCCTTATGAAGATCTTTATCCCGGTTATATTAACTTAACTCAAACTTTGAAGGTTTAAACTGATAACACCACCTTATTCTTTTCCTGTTACTATCATTGGGTCATTCATGTCCGTGAGAAGTATCTTCCTCGAGCATCACTGTGAATTTAAGTTTCATGTCCGGTAGTGCTCTCCCCCAAGAACTTCTATCTCAACTCCTTAAACTTTTTCTACCGCTTCTCTGATCCAAAACACCTCAATTTCTTCAACCAGCTTCCTCGGTATAAGTGGTTCTAATCACTCCACTTGTCTAGTGATAGTCCTCACATTTCCTTTGAAGCAATTAGTAGGAATGAAAACCTGCTTCTCCCGTTCCCACTTTCGATTCTATTTGCCAAACCTCAGAATTTTCCATTTTCTTTTTAACCAACCAGTACCACCCAGAATTTCTTCTTTTCTTGATTCCAGCAAGAATCAGTCGGAGTACCACTTGATAAATAAGATGTGGGGGATACCTATCAAGTAAACACTAAAATGCATGTCGGGTTAGGGTGCCAATGCAATATCACACTTGTAAACAATTAAGGATGCAACACATTGGAACAATTATACAAATTAGAGATGCGCATATAAATAGAGAAATTTAAATAATTAAAGCGACGTATGATGCACGTGCTTATGAATGCATAGAACCTGTCACCGTAGTTGTAAACTTTAACTTGGCATATTCTTTGTTTCTCAAATTGCAGGTTTGTCTTGAATTAATTGTTCACTTCTTCTTTACCCACGGTCTTTCAAATCTTCAAAGTTCCCATGTATCAACTTATGGATCTCCTAAGTCCGAGATTGAAATCTCTTGAACCCAAATTCTTCAACACCCACGAAGTTGGTATCTTGACTTCTCTTGAAGAATCAATCCCCAATTGTTTACATTCGAATACAGAATTTCCCTCCAACAGTTCTTTGTCTTTCTTTATCGTTTCCATTTGTTGCTCCAAAGCTCTTAATTAAATCTCACAACTCGACACTTCATCTTGAATTTGGAAGATGAACTCATATCCGGCCGAAGATAAAATCCTTAGCATTGTCATTTTCCATGAACTTATACTTACCACGTCGACTAATTTTCTTTAATCCTTCTCAATCCAACTCCCGATTCTGAAGCATGAGAATTCCCTCTTCGTAGTCTCTTCATCTTTTTTCATCAATCTAAATTCCAAGCTATATTATTCTTCATATTTTCTTCCGCCTCTCTCTCAAGTTAGATGGTCTTTACTACTTCTCAACCACGAACCTACTTTACTTTAATTCTCTTGAAGGTCATCGGCTCCATGTTCATAGAAACCCCGAATCTAAAACATCTTCGAGATTTCTCTTCTTTGGAATCTGGTTGCCAAATCTTCGTAGTGTAAACAAACATGTTGATCTCGTGAGACCAAATCATTACACGCCACAAATCCCGTCTCATCATGAATTCACCATCGGTAATAGAGCTGGCAAACTTTTCCTTCGAACTGACCTCTTATTCTGGACTTTGTCACTCGAGCCCTAACCTCATATTAGAAAAGGTTTGACTCCTAAATTTCTATAGAAATTCCCAAGGCATTCCTTACAGCTTCCGAGCTAAAAGAAGAGCTTGTGGTAGCCTGTGGTTGTCGTAAAAATTGGCCGTGGTTTGATATTGTCTTCATATCCTACGAATCACAGCTCATTTTGAAAATAAATGCATGCGATTAGTATATGCTCATGCCACATAATTACCACCAAAAGAATGGATTCAATGCAAAATGCAACAAATAATCTAATAAAGTTTGAAAAAAATCACAATTCAGTGTTCGATGATGATGCAATGCACACATTGACAATTAGTTCCTATGCCGTGCGACCTATACTCGAGACAACACAACCCAGAGCACCGGTTCTGAACCTGGTAGCTCTGATACCACCTAAAGATGTAGCACCCGGGACGATAGGCACCACATCCCCCGCACTATGAGTCTAATCCACATATGAAATAGGCAGTCCACACATGAATCGGACTCACAGCGAACGGGTGACAATCAAAAGTACAGTCCTGACTAGGCGGTAGCTAACCCTGGAACCATCAACCAAAAACCAAAAATGCGGAAGCAAGGAAATCATTCATGAAATAATGGAAATCCAATACGAATATAATTACGGGTTCCACTAATCAGTACACCTGTCCTAACCTGTCCCGAATCAATACAAGGAAATAATCATAACAACGGGTTCAACTGGCTCCAGAACCTGTCCTAACCTGTCCCGAATCAATATCAATTCAATAATTAATCAATACAGTATTTAAAGACAATGTAATATGCAGTGAGTGTAAATGAGTGAGACTAGAACAAAGACTCGACACTCTAACTCCGCCTAGTAACCAACACCTGCAAAAGAAACTGGAAAAAAAAAAAGGGAAAGAGGGGTCAGTCTCTAGAAGACTGAGTGAGCAGGAGCGGTACATATAATATAGAAACATGCACATGCAAGTCATAAATCCCGAGCAAGGTTTTATTTAAAGTTAGTTCCCTCGAAGGGCTAGAAATTAAGTAAGCAATGCTCAGACTTTACGACTATTCATATTAAATTCATTAAGTTCGTAAATCATATTCAATCAATAAGGCTCGGCGAGTGAGCGTGCACAATCTCCAACCAAACTCCGACCGTGTACGACAAATATCATTAATACTTTAAATAGGTGATCATGCAATATATCATAATACACTCAGATCACATGCCATGTCCTAAATATATTTGTTTGGGCAATCCGATTCCCAGCCTTCCCGCACAGTGCCTATCCATTATAATCAATCAATCAATCAATCAATCAATCAATCAATCATTTTCAATCAATAAACAAGTTCCAACCTTCTCCCTTCGGGTTGGTGGTGGGTTTGCAAGGCCCGACCACCCTGTCTTTGACCAAAAGGGGTTACATGACTCCCCAGATGGCACTCAGCTCCCTTTCCCCGCCAATCTCCTGACGAGGTCCAGTACCGCTGTTTAAATAGTGGGACTAGTATATGGGATCCCCGTCAGCCCTTGCTTCCTCGGTTAGCCACATATACTAAGTCCCGGGGCCCGTTCTGTAATAAGTAATAAATGTGTCTCGCCAAAACATTTGATTCATAAGAATTATACCATATTTCATAATCCATTTGAAAAGGGTTTACTCGATCAATCAATATTTACTCGATGACTCCACTTTTAAAAGTAACATATATAATCATAAGGTTTTGGCCAAAGCTTTTCACACAAGGGTTATAGGGTTTGATATGTAACTAGAACGAAAACACCCTCACCTGGAATTCCACGAGACAAGAAACAAGAGCAATACGGGTGCCTATTCAATTTGGAAGTCTCCGCCCTGGAAACAAACTGTACAAGAGAAGGAACAATGTGTACTGGTGAGAATTGACTCAATATGAAACCACATTGACGCACGGCAATGCTAAACACATGATATGAGATGTATAAGAAGTAAAATGATGTTATGGAGTTACATAATCAAGTAATTCGTTCAAGTACATTCCATACCAGAGGGTTTCAAGCCCAATCATTTCATACAAATTCACAATATACATGGCCAATTAATTCATATAACATGAATTCATACATTCATAATATATTACATGTTTTCAAATGTCATACAATGCATATTCATTAATTACCAAGCAAGCAAGAACAAATTACATTTTAAAACAATTAACAATTAATACAATTTCGGCATAACGGGATTCAAATTGCAAATCAAAGCATCAACATATATCATAGTTCATTTAATTCATGCTTTCGTACACATTGGGATTCATATTGATCGACAAATCAAGCAATTGACAATTTATTGCAATTAAAACAATTAATTCAATTAAATAGAAATACACAAAATAAATCACAACAAATCAACCGGGCATCCGATTGACGAACGGAAAGTGGCGTTGGACTCACCACAACGAAAGGGATCTTATATCCGAAAGTCACCGGAATGCCGCTACCGTAGCCGGTCGAACAGCCACCGGCCGCCACCGGAACACCGCCTCCGGTGGTCGGAAAAATCCCCGGAAGGACAGGAACGTGCGTCTCGGCCTGCTCAACAAAAGCCCTCAATCAATTTCAGAAAATGCCAAACACGCAGGACTTCGTTGACGAAAAACCAAATCAAATCCCAATGACGAAAACTGAAATTAAACGTAAACCGTAAAACCAAAATGAAATCCGGGCATACCGTTGGAAAGCTTGTAACAAGCCCTACGAAAGCCCCAAGTCAAACCGCCGGAAAAACCGCCGGAAAATTGGACCGCCGGTCCAGGCCCGGTCCGCCACCGGTCCGCCGCCGCCGGCCGGTTCTCTGAACGCCACCTACACGGAAAGCTTGGCCTCATCATCCCTAACAAGTTCTCTGAAGAAACCGTCGCCAAAGGACTGCCGGAAAAGGCCCAAAACCGCGGCCGAAATCCCGCCATTGCTTCTCGCCGGAACCACCACCTGCGGTGGTTTTCGCGTCGAACTGAGGCCGGAAATGGAACGAGAAGGTCCAAAAACATAGGGTAGGGTAGCGGTTGGCCGGCGAAAGTCGCCGGAACGCCGCCGGCGTGGAGGTGGCGCAACCCGCCACCGTCGGACCGCCGCTGCTCCGCCGCTGGTCACTTTTAGCCCACGAAATTGGTACGGTTGGGACGGGCTCGTCGAGCTAGTAAATTTTCACTATCAATTCGTCGAATTCCGTCGAGAAACGAGGGAGAACGGGCATGTGTGTGTTTTCACACCTCCACTGTGTGTGAACAGTGTCGGATCGCTGGAGAAGACGCTGCATCTGGAGCTGATCTGATTTGCACGCAAAACGAGGAAACCGGAGTATATATCTCTGGTCCTCGTACGCAAAAGCAATCGGAAGGACGGGCTAACGAAGTCAGAATGGGGCAAACTTAGAGTCTACGGACTCGTCTCGATGCCCCGGACGCAAAGGAGAGGTCAAAGAAGTCAAAATCTCTACCGAACGAGAAGTGACCGGAAAAACCCCTTAAAAGAAGAAAATTACAAAAAGGGCCCTAACTCTAAAAGAGTCCAAAAGAGGGCCACACAACGCACCAATCACATGATTAAACATATCAAAAAGGTTGAAAGGTGACGTACCTTATTTATCGGAGGAGCGGGCCGTTACAGCACCTGTACCAACTGGGCACACAAAACACAACAAAGGGCTCAGACTCAGACTCAGACAACCACACAGAGACGCACGACTAATGCTCAAGCACTTAGTAAATGCAATCACATAAGCAGGGTTCAAATTCATATCAATTGCATGTAAAAGAAAACATTATATAGTCCAATGAAATCATATTAGACATTAGGGCATGTTCAGGAACGCACAAAATGGACTACATATGATGCATATTTATAAAATAAATAAATTACATTCATATATCGTAGTTCATATGAAAATCGTGTATTACAAAGCCAAATAAATCATATAATAGTATGCTACGAAATTGTTTAAAGATCACATAGTTACATACCAAATTCCAACTAAGTCATAAAGTGCACAAACGAGAGATAACTAAGTTATTTAACCATTCAAGGTTTTATGTAATTTTCCGATGCATAACAAATTCATATATATTACATAACAGATTAAATTCCAATTTACGTGATTAAACCTTAATTCAAAGTTTCAAAGTTAGACATAATAATTTATTTAACATAATCACGATTAGCGTATTTATTTACCAAGTTACAAGGTTTAATTAATTCAAGTCATACAATTTACAAATTTAGGAAAAATTACACATACATCCCTTCTAACTTAAGTAAATAGCACAAATTCGACATATCGGAATTCAATTTGCTAATCAAAAAATCCATACATATCACATTTCATTCGATATATGATTTCACATATATTGGAGTACATATTGATCGACAATTACAACAATACACAATTTATTTCCATTAAAACAATTAATTTCATATATTCAAATTATAGAAAATAAATCACAACAAATCAACTGGGCATCCGATTGACGAATGGAAAGTGGTGTTGGACTCACCACAACAAGGCGAACAAATTGTCCGAAGCCCGCCGGAATGCCGCCACCGGAGCCGCCGGAACAGTGGCCGGCCGCAACTCGGCAAAGAGGGTGCCGCAAAAATCCCGAAAAATCACCCGTGCAAGTACTCCTCATGCTCGTTCCAATTCCTCGATCAATTTCTGAAAATTCCCAGCAAATCGTCTCCAATTTCAGATCTAAGAACACAAAAACCCTCAAATCTTCAAATCCAAATTACTTCCAAACCGGTGAACGAAAATGAGATTCGTAAAAGGCAATGTTTTACCCGTGACGAGCTCTTCGAAACCCCTATAGTGGTTGCCGAAAAATATCCCCAAAGCTGACCTTCGCCATTGAACCGCCACTACGCCGCTGCTATTCCGCCACCTATGCCGCGAACTGAACCAAACCGAGGCCGGAAATGGAATCAGAGGGCCGAAAAACCTTGGGAACCATCAACTTTCGTCGGAAAAAGCCGCCGGAACACAACGGAGCTCACTGCTATAGTAACACGCACCGCCGCCGCTAGCTTCAGACGGCGCGTGCGGTGCCACTGCCTCCGGATAGCAGCACCGCCAACGTCCAGAGTTGCAGGGAAGTCTTCTAATTAGGCCTGCGGTGCGTGGCTCTAAAGGGCGGCCGGAAACGACCGTGAGGGGGTGGCGAAGTCACGGTGGTCTGCCCTCTTTTCTACCGCGACTGAAAATCAACGAAAAGGCCCGCCTCTGGCTGTCGTCGGGCCATGATCTTGCTACGGTTGTGACCGCGTCGCCTAGCTTTTCAACATGGACTACTCATTCGTCGAATTCCGTCGAGAAATAGCCGAGTCCGGATTAGTGTGTGTTAGTGTATCTGAATAGTGATGGGGAAAGAGAGAGGATCGCGGAAGCGGGAGAGAGTGGCTGAAGCTGGAGTTGTGGCATGAATTACGAGGATTCGGGTGTTATATCTCAGGTCCTCGTACGCGAAAACGATCGAAAGAAGGGGTTAAAGACGTCTGAATTGGGCAAACTTAGAGTCTATGGACTCGTCTCGAAGCCCCGAACCTGTTAGTGTAGCACCCCTAGGGATGGGGCACCACACCCCCGCACTATGGCCCGACACGTGTACGAAATGGAAAGTCCACACACGCACCAAGTCACAGCGAACGGGTGACAAACAAAAACCAACCTCAGCTAGGCGGTACCTAAACCCTGTACAAACGCAAATATGCAAGACCTGAATGCGGAAGCGATACAAAATATGAATTCTCAAAAACCTTAATCAGCAATCATAATTTATATATTTCAAAAAGTAACTCAACATCAGCTAAACGGGTTCAACTGTCCTAGAAACCTGTCCCGATTAAACATATAATCAAAACGGGTTCATCTAAACCGAGCACCTGTCCTAACCTGTCCCGAAAATCATACATCCAAATCAAAAGTACCAACCTGCAATATATAAACATATCATATACATAGTTTCCTACCCAAATCAAAACAAGGTATTTAACAAATCAAACAGACCGACACAGACTCAACAGACCCGACTCAAGGCCGCCTAGCTCAAACCTGCAAGAACTGAAAAGTGGAAAAGAAGGGGGAGCGTCAGTCTCTAGAAGACTGAGCGAGCAGGAGCGATAAATATATATAAAAACATGCACATGCAAGTCATAAATCCCGAGCAAGGTTTTATTTAAAGTTAGTTCCCAAAAAGGGCAAAGGAATGACTAAGCAATGCTCAGACTTTATGACTATTCATATTAAATTCATTAAATTCATAATTCATACATAAACATAAAGGCTCGGTGAGTGAGCGTGCATTATCTCCAACCAAACTCCGACCGCGTACGACAAATATCATTGATACATTAAATAGGTGATCATGCAATATATCATAATACACACAAATCATATATCATATCCTAAACGTATTCGTTTTGGCAATCCGTGTCCCGGCCCTCCCGCACGGTGCCTATCAATCATAAACATAATCATAATCATATTCATAATCATAAATAAGTTCCAACCTTCTTCCTCCGGGTGGTGGAAGGGCTAGCAAGACCCGACCACCTCATACATAGGCCAATGGGGTTTCATGACTCCCCCAAGGGCACTCAGCTCCCATTCCCCGCTAAACCTCCTAGCGAGGGCCGGTATCACCGTACATAAGTTGGGACTAGTACAAGGGATCACCGTCGGCCCTTGCCTCCCCGGATAGCCACTTGCACTAAGTCCCTGGGCCCGTGAACATATCATAAATGCATAATCTCGCCAAAACATTTCAATTCATAAGAACACAACATATTTCATAATTCATTATAAAAGGGTTTACTCGATCAAAGTTTTACTCGATGACTCTATTTAAAAAACAACACACACATATATATATATATATATATATATATATATATATAAGGTTTTGGCCAAAACTTGTCACATAAGGTTGTAGGGTTTAATATGTAACTAGAACGAAAACACCCTCACCTGGTACCAGACAAAGCCAAAACCCAAAGCAAGTGGTCCACCCCGGAACCTGCACGACCATAAATCACCACCCCGGGTGCACCTGTACCAACTGAACACACAAAACACAGTATAGAACTCAGGCTCAGAGTCAGACAACCATATAAAGACGCACGACACATGCTCAAGTACTTAAGAAAAGCAATCACATAACTCAACATATTCATAAAACACATCCAGAGATGTTCTTATGCACAATGAATTCAAATAAACAAAATGGAAAGGCAATGCATGTCACCTTATTTCATATAAATTCATATATCAAATAACCAATTCATATTCGTACGAATACTTATTTCTTACGTGCAAAAGTTCCTAATTTAATCATATAAGTTTCATACAGTTCACATATCACATAATAGATTTATTTTAAATTAAGTAATTAAACCTAAATTACAAAGTTTCAAATTAAATCACCCAAGACATACCAATTCAATTCTGACTAAATCATAAATTGCATAACAAATTCTTATATCATATAATAAATTCCAATTCAAGTCATATTTCACATTTTACACAAAATCCTCATATTACAAGACCAATTGAATCGTATAATAGCACGTGACGAATTCATTTAAACCTATGGGGTTACATCCCAAATTCCGACTCCGACTAAGCATTTAATCATTCAAAGTTCATACATTGCATAATAGATTCAAATTCAATTTAGGTAATTAAACGTTAATTGTAAAAATCCCAATTTTAATTATTCAAGGCATAATAAATCAACTTTTACTTCATCAAAAATAGCATAATCGTTTTCAAATGATAATGTTCAATTAATTCAAGTTATACAAATTTACATTTTCTAAAATTACATAAACATCCCTTCTACAAGGGCTATATTAAATCTAATGGCATGAAACGAAACTATTATCAACAACAATCATGAAATCATACATTCATCATTCATTACATATTTCCAAATACCATACAATGCATCTTCATCAATTTATCGAGCATACAAGAGCGAATTACATTTTAAAACAATTAACAACTAATACAATTCGGCATAACGGGGTTCAATTCACAATTCAAAGCATCAATACATGTTACATTTCATTTAATACATGAATTCATATTCATTGGAATTCATTCCGATCAACAATTCAAGCATATGGCCATTAATTCGCATTAAAACAATTAAAACAAATAAGTCCCAAATACACAAATAAATTCGTAACAAATAAACCGAGTGTCCGATTGACGAACGGGAAGTGGCATTGAACTCACCACAACGAGGTGGACAAACTGTCCGAAGCCCGCCGGAATGCCGCCGGAACAGTGGCAAGCCGGGCCACGGCCGCCGCCGGAGCGTGTCGGAAAAATCCTGAAAAATCACCCGTGCAAGGATTCGTCGTGCTCGTTCCAATTCCTCAACCAATTTCTACAAATTCCAAGCCAATCGACTCCAATTTCAAATCCAAGAATACGAAACCCTAAAATCTTCAAAATCCAATTACTTCCAAACCGGTGAACAAAAATAAGATCCGTAAAAGGCATTGGCTTACCCGTGATGTGCTTTACGAAACCCCTATGTTGTTCGCCGGAAAACGTCACCGGAGATGGCCGCCGCCGCGAAGCACCGTCGCGACACCACTGTTGCTCTGTCGCCGCCGCTCCGACGAATTTCAGGTGGCGGGACTGACCTCAATCGACTCAGCTCGTTGTCCTGTGTCTTTCCCCTCAAGTCCCGTCGCCGGACAATGATCGGAGCACCAAACCCGCCACCAAACGCTGCCGCACCGCTGCTGCCGAAAAACTCAATTTCTGGTGGTTTTCGTGCCAAACCGAGGTCGGAATCGTCACCAGCGGGTCAGAAAACATGGGGGTAGGGTGGTATTGGCCGGCGAAGCTCGCCGGATTGTCGCCGGCGATGAGGTGGCGCAACCCTCCACCTTCAGACCACCACTGCGCCGCCGTCGGACATTTTCGGGCCACGAAACTTGTATCATCGTGTCGGGCTCGTCGACCTCTTCCAAATGGACTATTGGTTCGTCAAATTCCGTCGAGTATATGCCGAGTTGGACTTGTGCATGTTTTCACACCTTCAATGTGCGTGAAACATTGAAGCGGGAGAGAGAAGAGAGCAGGCTGAGGTCTGATGCATTTGGCACAAATTACGAGGAACCGGGTATTATATCTCGGGTCCCCGTACGCAAAAGAGGGGCTAACGAAGTCAGAATGGGGCAAACATAGAGTCTACGGACTCGTCTCGATGCCCCGAACGCAAAAGAGGGGTCAAAGAGGTCGAACTCTCGACCGAACGAGAAATGACCGAATAACCCCTAAAAAGAGAAAATTACAAACAGGCCCCTAAACTCTAAAAGAGTTCAAAATAGGGCCAAGCAAAACACAAAATAATATAATTAGACATATAATAAAGTTGGAACGTGGCGTACCTTATATGTCGGACGAGCGGGGTGTTACAGTTAGAGAGTCCAAGAGGTCAAAAACCTGATCAAACTATAAATGACCGAAAAACCCCTAAAAAGTGAAAATTACAAAAAGGCCCCTAAACTCTTAAAGAGTTCAAAACAAGGCCGTGTAAAGCAAAAAATCACATAATTAAACACATAAAAAGGATAAAATGTGGTGAACCTTATACGTCGAACGAACGGGATGTTACAAACACCCCTCCTTCAAAAGGACCTGTCCTCAGGTCCGGAAGCAAGATTTTGAACAACTCTGAAACAAACTACATTTCACGCTTCCACTGTGCCACTCTGATCTCGGCAAACTACAGACTCCTCAGGATGCTCCACCTATTGTTTGCGCCAAATCCTTTCATAGTGTCTCGTTGTCACAGAGGTCAATCTGAGCACTTAACTATTGGTCACTTCAATCTCATACGATCGCCACTGCGCCACTACACCCAAAGCTCAATACCGTCACATCCTCATCGCTTGCAAACTGTTGTCAGGCCTCATGCAACGCAATGGTGACAAGAAAGAGAGAATCCCATCTCTCAACAGATAAGCGAGGAAACCCCGTCCCTCGGCATAAACATAAGAGAGAACCCCGTGTCTACAACACGTAATTGAGAGAGCCCCGTCTCTCAAACACAGAATTGAGAGAGCCCCGTCTCTCAACCTAAGTCTGACATATTCTAGTTTGAGAAAATCTGGTATTTCTCAAACCCCTAAATCCAAGGGAATCCCGCATCCCTCAAATACCTAACTACAAGAGAATCCAACATCTCTCGTGCACAAAAATCAGAAAGAATTCAACATCTTTCTATTACGTAATTTAGAGAGAATCCACCTTCTCTCTAACAAACAAATAGGAAGAGCCAACAGCTCCCTACCACGTAAACAGAGAGAATTAAATCTCCCTTTCACTCAAGCACAAAAGCAGAATCAGGAAATCACAACAATCAACACATAGCACACTTGACAAATATGTCACATAGTAACAGGAAGTCATCAAACTAAAGGATGCATGTATGCTCGTGCCATGGATGCACCGTTGTGTTGAAAATCTTGACCATAAAGTTGTAATGGTGCCATGGAAGTTGATTAAATTGTTGATAAAGCAGCCCTGCAGTTCAAGCACTAAAGTTGATGCATGAAGGTTAGGGATACAAATGAAATGTAACAGTTAAGTCACATAAGTGCAACAATGAAAAGCAATTAAGAGCATATTGATAAAATTTTGAACAATCATAATCATATCGTACACATAATCATATGACCCAATGCAATTCACGCTGAGAAATCAAAATTTCATGCCAAGAAGATGCAATTCGCACATATTCCTATGCCGTACGATCTAGACTGACACGACACGACTCCAGAGCACCGGTTCTGAACTTGATAGCTCTGATACCACTTTAGATGTAGCACCCCAAGCGGTGGGGCACCACACCCCCGCACTATGACCCGACATCTGTACGAAATGGAAAGTCCGCACACACACCAAGTCACAGCGAACGGGTGACAAACAAAAATCCAACCTAAGCTAGGCGGTACCTAGACCCTGTATAAGTGAATATATGCAAAACCTGAATGCGGAACCGATACAAAAATACGAACTTTCAAAAACTTCAAACACTAAGCATAATATATACGTTCAAAAATGTAAATCAACATCAACTAAACGGGTTCAACTAAACAATGAAACCTGTCCTATCCTGTCCCGAATAATCATACAACGAAACGGGTTCAACTAGCCCTAGAAACTTGTCCCGAATAATCATACAACAAAACGGGTTCAACTAATCTAAGCCCTGTCCTAACCTATCCCGAAATTCATACATTCCAGGCATAATCAAAAATATGCTCAGAATGATATAACATATCAAATAAATTAAACTTTTACATTAAACCACTTAAATCAAATTCAAACGAATGCAAAACATAAACAAATACAAAGACTGAACTCAACCAAGACAAAATAAAAGACTCGACTCAACCGCCTAGCTCCAATGCAAACCCAAAGCTAAACCTGCACACTAAACGTAAAGAGGGAGGGGTCAGTCCAAAGATTGAGTGAGGGGCTACACACACAGGCGTATATACGCATATAGAGCACATCACATAACATAGAAGGGAGTTTATGAACCGGGGTGTGGTTTTTACATTCTAAAACATTTCTCACGTGATACTAGATATAGGGGAGTAAAAGAGTTAGGCCAAAGGCCAAACAATCCCAATTTTATTAATTAGAAATCCACTCCCGTTTCCCGAATAATTCCGTAACAAATTAACTTAGCGAAAACAAACACATAAAGCAAACCTTTTTATGTGCACACGAGTAATACTCGGTGCCCCGAGGCTCCTTACCCACATCCCGATTGTAGCACCCTATACGTGAGGATGCCACACCCCCGCACTATAGGTCGACCCACAAATGAAATAAGTAGTCCATATATGACTCAACCTATAGCGAACGGGTGATAATAAAAATAACCAACTAGCTAGGCGGGACTAACCCTCAAATCAATTATCGAAATGCATAAGAAATAAAGCGGAAGCATCACATATCCATATATCAACTACCAACTACCAAGATGGTTTATCTTCTAACTTCATATCAAAACATTATCATCTTCTATATACTATGCGTACATAAGTCTCAAAATGCTAGTCAGGACCAAGACATGATAACCCGGAAATATAGACATCATGTGAATGTTGTGCTAGACTCAGCTGGGTAAAAGACACGACTCTGACTCCCGCTTAGTACCCGACCGAAACAACCTGAAAGGTGGAGGTGTCAGTCTGTGAAGACTGAGTGTGGGGCATAAATATATATATTAGCGCAAACGACATTCAAGTTGTAACCTCGGGTAAGATTTTATAACTAGAGTAATATAAGCTCAAAATATAATTCACTTTGCCTGAGATTATAACTATCAATATCAAACACTTTATTAACTAATATGCAATCATGCAATTCAATTACACTGCACATGTATCAGTTTCATGAACTCAATTCCATAAACTCTTTCACTCCATGAACTCTTTCTATGTAACTAGCAATTAAACCTCACCTTTACCGACAAAATGCAAGTAGGTCACGGCGTACGGGCCCTGCTCCTCGTCACGAGGAAGCTAGTCTGCGCAACAAAGGAGTGTACACTTGAGACATGACTTTAAGTGGACCAAATATGACGAACGGCAAAATTGCAACGAGATGACGAGCAATGAGCAAAGTAGCATGCAAATATCTTGTTTTAGCATGTAATCAATCATATAATAGCAATTCGGGATTAAAATGCTAAAAACTCATTTTTATGCAGTAGGTTTTGTTCTGTCAGCGAGGTGGTAACGGCGGTTCCGGCCCTCAATGTAAAATGGGAAGGGCCCTTCCCATGGTGCACCGAAAACGCCCTTGCCCTTTTGAATTAAAATGGCGACTTTGCTGGGAAAGGCCCTTCCGGCTCGCATGCCAAAATGGGAACGACCGTTCCCATGCGCACTTCGGTTTTGAGTTCAAAGGAGTGGGAAGGGCCGTTCCCAGATTGAACTGGGCACGGGAAGGGCCGTTCCCGTTCCTTTGTAATTACAGAAATAGAGCAGAACAGGGGACAGTTTCGGGAACAAAACAAATACCTCAAAACTTGATCAAATTCACATTAAAATGCAAGAATTCTGGTAATTCATAAGCATATATGTTCAATATACCATAAAGTTCCATATAAACACTTAACACATGCCTAATTTTCAAGAATCACAAGTTTCAAGCTCTCATACCAAATCATCCCATAAGCTTACATTCTTCAAGAATTCATGCCTTAAATCATGGTATAATCACATATTCATGGTTCTAACACGTAATAATCCATATATTCCATGAAATCACAAACCCTAGCTTCATACCCCATCATCAAGAAATCACATATATCCACTTACATGCTCTTGAAGGTAAACAAATGGATGAAGATGATGACTATGGAGATTTGAGCCTAAAAGTTAGGAATTTTCTTGAAAACTTAGATGATTTGATGAAATCTTTATCTTTCCTTTTCTCCTTGAAGAACCGAAGCAACAAGAGCAAATATTTTGGGAGAATTTTTGATGAAAAATGATCTTGGAAGCATGGAGATGGTTTATACCGTGATTCACCATCCTTGGTTTTTGTGAGATAATCAAATTGCTATTTAGTCCCTCAATTTACCAAATCATGCAATTAGGGATGAAAGCTTGAGAATTATTAAATTAAGTCCAAGAAAATGAAATGCAATTTAGTCCTTTAATTTTAAAGAAAGGTCATTTAAGGACAAGTTGACACTTAATTCATTTTCAACAATTATTTCCAAGTCGTGAAATAAATTCTGAATTTGATATGAATTATGTAAGTGTGCTAAAATTTAATTTATAAAATTATAATGAGACGTGAAATTTTAGTTAAAGAAAATCGGGGCGTTACAATTCCCCCCCCCCCCCCCCTTAAAAGGACCTGGTCCCCAGGTCTACCATCAAGTTTTAAATTTTCCTAACTTGCAATGAGAGAGCCCCGTCTCTCGAACAAACAACGAGAGCACCCCGTCTCTCTGGCAGGTAATGAGAAAACCCCGTCTCTCTGCAGGTAACAACAGAACCCGGTCTCTCAGATACGCAAAATAACAATCCAAGAAAACAATGATGGAAACATTTATCACACAAGGAGCAAGTATAATCAAGATAATCACGTTAATTTATCCTCTAAAAGAACAAAGTATTACTAACAAGAAATTGTAAACAATAATAAAATCCATGATGCTCGTGATATGCAGGTTTAGATGTACCATTCACCGTTGATTATGTTATAGATGTAATGGATACCTCTGGCTGCTGCATTCGGATTACCATGCACATCTTGCACCTCTCCTGCAAGATTATACGTGCGAGCCTGAACTAGCGGCCTTGCACCCCCGGCCGGCACTCCCCATTGCTTTGGACACATATTTGCTAGATGTTCATTGCTCCCGCATCGCATACACAAGTTTAGACGTTTTCTACAAGTCTCAAAAGTATGGTTGTCACGTCCGCAATAAGCGCAAAGAGGCTTCCCTGACTGTGATGGCAGCGCTGTGGCAAGAGCATTCTCCGAGGTCGATCTATCAATCTGGGACTTCTTCTTTTTAGGCCTTTCCTGATATGGTAGGATCGAGTCAGTAATGGACCTTTTCATTGTGTTAGAACTTTGTCCTGATCTTGAAGCTAGGTCCTGCTCGGAATGATGGATAGGCCTCCTTGCATTGTCCGAATCCTCGACCTTCAAAGCTTTAGTAGTAGCTTTGGCCCAGGTACTTGTATTAGCAGCTTTCAAGGCATCCTGTATATCCGGCCTGAGTCCCTGTACGAATTGCATTGCCTTGTAGAAGTCATCAGTCGCTATATTAGGTGCATAGCGAGACAATCTTTCAAACTCCGTGATGTACTAGCCCACAGATCTCCCTCCTTGCTTCAATTCAGTAAACTCTCTCAACATGCGAGTGCGTGAAGCTGGTGGGATGATTTATTTCTGAATTCCCGGATAAATACTTCCCAAGTAATAGCTTCTCCGGCAGCCTCTAATATAATCTGAGTACTCTCCCACCAGGAGTAAGCCTCACCCTGAATCAAAGTAAGAGTACAACGAGCTTTCTCCCAGGTTTCACAAGGAATAAGCTCCCAGATTCTTTCCACTTCCATTAACCACATCTCCGCCTGAATATCATCGCCCTTATAAAACTTGGGAGGTTACTGATTCTGAAATTCCCGAAGTATTGCAGAAATAGGGTTATCCGGTGGTGCTGGTGGCGCCGGTGGTACTGGAGGCACATAATCTCGAAGCCTCTGATAAATTAACCCAACCACGGCATTCATGAAATCTTGTGGCCGAGTAGGAGGGGGTGGAGTTGGAGGAACATGAGGAGAATGATCATGACGGTGTCTCCTATGTCCAGAGGTATGCTCACGATGAGGTCTACCTCGAGGCATCCTGTAAATGAGACACTAAATTTGCATGTTGGATGAGTGAATGCTAATGAACATAGTTAAGATCATAGGATACAAGTATATCACATAATTCACATACTTATGAATTCAAATAAGTTCAAGTAATTCCAACTAAGATGCAAGACTCGCAAATTATCAATTAATCCTATGTCGTTCGACCTAGACTTACAAGACACGATACTAGAACCTCGGTTTTGAAACCGGGCTCTGATACCACTTAGATGTAGCACCCCTATACGTAAGCATGCCACACCCCCGCACTATAGGTCGACCTACATACGAAATAAATAGTCCGTATATGACTCAACCTATAGCGAACGGGTGACAATAAAAATAACTGATAAGCTAGGCGGGACTAACCCTCAAATCAATTACCGAAATGCATGAGAAATAAAGCGGAAGCATCACATATCCATATATCAACTACCAACTACCAAGATGGTTTATCTTCTAACTTCATATCAATACATTATCATCTTCTTTATACTATGCTAGTCAGGACCAAGACATGATAACCCGGAAATATAGACATCATGTGAATGCTGTGCTAGACTCAGCTGGGTAAAAGACACGACTCTGACTCCTACCTAGCACCCGGCCGCAACAACCTGAAAGGTGGAGGTGTCAGTCTGTGAAGATTGAGTGAGGGGCATAAATATATATATTAGCACAAGCAACATGCAAGTTATAACCTCGGGTAAGATTTTATAACTAGAGTAATATAAGCTCAATATATAATTCACTTTACCCGAGATTATAACAATCAATATCAAACACTTTATTAACTAATATGCAATCATGCAATTCAATTACACTGCACACGTATCCGTTTCATGAACTCAATTCCATAAACTGCTTCACTCCATTAACTCCTTCACTCCAATAACGGGAAGGTTGCGAGCCTTCACCATTCACGGTAACACGGTCACGGCTCAATCCCGGTAACATGGTAAACATGACTTGTAACATGATACATAGCTTTCTTTCAATAAGCATGACTCGAGAGTTAGAAACAATTATAACTATATATACCGTTTGGCCTGAAATCCACATAAGGTTATACGGGTTCTATGTAACTAGCAATTAAACCTCACCTTTACCGATAAAATGCAAGTACGTCACGGCCTACGGGCCCTGCTCCTCGTCACGGGGAAGCTGGTATGTGCAAGAAAGGCGTGTACACGTGAGACATGACTCTAAGTGGACGAAATATGACGAATGGAGAAAATGCAACGAGACGACGAGCAATGTGCAAAGTAGCATGCAAATATCTTGTTTTAGCATTTAATCAATCATATAATAGCAATTTGGGATCAAAGAAGCCATGGGATTAAAATGCCAAAATCTCATTTTAATGCAGTGGGTTTTGTTCTGTCAGTGAGGTGGGAACGGCCGTTCCGGCCCTCAGTGTCAAATGGGAAGGGTCGTTCCCATGGTGCACCGAAAATGCCTCATCGCTTTTGAATTAAAATGGCGACTTTGCTGGGAACGGCCCTTCCGGCTCGCAGGCCAAAATGGGAACGGCCGTTCCCATGGGCGCTCCGGCTTTGAGTTCAAAGGAGTGGGAACGGCCGTTCCCAGAATGAACTGGAGACGGGAAGGGCCGTTCCCGTTCCTCCGTAATTACAGAAACAGAGCAGAACAGGGGACAGTTTTAGGAACAAAACAAAAACCTCAAAACTTGATCAAATTCACATTAAAATGCAAGAATTCTGGTAATTCATAAGCATACATTTTCAATATACCATAAAGTTCCATATAATCATTTAACCCATGCCTAATTTTCAAGAATCACATGTTTCAAGCTCTCATACCAAATCATCCCATAAGCTTAATTTCTTCAAGAATTCATGCCTCAAACCATGGTATAATCACATTTCATGGTTCTAACACGTAATAATCCACATATTCCATGAAATCACAAACCCTAGCTTCATACCCCATCATCAAGAAATCACATATATCCACTTACATGCTCTTGAAGGTAAAAAATGGATGAAGATGATGACTATGGAGATTTGAGCCTAAAAGCTTGGAGTTTTCTTGAAAACTTGGATGATTTGATGAAATCTCTATCTTTCCTTTTCTCCTTGAAGAACCGAAGCAATAAGAGCAAATATTTTGGGAGAATTTTTGATGAAAAATGATCTTGGAAGCATGGCGATGGTTTATACCATGATTCACCATCCTTAGTGTTTGTGAGATAATGAAATTGCTATTTAGTCCCTCAATTCTGTAAGTGTGCTAAAATTTAATTTATAAAATTATAATGAGACGTGAAAATTTAGTTAAACAAAATCGGGGCGTTACACCGATGATCGTGCACAGGAGTAATACTCGGTGCCCCGAGGCTCCTTACCCATAATCACCGGGCCCCAAGCAAAGCAGAGTCAAACCTTCAACAAGAGGCAAAATGTGCACAGGAGCAATACTCGACGTCCCGAAGCTCCTTACCCACATCCCGATGATCATGCACAGGATTAATACTCGATGCCCCGAGGCTCCTTACCCATAATCATCGGGGCCCAAGCGAAGAAGAGTCAAGAACAAGTCATATCATAAGCTAACATATTCAAAGCATATTTCTAACCATAGCATAATCATAATTCTAGCATAATCAGACTCTAGAACATAAATCATATCAGGCGTATTCATAACTTATAGAGTATAACATAATCACACGCATTCATAGGGCTTATATTCACATGCGTACATATTAGTCACATTTCATTAGGGTTTAATTATAACCTAACCTCACCTGGCACCAAACAAAGACAAACCCAAGCAAATGGTCCACCCCGGAACCTACACGACTCACTTGTCACCACCCCGGGTGCACCTGTACCAACTGAGCACATAAAACACAACACAGGGCTCAGACTCAGACTCAGACAACAACACAGAGACGCACGGAAAATGCTCGAGCACTTAGTAAATGCAATCACATAAGCAGGGTTCAAATTCATATAAATTGCATGTAAAAGAAAACATTATATAGTCCAATGAAATCATATTAGACATTAAGGCATGTTCAAGAACGCACAAAATGAACTACATATGATGCATATTTATAAAATAAATAAATTACATTCATATATCGTAGTTCATATGAAAATCGTGTATTACAAAGCCAAATAAATCATATAATAGTATGCTACGAAACTGTTTAAAGATCACATAGTTACATACCAAATTCCAACTAAGTCATAAAGTGCACAAATGAGAGATAACTAAGTTATTTAACCATTCAAGGTTTTATGTAATTTTTCGATGCATAACAAATTCATATATATTAGATAATAGATTAAATTCCAATTTACATGATTAAACCTTAATTCAATGTTTCAAGGTTAGACATAATATTTCTTTAACATAATCGCGATTAGCATATTTATTTACCAAGTGACAATGTTTAATTAATTCAAGTCATACAATTTACATATTTAGGGAAAATTACACATACACCCCTTCTAACTTAAGCAAATAGCACAAATTCGACATATCGGAATTCAATTTGCGAATTAAAAAATCCATAGATATCACATGTAACGCCCCGACTTTTCAGACGTAAAGGTATGACGTATGTGTTTACTACCTTGCACTAATTAATTGTTTATAAGCGTTTTAAATATTTAATTTTATTATAAATTGTTATTATATTATTTTATTTTATTTTATTTTTATTTTATTTTATTTCATTTTCATATTATTTCGTTAATTTAATGTTTTAAATTGTTAATTAAGTGTTTAATATTAATTAAACTATATCTTTAATTATGTGAATCAAATTTTAAATTTTCGTTGACTTTGAGTGATATTTAAAAGTAGAATTTAATTTTTAGTATTTAATTTATAATGTTTTGAATTTATTAATGTTATGCGTACGAATGTTTATTTGTGCTTCATTCTTATATGAATTAATATCGAAATGTCGTGGAAATTTAGTATGTTGTAGATTTATGTGTTATGAACATGTTTATATGCTCGTTTCATGTTTCGAACTCGTTTGACGAGGTAACGAATTTAATTTGAATTGTGGAACCAAATCGGGGGCTAACGAGCAATTAGCGCACCCTTGGTTCTGTATGTGATATCTTGAGCTCGGGAACTCGGATTCGAGTTCCGTCAACTTCGTTGAACTCGCATCGAAGATTCGGGTTTAATAAAATTAGCCCCATATTTTTTTTAAATCATTTGAACCTCCGAAATCCAACCGAAAAACGAAACGGCATCAAAACGGGCACGTTTTACTAAAAGAGCCATAACTCATTCAAATCTTGACCAAATTAACTATGGTTTGAGCCTATGAAACCCTAACTCAACCATCTAGCAGATCATTATCCTCCCTAACCGAACCACACTCTCTCAATTAGAGAATTTCAGCTATTTCTCCCCTGCATTCTAGTTTTCCCGTAGCTCAAGCCATCCCTTGGAGATTCAAGCTCAAATCTCTTCCAAACCTCCATTAATCCACAAGGTAAGCTTAGGGTTGTATTATGCATCCAATATGAGTCATTTTAATCCATTCATCCCTAATTTTGAGCATGGTTTCATGGATATATGGCTGCCATGGAGAATATGTAGGTTATGAACTCTTAGGTTGATCTCTTTCAATTCTTGAGGTAATTGGTTGATTCCAAGCAAGAATATGATGGTCTTGATCCCTTATTTCTATTTATGGTGTTGTATTAGGTGGTAGTTGAATATTTATTGAGTTTCCATTAATGATATTGGAGAAATTTTAAGCAAAAATTGGCTCTTCCATGAACCTGCTTGTGACACCCCGCTCGTTCGCACGTATAGGTTTGTACCACGTGTGAGTTTATTTTCTGTAATTGTATTTATTTTCATTTATATTTGATGCATTCTTATATATTTCCAATTGTTCTTATATGAATTATTTGAAATAATATGAATTATGTGATTTAAATGTCAAGAATATGCCCGAATTTAGATTATGATGTGAATTCTTGTAAATTATGAATTTATGATATGTGAATTTTATTCCCGAGCATGCTAATTTCGTGAATTATGTGAAATACGTGATTTAAGGATGTAATTGTATGATTTTAAAATTATTGGACTTAATTGGAAATTCGAATTTGGACCTATTTGCAACTTTTTCAAAGTTTTGGACTCATTTGAAAAATGAGTCATTTTAGTACATGTGTGCACGTTTTAATTTATATCTTGAGCTACGGAACTCGGATTCGAGCCCCGTTTTCGGCGTTCAACTTCTTTCGACGACCCGGACGCAATGGAACAGGTTTCGTAATTTTTCGATGCCGTTTTGACCCCCGACAAAGCAGATTTCAGCCATACGTACCCTAAAACAACCCTATGGCCTATGTTGGAGCTATTAAGCCTAATCCTCATCATTTCCTTGACTTAATTGTATCCTAAACCATCCCCTTTCTCTTCCCATACCTGCTGATCAGTTTCCAAGACAAAGAAAAAGGGGAAAAACGTGAAGGAAGAGAAAGAAAGAAGAAAGAAAGGGAAATCTCCATTTTTGGCCATTCTTTGAGACCAAACCATCCGATCCTTTGTTTGTTATTCAAGATCAAGGTATGAATCTTACTCTCCATGTTCTGGTGATTATTTTTCCCTACTTGAATCACATATTATGTTAAAGAATCCATGTATATGCCATACTTGTTGAATAGTTAGGTTAGAATGGAATAACTTGATCATTTGAGTTCCTTTCACTTCCGGATTGAATCTTGGACGTGTGTGGCTGTTTTGTATGAATTTTGTGCATGTTTTTCATGGTTTTAGCTGCTGCTTTGTATCCATACCTGCTGCTGCGTGTATTGCTCTGTTTTATGAAGGAAAAACAGGGAATTTTTGGTAAAAATAAACTGCTGTCGTGGCCTTAATGTTGCTGCGTCTGATGTCCTGCTATTTCGTGGTGTTGTGGCTTGAATATGCAGGAGTTTGGCCTGAATATCCTTGTGTATTTGCTGCTTGATTGCTGCTGCTTTGTACTGCGTTTCCTCCCCTGTTTTGATCTGCTGCTGTTGCCGATTTGTTGTCGCTGTGAAAGCTCTCCCCGGGCGGGGAGAATTTCCAAAGAAAAATCCCCGAGCGGGGAGCTGTTGCAGAAACTGTGGCGCGCTTTTGCTGCTTAGTTTCCTAATTCTGTGCATGCATGTGTAGGTGTTTGTGCATGTGTTAGTGTTGTGTGTGATTAGTGCATGCATGGCTGTTGGGTGTGTTCTTGTATATTATATATATGTGTGTTTATAAAATGAATTTGTGCATGTGGTTGCATGTGTACGTGAGTGTATATATATATATATATGTTATATTATATATTAAATGTAATATAATGTGTGTTATATATGATATATATATGTATATAGTTGTATGCTATATATATATATACGTGTATATATATATATATATATATATATATATATATATATATATGTTATATAATATATTATAAATGTAATATAATTTATATATATTATGATTTTAATTATGGAAATTGTTTTATTAAGTATATATAAGTTATGAACTTGAATAATTTGATCTCACGTACATGATTTTCGTATTTAATTTCATGCTCTTTAAATGCCTTCTTTTAATTGCTTATGACTTATATGCTATGTGAATATGTCATATTATATGTTAAATGTTTTAAATTAATTTTATGGATTCATTTTATATGAATTTTACTTGATATGAATTTGAACGTTTTAAATGGTACCTTTCTTTATTCCTTTGACACTAAGTGGTTTCTTTTGCTTCTAAGCTTATCCTATGATATTGATTAATGAATAAGCAATGTGTTATGATATCGTTATGCTATGATATTGAGAAGGGAAAAACATGAAATGTAATTTGTCAACGTTTAAGTGTTCATTTGATATTTTCTTGCATTCATAGCATCCATTTGCATCGCCGTGCGTCTAAGTGGTACATGTTTGAGTCTAAGTCTTTAGTATTGCGTTTGTTTGTCTCAGGGGTGCTTCCGGGAGGAGTCGTGCCCGGAGTTTAAGTTGTTTGGGATCGTTTTCTCGCACCACACTACACTTTTGTTCAAAGGTGAGGTTTAGGTTCCTTTCTTTTTAGTTAAGCCACCTAAGACCCTTAAATGTTCGTTTTCTAACCCGCATGCGACTATATATTATATATATAGTTAAATATGTGTAATGTACAATATGTTTATGATCTTGTTATCAAGTTTTGACTTTCGAAAGGGCTATATCTATGAGCATATATAAGCTTATGTTTTAATGAATGTTTAATGTGTATGGAAGTGTAATGCTAATGTTCGTAATGTTAATGATTTGGAATGAGCGAGAATGCAATGCAAGGTAAGGTACGGTAATGTAATGGTAATGTTGGGCCCCGGAGATGTGGGTAAGGGGGACCCGGGACGACCATGGGGTCGCCGGTTATGACCTCTGTGCACGTTCTCCATCCAAGGTACCACGTACGACCCTAGGGAGGTTGGGGAAATCGCGGTGCTCTTGATGCCTTCGGAATAAACCGGGGAGGACTCGTGTGGGCTAGCTACCCCTCGAGGAATGTATAATGTAATGGAACTCGTGTGGGTTAATCACCCCTCGAGGAATGTATAATGTAATGGAAGGCTAGGGTCGGCCGGCCCTTCCATCACCGAAGGGGAGGATTGAATGTGATTTCTGTTCTATGTAATGTAATGTAATGAGGAGCCCAGGATGGGATTTCTGCTCGTACTCGCCAAGCTTAATGAAATGGTTGGATTATGAAACGGGAATAGAGACTTTATGTTAATGTATATGTTAAGGAATATGTAATGTATACGTATACGATATGTAATGTCCTTTGCTAATGTTTTGGTGTGCAAAACCTATTCCCGGTTCATAACCTTTATCTTTTATGTGCTTTGCTATCTATAAGTATAGTGTGTGGGTGTGCGTTAGCCCCCTCACTCAGTCGAGATATGACTGACACCTTTCCTTTTCCCACTTTTAGTTTGCAGGTCTTTTGAGCACGAGCTAGGCGGAGAAGTGGGTCGTTCGAGTCTCACTTTTGGGTTTAGGTCGTGCTAGGTGCATTACATTCATTTTGTCTTGTATTTAATGAATTAATCATGTTATGAATTTTTGTTTTTGAGATATGAATTGTTATGGTTACGTACATTTGATCTTTTGATGTATATGTTGATTCTGGAATTTTTAATATTCCTAGAACTCCTTGTTTCCGCTATTTGTTTTATTTATCGCGCGCTTTGAGTTTGTTTTTAGCTCCGCCTAGCCTAGTGAGTGTGTGGTCTCCCGTTCGCTTAGACTTGGGCTCGTGTATGGACTTCCCATTTCATATGCGGGTTCGGGTCTAGGTGCGGGGGATGTGGTGGCCCACGCTCCGGGTGCTACATCCTAAAGTGGTATCAGAGCTCCGGGTTGCAAAACCGGAGTTCTAGTGTCGTGTTTAGTCTGTCTAGGTCGAACGGCATAGGACAACCTGGATATGTGACTTTATGTGCATACTTTGTTTATCTTTTTGTTGATCGTGCACATGAACATGTATTGACCCGCATGCATATGTATTGGAATTTCTTGAATTTTTGTAGAAATATGCCTCCAAGAAGATATCATCGTCGAGATAGATCTCCCGAGCATCGTCATCATCGGGATCACTCTCCTCAACAAGGGAATAAAAATCCACCACCACCACAAATGGATCCGGAAAACTTTATGGAAAGGCTTGCGGTATTTTTGGAGCAACGGAATCAAGAAAAGAATAATGCCCCGCCGATCGGTAATCATTGAGGAGGTCTTATTACGACCACCCTTAGGGAATTCAAGAATCAAAACCCACCGGCTTTCATTGGTGGGAATGATATTCAAGCCGAAGAATGGTTGGTCCAAACAAACCGAATATTGAATCTTATACTTTGCGGATCGGATGAGAAACTTCAATGCACCCTCACCATGGTACAAGGACAAGCGTATAATTGGTGGTCAAGCGTTCAAGTGAAGCTAAAGGCCTCCGGGGAAGAAATTACTTGGGAGGTGTTTGTTCGAGAGTTCAAGAGCAAGTATGTCCCGAAAGCTACCCGGAATAGACGCTTGAGAGAGTTCATGGATCTTAAGCAAAGGGAAATGTCGGTAACGGATTATATTAATGAGTTCGAGAGGCTTTCTCGGTACGCCCCAAGTATTGCCAATGATGACGAGAGTAAAGCCTCGCAATTCCTTCAAGGGCTTCAAGAAGATATGAAGGATGCATTGGAAGCTTCAAATACTAGCACGTGGGCGAAGGTGACGGATAAGGCCTTGAGAGTTGAAGATCAGGTGGTTATGAGAAGGAAGAATTCACATGTTGGCCAAGGTTCTAATTCGGATTCTCACTCAATTCTTGGAAAGAGACCGGTGTACGAAATTCATTCTCTTCTGAATCCTCAAAACAAGCAACCCTAACCGGCAAATCTAAATCCTCCTTTGGCTATCAAGGGTCCCGAGTGTGTACATTGCCATCGAACAAACCATTTGTCGGAGAATTGTTGGAAGCTGCACCGGAAGTGCTTCGGATGTGGGTCACCGGAGCATATGTTAGATCAATGCCCACGCAAGAGGCCGGATTATGTGCCGGGAGGAAATCCGAGACCCGCGATTAAAGTTCGGGCGTACGCTTTGGGTGGAGAAAGAGAAAGAGCGACAGAAGTTGATCAAAATGTCGCGGTGGGAGGTACACATGCATACATGGCATAACATCACATGCATTGGTCGATCTCGAGACCATTTATTCATTTATTTTCGGGATGCATCGTTGTGATTATTGTTGTTGAGTGTTGCTTTCACTCTCTTGTATGCCCTTTACTTGCGCATGACATTGTTGTGAGTTCTTTTGAGAGTTCTTGGTGAGAAGTTCTTTGATGGGAGTGTTCGGTAAGCTTGAGGGTCGAGTTCTCCTTGTCAACTTGTTAGAGCCATCGAGAAGAGGTAAGATTTGAAGTGCAAGATGAAAGAAGGCAAGAGGTCGAAAATCGAAGAGTCAACTTGTGAGATCGATGAAAAGTTATATCCGGAGTGGTTCGAGGTCCGAAGCCGGACCTGAGGACAGGTCCTTTTTAAGGGGGAGAGTTTGTGACACCCCGCTCGTTCGCACGTACAGGTTTGTACCACGTGTGAGTTTATTTTCTGTAATTGTATTTATTTTCATTTACATTTGATGCATTCTTATTTATTTCCAATTGTTCTTATATGAATTATTTGAAATAATATGAATTATGTGATTTAAATGTCAAGAATATGCCCGAATATAGATTATGATGTGAATTCTTGTAAATTATGAATTTATGATATCTGAATTTTATTCCCGAGCATGCTAATTTCGTGAATTATGTGAAATACGTGATTTAAGGATGTAATTGTATGATTTTAAAATTATTGGACTTAATTGGAAATTCGAATTTGGACCTATTTGCAACTTTTTGAAAGTTTTGGACTCATTTGAAAAATGAGTCATTTTAGTACATGTGTGCACGTTTTAATTTATATCTTGAGCTACGGAACTCGGATTCGAGCCCCGTCTTCGGCGTTCAACTCCTTTCAACGACCCGGACGCAATGGAACAGGTTTCGTAATTTTTCGATGTCGTTTTGACCCCCGACGAAGTAGATTTCAACCATATGTACCCTAAAACAACCCTATGGCCTATATTGGAGCTATTAAGCCTAATCCTCATCATTTCCTTGACTTAATTATATCCTAAACCATCCCCTTTCTCTTCCCATACCTACTGATCAGTTTCCAAGACAAAGAAAAAGGGGAAAAACGTGAAGGAAGAGAAAGAAAGAAGAAAGAAAGGGAAATCTCTATTTTTGGCCATTCTTTGAGACCAAACCATCCGATCCTTTGTTTGTTCTTCAAGATCAAGGTATGAATCTTACTCCCCATGTTCTTGTGATTATTTTGCCCTACTTGAATCATATATTATGTTAAAGAATCCATGTATATGCCATACTTGTTGAATAGTTAGGTTAGAATGGAATAACTTGATCATTTGAGTTCCTTTCACTTCCGGATTGAATCTTGGACGTGTGTGGCTGTTTTTTATGAATTTTGTGCATGTTTTTCATGGTTTTAGCTGCTGCTTTGTATCCATACCTGCTGCTGCGTGTGTTGCTCTTTTTTATGAAGGAAAAACAGGGGATTTTTGGTAAAAATAAACTATTGTCATGGCCTTAATGTTGCTGCGTCTGATGTCCTGCTATTTCGTGGTGTTGTGGCTTGAATATGCATGAGTTTGGCCTGAATATCCTTGTGTATTTGCTGCTTGATTGCTGCTGCTTTGTACTGCGTTTCCTCCCCTGTTTTGATCTGCTGTTGTTGCCGATTTGTTGCCGTTGTGAAAGCTCTCCCCGGGCGGGGAGAATTTCCAAAGAAAAATCCCCGGGTGGGGAGCCGTTGCAGAAACTGTGGCGCGCTTTTGCTGCTTCGTTTCCTAATTCTGTGCATGCATGTGTAGGTGTTTGTGCATGTGTTAGTGTTGTGTGTGATTAGTGCATGCATGGCTGTTGGGTGTGTGCTTGTATATTATATATATGTGTGTTTATAAAATGAATTTGTGCATGTGGTTGCATGTGTACGTGAGCGTATATATATATATATATGTTATATTATATATTAAATGTAATATAATGTGTGTTATATATGATATATATATGTATATAGTTGTATGCTATATGTATATATACGTGTATATTAATATATATGTTATATAATATATTATAAATGTAATATAATTTATATATATTATAATTTTAATTATGGAAATTGTTTTATTAAGTATATTTAAGTTATGAACTTGAATAATTTGATCTCACGTGCATGATTTTCGTATTTAATTTCATGCTCTTTAAATGCCTTCTTTTAATTGCTTATGACTTATATGCTATGTGAATATGTCATATTATATGTTAAATGTTTTAAATTAATTTTATGGATTCATTTTATATGAATTTTACTTGATATGAATTTGAACGTTTTAAATGGTACCTTTCTTTATTCCTTTGACACTAAGTGGTTTCTTTTGCTTCTAAGCTTATCCTATGATATTGATTAATGAATAAGCAATGTGTTATGATATCGTTATGCTATGATATTGAGAAGGGAAAAACATGAAATGTAATTTGTTAACGTTTAAGTGTTCATTTGATATTTTCTTGCATTCATAGCATCCATTTGCATCGCCGTGCGTCTAAGTGGTACATGTTTGAGTCTAAGTCTTTAGTATTGCGTTTGTTTGTCTCAGGGGTGCTTCCTGGAGGAGTCGTGCCCGGAGTTTAAGTTGTTTGGGATCGTTTTCTCGCACCACACTACACTTTTATTCAAAGGTGAGGTTTAGGTTCTTTTCTTTTTAGTTAAGCTACCTAAGACCCTTAAATGATCGTTTTCTAACCCGCATGCGACTATATATTATATATATAGTTAAATATGTGTAATGTACAATATGTTTATCATCTTGTTATCAAGTTTTGACTTTCGAAAGGGATATATCTATGAGCATATATAAGCTTATGTTTTAATGAATGTTTAATGTTTATGGAAGTGTAATGCTAATGTTCGTAATGTTAATGATTTGTAATGAGCGAGAATGCAATGCAAGGTAAGGTAAGGTAATGTAATGGTAATGTTGGGCCCCGGAGATGTGGGTAAGGGGGACCCGGGACGACCATGGGGTCGCCGGTTATGACCTCTGTGCACGTTCTCCATCCAAGGTACTACGTACGACCCTAGGGAGGTTGGGGAAGTCGTGGTGCTCTTGATGCCTTCGGAATGAACCGGGGAGGACTCGTGTGGGCTAGCTACCCCTCGAGGAATGTATAATGTAATTGCACTCGTGTGGGTTAATCACCCCTCGAGGAATGTATAATGTAATGGATGGCTAGGGTCGGTCGGCCCTTCCATCACCGAAGGGGAGGATTGAATGTGATTTCTGTTTTATGTAATGTAATGTAATGAGAAACCCAGGATGGGATTTCTGCTCGTACTCGCCAAGCTTAATCAAATGGTTGGATTATGAAACGGGAATAGAGACTTTATGTTAATGTATTTGTTAAGGAATATGTAATGTATACGTATATGATATGTAATGTCCTTTGCTAATGTTTTGGTGTGCAAAACCTATTCCCGGTTCATAACCTTTATCTTTTATGTGCTTTGCTATCTATAAGTATAGTGTGTGGGTGTGCGTTAGCCCCCTCACTCAGTCGAGATATGACTGACACCTCTCCTTTTCCCACTTTTAGTTTGCAGGTCTTTTGAGCACGAGCTAGGCAGAGAAGTGGGTCGTTCGAGTCTCACTTTTGGGTTTAGGTCGTGCTAGGTGCATTACATTCATTTTGTCTTGTATTTAATGAATTAATCATGTTATGAATTTTTGTTTTTGAGATATGAATTGTTATGGCTACGTACATTCGACCTTTTGATGTATATGTTGATTCTGGAATTTTTAATATTCCTAGAACTCCTTGTTTCCGCTATTTGTTTTATTTATCGCGCGCTCTGAGTTTGTTTTTAGCTCCGCCTAGCCTAGTGAGTGTGTGGTCTCCCATTCGCTTAGACTTGGGCTCGTGTATGGACTTCCCATTTCATATGCGTGTTCGGGTCTAGGTGCGGGGGATGTGGTGGCCCGTACTCCGGGTGTAACACCCCAAACGGAGGATGCCACATCCCCCGCACTAAGACCCAGACCCGGTCACGAAATAAATAGTCCATGCCCGAATCCGAATCAAAGCGAACGGGAGACCAACTCACACACTAGGCTAGGCGGATCTAACTTGACAAAACTCAGAGTGCGGAAGCAATTAAAACCAACAACAATAGATAGCGGAAGCATTTAAAACAAAACATGCAAAGCAGGTGACGGGTTCAACTAGCATAAATACCTAGTCCCGAATCAATTCATAACCCAACATAATAAACAGCATAAGCATCATCATAATATCTACTAACATCCAAATACTAGCTTACTAACCCCACACGGGTTTAAGTCTAAGTAGAACATAAACATAGCTTTCAAGTATGAAACATAAATACATAACATAAATAAAGTATGCGACAAATGCATCCTAATACCAACTAGACTGACAAGTGTGACTCAGGAGACTCACTTCCGCCTAGCTCAAGCCAAAAGGAAACCTGCAAACTAAAAGATAAATGAGGTGTCAGTCAACTGACTGAGTGAGGGGGCTAACGCACACCCACAGTACATATATACAGAGCACAGCACATATCAAAAGGGTGGACTCATGAACCGGGAATAGGTGTTGCATACCAAAGCGTTTCAAGCAAAACCCAAATATATATACATATATATACTTAGAAAACATTTTCAGAAACTCTATTCCGATTCATGATTCCCATAACATATCATACCATATGCTCGGCGAGTACGAGCTTCCAACCCCAACTCCTCATATCATAACAAAACAGAAATAACATACCAACCTCAACTCCGGGTGATGCTAGGGTTGCGCGACCCTAACCATCCATACGGTCGAGGGGAGTGCTGATTGCTACTCATACCCTCAGGACTCCGTTTCCCAACCAAACCTCCTGGTGGGTCCCGGTAGATCCTTTTCATACAGATGGAGACTACGCACAGGTATATCCCCGACGGCCCGATACCGTCCCGGGGGCTCCTTACCCGTAGCTCCTGGGCCCCATAACAGAACATAACATAACATATACCAATTTTCATGGCAATTCTCGCTACATAATCATAACATAACTGATTTTTCCAAAATGACTTATATATGTCTCAAAAACTGGTTTTTATAACATAACTTTTCAAAACAGCTTACATATGCTTTCATAACTAATTTTCCAAAACAGAGCTGATTCACAAGGTCATAAACATATCATATCCAACACATACGTATCTATAATAGATATACTCGCATGCAAGGGTTGAAATCAGCATATTAAGGCCATAGGTCGCATAACTATACAAAATCCTAAACCTCACCTGAAAAACGATGAGACGTAGAAACTGAGAAGACGATGAAACTTGATCGGATTGTCTCCACCCTGGAGATCACTGTACAGAAAAGGGAATACAATGTACGCATGAGACACGACTCAGATATGAAACCAAGTAGGACGCACGGCAATGATATGGGGTATCATGAAATGGTATGATATGTACAGGAAATATACAAGATGTTCATATGCACAATTAATATCCACATAGCAAGATAACATATAAAATGAAATGTACGTGTGATACGTGGTCATCAAATGCATACTTTAAGCAATTAAGTCATATGGGCTGTTAATTCAATCATGCTCGACAACCAACCACACAACTGAACCCATAAAGCGTATTCATCTCTACCATTTGAGGTTAATTATAATTGTATCATTAGTCTAAGGTTAAACAATGAAGATAATATTTACTCAGGATCAAACCCCCAATTTAACCCATTTAATCACTCAATTCCGTGAGGACCGAGCATCAAATGCGTAACCCCGTCATATAAATACGTAACACAGCCATCATTAAACAATTTGGGCTTCATTATTATAATATCCAACACAGTAGCATTAATGTATAATTGAAATTTAAATATTGTGCACTGATTATCTTATCAACTATTCAACTATAACAAACAAAATCTAATAACTCAAATTGTGTACTCTAAACACATTAACAAGGAATTGTGTAATTATATTCAAAGTTAGAATTTCGTAACATTTACATTCAGTTTTCATAATAAACAACTAAGGCACATAGGTACATATCTATATATATATATATATATATATATATGCATTCATACTATACACGAATTAAGAACTGATTTCACGTCAATCCCTAAAACTAATTTAGTTGAGCAGTACACATTATCAAACTTACAGACCATGGAATTTCACCTTTAATTAATTAATCGCATTTAGATTAATAAATACGAGTTAGACATTAATTGAAATGCTTATTCCAAATCAACATAACCTCACAGTACCATGTTCCTTCGATCAATTGAGTTGTCAGCGCATAAGTCATTTCAGTTTATAAACAGATACTTTCATTTCTTACATAGGCAGCATCTACAACAAAATCTGAAATTAAACCATTCCACATCACTTAAGAATTTAAGACGAGATATACATATATCAATACTCACGCAGGACACACGACATCACCCTTTTAACTTATTAAATTAATCAACAATCCCATTCATAACCATCAGCATTGAATTGTATACCGTTATTACAATTGTCCAGAAATTAGCTCAAATCGAATTCCCAATAATTTATAACCAAGAATTGTACAAAAATCTAGTTAAACGATTCAATTAAATTAAACGAACACTAATAAAGTGTCCAGTATGGAATGTTGGTATGCAGATTCTGAAAGGAAAAGAATGACCGACGGCAATACCAAAATCAGAGGAAGGAAGGACAGGAGGCTGAAGAGTGGTAGAGATCTGCGTCGGTGGCTGAGGCAGCGGCCAGTGTTGGAGCGGCGGCGATGGCTGAAACTCAAGCGGGGCGAGATGCGCAGCGGCGGAGGGTGGTGCGTCAAGTCGCAGATCTGGCGTGGATCTCTGAACTGCCGACTGCACGACAACCCTGGAGGAAGAGGGCTGCGCCGCTGCTTCTGAAGATGAGGGAATGGTGGTGCGGCAGAGGATCACCGAAGTAGACGGCCGGCGGCAGGAGGAGTTCTCGGCCCCCTTCAGTTCTGGAGATGAGAAAGAAAGAGAAAGGGGTTGGTGGTGGTTATCGGCGAAGCAAGGGTGGTGGCTGGGTCGCGGACAGATCCGTTGCTGGTGGTGGAGAGGCGGAGATGGAGGAGTGTTGCTCTGCTATCTGAAACTGAAAGGGGATCTGGGGAAGAAAAGCTTGCGCAGCTGCTGGTGTTCGTAAGGGGATGAAGAGGAAGACAGAATGGCTGGTGGTTCGACGGTGACTGTCCGAAGTAATATCCGGCAAGGAGACGGCGGCTGTTCTGCTGTTGAGGAGGAGAGAGAAAAGGGTGATGGTGGTGTCAGGATAGTGTGGCTGAGGGAGTGGTGGTCGACGGCGGAGCTCGCCTGAGAAGAAGGCGTCGCGGTCGGTGGTGGTTGGCGCAGCAGTTGCTGCGCTGCTGCTTACCGTAAGTGGGAGAGAAAGAGCTACTGCTGCTGCTCAAACCGAAAAGGAGAAGAAGGTAATGAAAGAATGAGATTTGAACTAGGGTTTCTCGGTGTATAAGGGCCATCCTCCCGAAATTGCAACCAAGTCCCCCCAAGAAATTAGATGATGCGATTAAGTTCACAAAATTCAATTAGGGTTCAATTAGTTTCAATTAGAGATTGTGTAATTATAAAAGCACCCCAAATATTTAAAGTGGTGTCCAATTAAGTCCAATTGAGTTTCTCATAATTAGAAATAGATCCCCAACTTTTATTGGTCTCAAATTAGCCCACATAATTTAAATTAAAGAGCAATTAGGCACCAAACACATATTTCAGTTAAGTCCACATCTTTCCATAGAATTACAATTGGGCCAATTAAACAATTAAAACATAAATAAAGCAATTCAAACACAAGAAGAGTTAAATAAATAACAATCTAATCGCACGAAAACGACATCGTATCTTGCTCTGAAAATGCGGGGTGTTACAACCTTCCCCTCTTAAGAGAACCTGGTCCCCAGGTTCCACTGCTGAGCTGGAAAGCTTCGAGTGATAGTGTCTTAACCCTTCTCGAGGAGTTGCGTGAAACTTAGCCTCCGTTGTGAAGTTTTACTCTCATTGTCTTTACTGAACCTTTCTCGCGATGTCTCGTTGCCATTGGGATCCATTCGAGTACTGGACCATTGCTTTCATCAAGTTGTTCATCATTCCCATAAGACGAATAGTTGTCACTGCATTCAACTTCGATGGTGTCGTAAACTCATCACTGCAGACCGTAGCCAGGACAAACGCGTAACGCAACCTCAACAAACAAGAGAGAACCCCATCTCTCAGCACAAAAGGTGAGAGAACCCCGTCTCTCGAACACAGAAAGCGAGAGAACCCCGTCTCTCGAACACATAATGAGAGAACCCCGTCTCTCAACCTAAGTCTGATAGATTTCCACATCTCCCAAACATTCTAGTTTGAGAAAATCCAGAATTTCTCAAACCCTTAGATTCAAGAGAATCCAGCATCTCCGAATATCTAAGTACAAGAGAATCCAACATCTCTCGTGCACAAAACTTAGAAAGAATCCAACATCTTTCTATCACATAAATAGAGAGATTCCTATATCTCTCCAACACGTAAAAGAGGGAGCCTAAGGTCTCCCTTGCACATAAATCCACTGATCAGTTATTCATACATACACATATCATAGTAACACTTAAAGAAAAGTATGCGATACAGGTTTGGTGTACCTTATACAACTGATATCGGTGTCCCTTGAGTATAGATTCAATGCTCATACCTCAACTCAAGGGGGATATCGCGATGGAATCCCTATAAAACAAGGTTACAGTATATATGTGTGTTATATGAGAAGTCAGTGAGCAATCAAGAGAGTTTTAAGTCACATAAGCATGAATAGTTCCCATAAGTGCATCACTTATTCATTTCAGCAACGGTTTATAACAAGTAGAAATTTCAAGTTACAAACATTAGATCAGGTATCCAAGTTATCACAATTCAAACAACAATAGTCATCACACACATCAAGCGAAGTAGGATACGGACACTTAAGCGATGCATGTATGCAAATGCCATGAATGCTAATACCTCAATGTTCGGGTTCATCTTGATCTGCAATTTGAAGTCGTTGATCTCGTATTCGTTGTTTGTTAGCTCTCGATCGATCACAATCGAAAACCTTGTGCTCCTTTGACCCACAAGCGTAACACCTCTGCAATCGATCCCGACACGCGTCGTAAGCATGGTTGGTTCCTCCACAATGGGTACACGGTTGGATTTCTTTCCTCGGCTTTGGAGGGTTTCTGTTCTTATGCTTCTTTCCACGAATCTTCTTGGTTCGAGTTCCCTGTTGATCGGACCTCTCTCTCACATATAAATTTGAGCATAGGCCCAACTCAGGTCTAGGCCCCGACGCATTTCTTTCCTTACTTTTTGTCCACCACCTATTTTCCACTCGTAATGCTACCTCCGTGGCTTTATCCCACGTACTTGTATCCTCTGCAATCAAAGCTTCCTTGAATTCATTTCGGAGGCCTTTCATGAAATACCAAGCCTTCACCCAATCGTTACCCGTAATGTGGGGCACATACACACCCAACCTCTCGAATTCCCTTATGTAGTCCACAACGGTTCTTTCTCCTTGTTTCAAAGTGAGAAATTCTTCGAATCTTCTGTCTTGCAAAATGACCCGTGCAAACCTCTTTCGGAATTCTCGAACAAACACATCCCACGTCAACTCATCGCCCGTTGTCTCTAACTGTTGGGCAAATCCTTTCCACCATTGCCTTGCTTGACCTTGTAGGAGGAATGTAGCAAGGCGAGCCATATCTTGAGAGTTGCATGGCCATATCTCAAAGATGCCCTCTATTTCCGAAAGCCACTCTTCGGCCCTTATATCATCCCCTTCTCGAAATTGGGGAGGATTAAATGTTCTAAATTCTCGGTACATCATCGCAGTCAAATTCGTTGGTGGTACTTCAACCGAAGAATGTCCCCGATCGTTCAAATTTGGATGAGAAGGTTGACCGTGGTATTGTTGAGGCGGTGGCATCCTGAAAGTCTCAACAACTTCAATATCGAAATATGCATGTTGATTAGTAAATGCTCATGCCACGTAATAAATCAATCAAGAACTACCAAGAAATGCAATGCATCAAGTAGTATAAATTCAGTAAGGTGATGAAAATTCGAATGCATAGCTCTTCAAATCATAATGCAGGTGCGCACATAACCAAATTGTCCTACGCCGTTCGACCTAGACAGACACAACACGACACTAGAGCTCGGTTTTGCAACCTAGAGCTCTGATACCACTTAAGGATGTAACACCCCAAACGGAGGATGCCACATCCCCCGCACTAAGACCCAGACCCGGTCACGAAATAAATAGTCCATGCCCGAATCCGAATCAAAGCGAACGGGAGACCAACTCACACACTAGGCTAGGCGGATCTAACTTGACAAAACTCAGAGTGCGGAAGCAATTAAAACCAACAACAATAGATAGCGGAAGCATTTAAAACAAAACATGCAAAGCAGGTGACGGGTTCAACTAGCATAAATACCTAGTCCCGAATCAATTCATAACCCAACATAATAAACAGCATAAGCATCATCATAATATCTACTAACATCCAAATACTAGCTTACTAACCCCACACGGGTTTAAGTCTAAGTAGAACATAAACATAGCTTTCAAGTATGAAACATAAATACATAACATAAATAAAGTATGCGACAAATGCATCCTAATACCAACTAGACTGACAAGTGTGACTCAGGAGACTCACTTCCGCCTAGCTCAAGCCAAAAGGAAACCTGCAAACTAAAAGATAAATGAGGTGTCAGTCAACTGACTGAGTGAGGGGGCTAACGCACACCCACAGTACATATATACAGAGCACAGCACATATCAAAAGGGTGGACTCATGAACCGGGAATAGGTGTTGCATACCAAAGCGTTTCAAGCAAAACCCAACTATATATACATATATATACTTAGAAAACATTTTCAGAAACTCTATTCCGATTCATGATTCCCATAACATATCATACCATATGCTCGGCGAGTACGAGCTTCCAACCCCAACTCCTCATATCATAACAAAACAGAAATAACATACCAACCTCAACTCCGGGTGATGGTAGGGTTGCGCGACCCTAACCATCCATACGGTCGAGGGGAGTGCTGATTGCTACTCATACCCTCAGGACTCCGTTTCCCAACCAAACCTCCTGGTGGGTCCCGGTAGATCCTTTTCATACAGATGGAGACTACGCACAGGTATATCCCCGACGGCCCAATACCGTCCCGGGGGCTCCTTACCCGTAGCTCCTGGGCCCCATAACAGAACATAACATAACATATACCAATTTTCATGGCAATTCTCGCTACATAATCATAACATAACTGATTTTTCCAAAATGACTTATATATGTCTCAAAAACTGGTTTTTATAACATAACTTTTCAAAACAGCTTACATATGCTTTCATAACTAATTTTCCAAAACAGAGCTGATTCACAAGGTCATAAACATATCATATCCAACACATACGTATCTATAATAGATATACTCGCATGCAAGGGTTGAAATCAGCATATTAAGGCCATAGGTCGCATAACTATACAAAATCCTAAACCTCACCTGAAAAACGATGAGACGTAGAAACTGAGAAGACGATGAAACTTGATCGGATTGTCTCCACCCTGGAGATCACTGTACAGAAAAGGGAATACAATGTACGCATGAGACACGACTCAGATATGAAACCAAGTAGGACGCACGGCAATGATATGGGGTATCATGAAATGGTATGATATGTACAGGAAATATACAAGATGTTCATATGCACAATTAATATCCACATAGCAAGATAACATATAAAATGAAATGTACGTGTGATACGTGGTCATCAAATGCATACTTTAAGCAATTAAGTCATATGGGCTGTTAATTCAATCATGCTCGACAACCAACCACACAACTGAACCCATAAAGCGTATTCATCTCTACCATTTGAGGTTAATTATAATTGTATCATTAGTCTAAGGTTAAACAATGAAGATAATATTTACTCAGGATCAAACCCCCAATTTAACCCATTTAATCACTCAATTCCGTGAGGACCGAGCATCAAATGCGTAACCCCGTCATATAAATACGTAACACAGCCATCATTAAACAATTTGGGCTTCATTATTATAATATCCAACACAGTAGCATTAATGTATAATTGAAATTTAAATATTGTGCACTGATTATCTTATCAACTATTCAACTATAACAAACAAAATCTAATAACTCAAATTGTGTACTCTAAACACATTAACAAGGAATTGTGTAATTATATTCAAAGTTAGAATTTCGTAACATTTACATTCAGTTTTCATAATAAACAACTAAGGCACATAGGTACATATCTATATATATATATATATATATATATATGCATTCATACTATACACGAATTAAGAACTGATTTCACGTCAATCCCTAAAACTAATTTAGTTGAGCAGTACACATTATCAAACTTACAGACCATGGAATTTCACCTTTAATTAATTAATCGCATTTAGATTAATAAATACGAGTTAGACATTAATTGAAATGCTTATTCCAAATCAACATAACCTCACAGTACCATGTTCCTTCGATCAATTGAGTTGTCAGCGCATAAGTCATTTCAGTTTATAAACAGATACTTTCATTTCTTACATAGGCAGCATCTACAACAAAATCTGAAATTAAACCATTCCACATCACTTAAGAATTTAAGACGAGATATACATATATCAATACTCACGCAGGACACACGACATCACCCTTTTAACTTATTAAATTAATCAACAATCCCATTCATAACCATCAGCATTGAATTGTATACCGTTATTACAATTGTCCAGAAATTAGCTCAAATCGAATTCCCAATAATTTATAACCAAGAATTGTACAAAAATCTAGTTAAACGATTCAATTAAATTAAACGAACACTAATAAAGTGTCCAGTATGGAATGTTGGTATGCAGATTCTGAAAGGAAAAGAATGACCGACGGCAATACCAAAATCAGAGGAAGGAAGGACAGGAGGCTGAAGAGTGGTAGAGATCTGCGTCGGTGGCTGAGGCAGCGGCCAGTGTTGGAGCGGCGGCGATGGCTGAAACTCAAGCGGGGCGAGATGCGCAGCGGCGGAGGGTGGTGCGTCAAGTCGCAGATCTGGCGTGGATCTCTGAACTGCCGACTGCACGACAACCCTGGAGGAAGAGGGCTGCGCCGCTGCTTCTGAAGATGAGGGAATGGTGGTGCGGCAGAGGATCACCGAAGTAGACGGCCGGCGGCAGGAGGAGTTCTCGGCCCCCTTCAGTTCTGGAGATGAGAAAGAAAGAGAAAGGGGTTGGTGGTGGTTATCGGCGAAGCAAGGGTGGTGGCTGGGTCGCGGACAGATCCGTTGCTGGTGGTGGAGAGGCGGAGATGGAGGAGTGTTGCTCTGCTATCTGAAACTGAAAGGGGATCTGGGGAAGAAAAGCTTGCGCAGCTGCTGGTGTTCGTAAGGGGATGAAGAGGAAGACAGAATGGCTGGTGGTTCGACGGTGACTGTCCGAAGTAATATCCGGCAAGGAGACGGCGGCTGTTCTGCTGTTGAGGAGGAGAGAGAAAAGGGTGATGGTGGTGTCAGGATAGTGTGGCTGAGGGAGTGGTGGTCGACGGCGGAGCTCGCCTGAGAAGAAGGCGTCGCGGTCGGTGGTGGTTGGCGCAGCAGTTGCTGCGCTGCTGCTTACCGTAAGTGGGAGAGAAAGAGCTACTGCTGCTGCTCAAACCGAAAAGGAGAAGAAGGTAATGAAAGAATGAGATTTGAACTAGGGTTTCTCGGTGTATAAGGGCCATCCTCCCGAAATTGCAACCAAGTCCCCCCAAGAAATTAGATGATGCGATTAAGTTCACAAAATTCAATTAGGGTTCAATTAGTTTCAATTAGAGATTGTGTAATTATAAAAGCACCCCAAATATTTAAAGTGGTGTCCAATTAAGTCCAATTGAGTTTCTCATAATTAGAAATAGATCCCCAACTTTTATTGGTCTCAAATTAGCCCACATAATTTAAATTAAAGAGCAATTAGGCACCAAACACATATTTCAGTTAAGTCCACATCTTTCCATAGAATTACAATTGGGCCAATTAAACAATTAAAACATAAATAAAGCAATTCAAACACAAGAAGAGTTAAATAAATAACAATCTAATCGCACGAAAACGACATCGTATCTTGCTCTGAAAATGCGGGGTGTTACACCGGGTGCTACACTGCTGCTGCGTGAAACTTTGTCGCTGTTTGGTGGTTGTTTTGGAGATGGATTCTTGATCTTTTGCAACATTCTTTCATGCCTTTATATGTTTGTTGATTTGTGCCTAAGTTGCTGCGTGAAACTGCTGCTCTTCCCCTGCATTTTTGCTATTGAAACTGCTGCGTGTTGCGACAAGGAAGGCAACCCGGCCGCGCCAAAATTCAATGAAAAATGGGCGAGGCCGTGTTGATGCGTCTACTTGCTGCCAGAATTTTATAAAAATCGGACACGACCATGTCCATTTTCAACTAAAAACCAACACGGCCGTGTCATACTTTGGAAATTGGGTTTTACTTCGAGTTGGTAGCAGCATACGTGTTGGTGATGGAGTTTGCATTTGTTGGGTTTCTAATCTAATGCATGTAGTGGTGTGTGTGTGTTTTTGGTCGAATGAATGACTTTTCTATATGATTTAAATGCATTAATAGTGCACATGAACATGTTCATTACACAATATCATTTTTTATGCTTTCATATCATGATCATTACATTGCCGAGCGTCTTATATGGTCATTTTGAGTCTCACTTCACGTTTCTTGCACAGATTTTGATCAAGTAGGAGACGAGGCCAGTAGTGAGGCTCTTGTGCTCTTCTTTTATCGGTTTAAGGTGGGTTTCTCTTCTAGTAGTTAAAACGACCCGATATATCCCTTACGTGAAATGATTTGAGCCAAAATAGTATATTTATATATCGAGTCTTTTGTGAGTAAATGATTTCAAGTGTAAGCCTTCTTTTATGTTTGAATCCTACCTTATGATTTTGGCGAGATAATGTCATGTTCACGGGCCCAGGGACTTAGTGTATGTGGCAATCCGGGGAGGCAAAGGCCGACGGTGATCCCATACACTAGTTCCAACCAAATTTACGACAAAACGGACCTCGTTAGGAGTTTTGACGAGGAAATGCTAGTCGGGCTTTTGAGGATTCATGTACCTCACTAGCCATTATGTATGAGGTGGTCGGGTCTTGCTAACCTTTCCACCACCCGGAGGAAGAAGGTGTATATGTATGATTATGATCATTTATGTATGTGCGCGAAAGATATGTATAACAACCAATAATTATGATATGATTACACGAGCAGAAGGTTGGAGATTATGCACGCTCACTCGCCGAGCTTATAACCCTATGACTAATTATGAATGAATATGACTGTTGTAAATCAGTAGTTGTCTTTCTTTGTCTCACCCACTTGGGTAATCTCTTAAGACATCTTACGGGTATATAGCTTGCATGTATATGTTTAATTTCTGCGATATTTATATACTATGCCCGTTTTATACCCAGCAGTCCCTTTTGGACTGAACCCGTTTGGTTTTCAGTTGTTTGTGCAGGTGTCAGGGAGCTAGGCGGGAATTCAGGTCGTTAGGTCTTGCATTCGCTTCTAGCTTTTGTATTTTGTCGTACACTTGCATACTTTTGGTTATGATTTTGTATAAATATTATTATGGGGCGTATATGTTTTGAGCCGTGTAGGCTTGTTAATATTGTATATGAATTCTATTTTGGAGCTTGAATGCTCATGGTATATATATATATGATCGTTATTGCTTCCGCTTTATTAATGTTTTACTCTGATTCGTTTGGTTTAAGGGTTAGTCCGCCTAGCATAGCGTGTGTGTTTGTCCCCGTTCGCCGTGACTTAGCTCGGGTATGGATTGTCCTTTTCATATTCGGGTCGGGTCTCGGTGCGAGGGATGTGACACCTTGCGCTCGGGTGTTACATTCTTAAGTGGTATCAGAGCTTCGGGTTGCAAAACCCGGGCTCTCGTGTCGTGTGAGTCAGTCTAGGTCATTCGGCTTAGGGACTACTTGACATTGTGTTGCATGTGCATCTCTTTTGTGCTTAACTGATTTAGTTTCCAAATTTTGATTGAATTGATTGCACTCTCATGCATAGACTAAAGATAGCATTCATTTCAGTGTTTCTTTGACAGAATGCCTCCGTGTAGGCATCGTGAGACATCACCGGGGCGACACCGACACCGTGATCGATCTCCTACACCACAACAACAAGAACAACAACCGCAACCGCAACTGCAACCGCCTCCGATAGATATGGGAACCTTCATGGAAGCGGTATTCAATTATGTCGAGCATAGGAGAGCTCAAGCTCCCCCACCACGACCCGTTGAGCAACCTGCTCCACCAAATAACAATAGGGATCCCCATGGAGTATTTCTGAGCTATAATCCTACTCGGTTTTTTGGTTCCATTGATGATGAGGTAACGGAGGGTTGGTTAAGAAGACTAGAAAGAAAATTTGAAGTCCGACAGTTCACTACTCAAGAGAAGGCCCAATTCGCTATATTTCAACTTGATGGCGGGGTTATGATTGGTGGGAAAGAACCAAGGAAAAACTAGAAGTTGACGAAGAGGAGATTACATGGGAAGTTTTTAAACGGGAATTTCGGGAGTGCTTTGTACCCGAGGTTGTTGGAGAGCGAAAAGAGCATGAATTCATGGATCTTAAGCAAGGGAATCGAACAGTGGCTCAATATATTGCTATTTTTAACCGACTTGGGAAGTATGCTCCTCATATTACTCGTGATGAAAAGAGGAAGGCGAAGAAGTTTATTGCCGGGCTGAGACAGGATTTGAGACATGGTCAAGCGGGGCATAATTTTATATCCTTCTCGGACACGGTACAAAGGGCGATGGAGCAAGAAGAGTAGTTTAAAAAGAAAGATCCGACTTTTAGGCAGCCGATAGGACAAGGTTCTGGATCAAATATGGGAAAGAGACCTTTGGTTCAACCTACTTTTCAACCTAAGGGTCCTTTCAAGAAACCACGAATGGGAGGCCAAGCTTCACATACTCCAAAGGCTTTACCCGTGACATCTTCGGATCGACAAATTCCAAGTGAGGCACGATTATCCAAGCCACCATGCACATATTGTGGAGGGCCAACTCACAACTATCACAAGTGCTAGAAGAGGTTGGGCTTATGCCTTATATGTGGAAAAGCTAACCACATGGCGGATGCATGTCCTGACAAGAATCCGGGATTTAAAAAGGGAGTTCCAAGGTCCATGATTCAGGCACGTGCTTATGCCCTTGAGGGCGAGGATCAGGATGCTGAGGTTGATCCGACAGCCGTGGTGGAAGGTACCATATGCATTCATGCCATGAACATTCATGCATTATTTGATCCGGGTGCTACTCATTCTTTCATATCTAGTGATCTATGTGCTTCTATGTGTTTACCTGTTACTTTTGCGAATTCCTGTTATTTTGTGAGTTCTCCTCTTGGAGGAAATTTGCAGACGGATCAAGTGGTTCGGGGTTGTTCGATTTTGATAGAAGGGAAAGATTATCCGGTGGATTTCATCGTGATGCCTATGAAGAGATACGGGGTAATCTTCGGGATGGATTGGTTATACCGGCACCGGGCCGAAGTGGATTGTTTTAAGAAGAAAATCAAGTTGGGGAAAGAGTTGATTGGAGAAGTGGGATCGAAGAATGTACTACTATTATCTTTTATGGAAGCTAGTAAGTTAATAAGAGAAGGGGCTATGGGATTCGTGGCATATCTTCTTAATAAGCCGAAGGATCAAATTAAATTTGAGGAGACCGCCGTGGTTAAGGAATTTCCTGATGTGTTTCCGGAGAATTTGGGCTCTTTGCCACCGAATCGTGAGATTGAATTTGTTATTGATTTATATCCGGGATCAGAACCGTATTCTAAGACTCCGTATAGAATGGCTCCGGCAGAGTTGAAGGAATTGAAAATTCAGCTTGAGGAATTACTTAAGATTGGATACATTCGGCCGAGTTCATCGCCATGGGGTGCTCCAGTTCTGTTTGTTAAAAAGAAAGATGAGACGTTGAGGATGTGTATAGATTACAGGGAGCTTAATCAGAGGACTATCAAGAATAAATATCCACTGCTCCACATCGAGGATTTATTTAACATGTTGCAAGGTTCGGGGGTTTATTCGAAATTGGATTTAAGGCAAGGTTACTACCAGTTGAAAATCCAGGAAGAGGACATACCGAAGACAGGATTTAATACCCGGTATGGACATTACGAGTTCGTAGTAATGCCTTACGGTTTGACTAATGCCCCTGCAGCATTCATGGATATGATGCATCGGTTAGACTAGAAGATCATGCCAGGCATCTCAGATTGGTATTGGAGAAGTTAAGAGAGCACCGGTTGTATGCGAAGTTTAGTAAGTGTGAGTTTTGGATCGACCGGGTTGCTTTTCTAGGTCATATTGTCTCGAGTAAATGTTTGGAAGTAGATCCTTCGAAGATTGAAACGGTTATTCAGTGGCAGAGTCCGAAGAATGCTTCCGAGGTCAGAAGTTTCTTGGGTTTGGCTGGGTATTACCGAAGGTTTGTTAAGGAGTTCTCAAAGATCGCAGCTCCTTTAACTCGGTTGACAAAGAAAGAAGTCAAGTGTGAATGGGACGAGGCATGTGAGGTGAGTTTCCAACTCTTGAAGGAGAAGTTGACCACTGCACCGGTATTAGCACTTCCCGTGAGCACCGAGGGATACATGGTTTATACGGACGCCTCGAAAGAAGGATTGGGATGTGTTTTGATGCAAAATGGTAAGGTGATAGCCTATGCCTCGAGGAAACTGAAGGAACATGAACATAATTATCCCACTCAAGATCTTGAGCTAGCGGTAGTGATCTTTGCTTTGGGGAAATGGAGACACTACTTATATGGAATTCCTTTCGAGATCTTTTCTGACCACAAGAGTCTTCAGTATTTGTTTTCTCAAAAGGAATTGAACAAGAGACAAAGGCGTTGGATGGAGACTCTAGCGGATTATGAGTGTACAATCCGATACCATCCCGGGAAAGCCATCCATAATGGATCCCGAGGTTCAGAAATTAGCTTAGAAAGCTAGAGAGGATCCCAAATGCCCGTTTGGATTTGATGATAAGGGACTCTTAAGGTTTAAGAACAGGATTATTGTGCCCAGTGAATTGAAGAGGATTATTTTGGAAGAAGCTCACCGATCAGGGTATTCGATACATCCCGGAGGTAATAAGATGTATAAGGATTTGAAGCAGTTCTATTGGTGGAATGGGCTTAAAAGGGATGTAATTAATTTCGTTAAACATTGTTTGACTTGCCAAATCCTGAAAGCAAAGCATCAGAAGCCATCGGGGCTACTTCAACCGTTACCTATCCCAGAATGGAAGTGGCAACAAGTGGCAATGGATTTCGTTTCGGGTCTTCCTAAAGTAAAGGGTGGTCTTGATGCGATTTGGGTAATTGTGGATCGATTGACGAAATCGGTACATTTTCTAGATATTCGGATGTCGGATAAGGTAACTAAGTTGGCAAAGAAGTATGTTGATGAGATTGTCCGACTTCATGGAGTGCCGGTCAGTATTGTATCAGATCGAGATCCGAGGTTCACTTCTAGATTTTGGCAAGAATTGCAGAGAAATCTGAGAACAAGGCTTCAATTCAGCATAGCTTTCCATCCTCAGACAGATGGCCAGTTGGAGAGGTTAATCAAATATTTGGAGGATATGTTGAGAGCATGTGCATTGGATTTCTCAAGTTCGTGGAATGAGCAATTATCCTTGATCGAATTCGCTTATAATAACAGTTTCCAAGCGTCGATAGGTATGGCACCTTATGAAGCTCTCTACAGACGTAAGTGTAGATCTGCCTTATTTTTCGATCTTGAATAGTGGAATTGGACAAAACAAGAGGGAGTGAAACGAGGGGAAAAGAAAGAGAAGCCTTCTAAGACCGTGCAAGCGGCAATTGATAAGGTTCAGTTAATTCAGCAAAGGATGAAAGCAGCTCAAGATAGACAGAAGAGTTATGCTGATCGGCGGAGAAAGGATCTTAAGTTCGAAGTTGGTGATAGGGTATTCTTGAAAGTTTCGCCACGAAAAGGTTTATCGAGGATTGGAAAAGGAGGTAAGTTGAATCCTCGTTATCTAGGTCCATATGAAATTCTTGAGAAAATTAGAGATACGGTTTATCGTTTAAATCTACCTCCGAGCTTGACCGGAATCCACAACGTATGTCATGTCAGCCAACTTCGCAAATATTATCTGGATGAATCCGAGATCCTACCTATTGAAGAGGTGGAAATTGAGTCAAATCTCACCTTTATTCAGAAACCGGTTAAGATTTTGGATTGGAAATTCCAAGAATTAAGAAACCAGCGAATCCCACTAGTTAAGGTATTATGGAGAAGTGATAAGACGGAAGAGGCCACATGGGAAATGGAGGATAAGATGAGAAGATTCCATCCTGAGCTGTTTCCGAGCAATCAGTGAATCCGAGGACGGATTCTTTCAAGGGGGAGAGATTGTAACGCCCCGACTTTTGAGACGTAAAGGTATGACGTATGTGTTTACTAACTTGCGCGAATTAATTGTTTATAAGTGTTTTAAATATTTAATTTTATTATAAATTGTTATTATATTAATTTATTTTATTTTATTTTATTTCATTTTCATATTATTTCGTTAATTTAATGTTTTAAATTGTTAATTAAGTGTTTAATATTAATTAAACTATATCTTTAATTATGTGAATCAAATTTTAAATTTTCGTTGACTTTGAGTGATATTTAAAAGTAGAATTTAATTTTTAGTATTTAATTTATAATGTGTTGAATTTATTAATGGTATGCGCACGAATGTTTATTTGTGCTTCGTTCTTATATGAATTAATATCGAAAGGTCGTGGAAATTTAGTATGTTGTAGATTTATGTGTTATGAACATGTTTATATGCTCGTTTCATGTTTTTGAACTCGTTTGATGGGAAAACGAATTTAATTTGAATTGTAGAACCAAATCGGGGGCTAACCAGCAATTAGCGCACCCTTGGTTCCGTATGTGATATCTTGAGCTCGGGAACTCGGATTCGAATTCTGGAAACTTCGTTGAACTCGTATCGAAGATTTGGGTTTAATAAACTTAGCCCCATATTTTTTTTAAATCATTTGGACCTCCGAAGTCCAACCGAAAAACGAAACGGAACCAAAACTGCCAAATTTTACTAAAAGAGCCATAACTCATTCAAATCTTGACCAAATTAACTATGGTTTGAGCCTATGAAACCCTAACTCAACCATATAGCTGATCATTATCCTACCTAACCGAACTACACTCTCTCACTTAGAGAATTTCAGCCATTTCTCCCCTGCATTCCAGTTTTCCCGTAACTCAAGCCAACCCTTGGAGATTCAAGCTCAAATCTCTTCCAAACCTCCATTAATCCACAAGGTAAGCTTAGGGTTGTATTATGCATCCAATATGAGTCATTTTAATCCATTCATCCCTAATTTTGAGGATGGTTTCATGGATACATGGCTGCCATGGAGAATATGTAGGTTATGAACTCTTAGGTTGATCTCTTTCAATTCTTGAGGTAATTGGTTGATTCCAAGCATGGATATGATGGTCTTGATCCCTTCTTTGTCTTTATGATGTTGTATTAGGTGGTAGTTGAATATTTATTGAGTTTCCATTAATGAGATTGGAGTTTTAAGCAAAAATTGGCTCTTTCATAAACCTGCTGATGCGTGAAACCATGTGGCTGTTTGGTGGTTGTATTAGAGATGGATTCTTGATCTTTTGCTGCATTCTTTCATGCCTTTTCATGCCTTTATATGTTGGTTGATTTGTGCCTAAGTTGCTGCGTGAAACTGCTGCTCTTCCCCTGAATTTTTGCTGCTGAAACTGCTGCGTGTTGCGAGAAAGAAGGCAACACGGCCGCGCCCAAATTCAATGAAAAATGGGCGAGGCCGTGTTGATGCGTCGACTTGCTGCCAGAATTTTATAAAAATCGGACACGGCCGTGTCCATTTTGAACCAAAAACCAACACGACCGTGTCATACTTTCGAAATTGGGTTTTACTTCGAGTTGGTAGCAGCAGACGTGTTGGTGATGGATGGGTAATACATGGAATGGCACGTGTATATATATATATATATATATATATATATATATATATGTTTATTATATATTAAATATTATTTGATTTCACTGAATTATAGAATTAAATTGTTACGTATTCCATGTTCCTTTCTAATTTCCAATCTTGAAATTGAATATAATTATTTGTCTATTCTACAATTGTAAACGTGTTATAGTACTTGATATGACCGTTATTTGAATTCTTAGATGAAATTGTTATGAAAGGGGTAAGGATTGAATTTGAATGAATATGAACGCTTCTAATGTCGAATGAATGACTTGTCTATATGATTTAAATGCATTAATTGTGCACATGAACATGTTCATTACACAATATTCATTTTTATGCATTCATATCATGATCATTACATTACCGAGCATCTTATATGGTCATTTTGAGTCTCACTTCACCTTTCTTGCACAGATTTTGATCCAGTAGGAGACGAGGCCGGTCAGTGAGGCTCTTGTGCTCTTCTTTTATAGGTTTAAGGTGGGTTTCTCTTCTAGTAGTTAAAACGATCCGATATATCCCTTACGTGAAATGATTTGAGCCAAAATAGTATATTTATATATCGAGTCTTTTGTAAGTAAATGATTTCAAGTGTAAGCCTTCTTTTATGTTTGAATCCTACCTTATGATTTTGGCGAGATAATGTCATGTTCACGGCCCCAGGGACTTAGTGTATGTGGCAATCCGGGGAGGCAATGGTCGACGGTGATCCCATACACTAGTTCTAAACAAATTTACGTCGAAATGGACCTCATCAGGAGTTTTGACGAGGAAATGCTAGTCGGGCTTTTGACGATTCATGTACCTCACTAGCCATTATGTATGAGGTGGTCGGGTCTTGCTAACCCTTCCACCACCCGGAGGAAGAAGGTGTATATGTATGATTATGATCATTTATGTATGTGCACGAAAGATATGTATAACAACCAATAATTATGATATGATTACACGAGGAGAAGGTTGGAGATTATGCACGCTCACTCGCCGAACTTATAACCCTACGACTAATTATGAATGAATATGACTGTTGTAAATCCGTAGATGTCTTTCTTTGTCTCACCCACTTGGGTAATCTCTTAAAACTTCTTACAGGTTTATAGCTTGCATGTATATGTTTAATTTCTGCGATATTTATATACTATGCCCGTTTTATACCCACCAGTCCCTTTTGGACTGAACCCGTTTGGTTTCCAGTTGTTTGTGCAGGTGTCAGGGAGCTAGGCTGGAATTCAGGTCGTTAGGTCTTGCATTCACTTCTAGCTTTTGTATTTTGTCGTACCCTTGCATACTTTTGGTTATGATTTTGTATAAATATTGTTATGGGGCGTATATGTTTTGAGCCTTGTTAGCTTGTGAATATTGTATATGAATTCTATTTTGGAGCTTGAATGCTCATGGTATATGTATATATGATCGTGATTGCTTCCGCTTTATTAATGTTTTACTCTGATTCGTTTGGTTTAAGGGTTAGCCCGCCTAGCATAGCGTGTGTGTTTGTCCATGTTCGCCGTGACTTAGCTCGGGTATGGATTGTCCATTTCATATTCGGGTCGGGTCTCGGTGCGGGGGATGTGACACCTTGCGCTCGCGTGTTACATCGCATTTCATTCGATACATGATTTCACATGTATTGGAGTATAAATTGTTCGACAATTACAACAATACGCAATTTATTATAACTAAAACAATTAATTTCAAATATTCAAATTACATAAAATAAATCACAACAAATCAACCGGACATCCATTTGACGAATTGAAAGTGGCGTTGGACTCACCATAACGAGGCAAACAAACTATCCGAAGCCCGCCTGTATGCTGCCACCGGAACAATGGCGGGCCGCCCGCTCGGTCGCCGCCGGAGAGTGCCGGAAAAATCCTGAAAAATCACCTGTAGAAGTACTCCTCGTGCTCGTTCCAATTCCTCGATCAATTTCTAAAAATTCAAAGCCAATCGTCTCTAATTTCGAATCTAAGAACACGAAAACCCTAAAATCTTCAAATCCAAATTACTTCCAAACCGGTGACCGAAAATGAGATCTGTAAAAGGCAATGTCTTACCCGTGATGAGCTCTTCGAAACCCTTATAGTGGTTGGCGAAAAATATCCCCGGAGCTGACCTCCACCATTGAACCGCCACTACGCCGCTTCCGTTCCGCCACCTATACCGCGAATTGAGCCAAACCGAGGCCGGAAATGGAATCAAAGGGCTAAAAAACCTTGGGAACCATCAACTTTCGTCGGAAAAAGCCGCTAGAACACGGTGGAGCTCACTGCTACAGTAACACGCGCCGCTGTCGCTAACTTCAGGCGGAGCGTGCAGCGCCAATGCGGCCCCGATGGCAATTCGTGCCACAACTCGTATCGAAGATTTGGATTTTTAGAAAGAACTTTTATCTAGAATTTCCCAAAAAACGGGGATTCAATAACAATTTCCAAAGTATAACTCTAGCTTATTAGAATTTCTTGTGCATTGTTTATTTGAGTGGTAAGACTTAGTCCTAAGCCGATAATAGTACTTTCAGGCAAAGATATAATTGAAGAGTGGAACCCTAAGGATTTTTCCTAATTCGTCAAGACACTCGGTGAGGATTAAAATGTTTTCAACTGGAATCATGCCTATACATATGTATCTACATAAAAACTATTTTCAAAGCCTTCCTATTATTTATTATTTATTACCCTATATACATAATATCATATTATCATATCCCTTTTTAAGGGAAAATACTTTTATGCCGGAATTAAAATTTTACTAAGACGCAATATACTTTAGTCCACTTTATCAAAACATTGATTCCTGGCAAGCAAGCAAAATATTGTATCCTTATTATTATTATGGGCCCCGGTTGTATCCTTATCGAGCAATTACCCGAAAGGTATCAGGCCGAGGGTAATGTTGGTGAGGCGGACTGCCACCAACTCTTGGTAGTGGTTTAGCTGGAGGTTAGTTACTCCACGCTAAGAGATAAGGGAACATTACTGCCCGATCATTGTTTACCGTCTCTAGGGTTTGCTCCCCTATTGACACCAAGGAGTAGCGGAGGTATTATCATATTGGTTTTCATGTACAGTGTCGTTACTATTTTACAAAATATTTATGGAGTTACGGATGGAGAGGCCTCGCTTGCGGGCAATAAAACTCTTTTATTGACTGGTCCATATTTCTACAAATATTCCAAATTCCCCCTATCCCTATTTTTAAACATATTATGAACCGTATTTTGATTGCTTATCCTATTGCTATTATTTTAGATCAAGACCTTCTTCATCCTATATACATTTATATATACTTATACGTATATCTATAAGATATTATCCTCCTTCACTTAGTCACTTTGACTAACCTCTCGCCTGGTTTCAAATGCATGATTTCAGGAATCCATGGAACGACGCCTTAGAGGTATGTTGAAGCTTTAAGGTGTCGTATCTTAGTAAATTCGGATTATATTAAGAGTGCATGTACATATTTCAATAAGCACTCTCGTGTTGGCTCTAGACTTATCAATGTAAATATCTTACTTCTTAACCTAGTAATATAAATTTCGGTTGACTTGAGATATCACATTCTTCTATTTTAAATTGTCTATCTTCTGCTGCACTTTAAATTCCATGTTTTGGTACTGCATAGTCTTGTCCGTTCGCTGAAGTTTTTCTTGAGTGCGAGGACTCACATCCACTCGAGAAGTACTACGGTGCGGGGTTGTAGTGTTAGGGGGCGCTACAACTAAAGTGGTATTAATCGAGACTATATCCTATCCTCACCTTACACCGACGAAGCCAAAGACAAAACATTTGATCCACCCCGGAATTAACTCAACTAACAAAATACTGCCCAAGTTGCACCTGGACCAACTGAAGACAAAATGCAAGACTTAGACTCAAGAATGAACCATATAGAATCACGGTATATGCTTAAGCACTTAAGAGATGCAATCACGTATGCATAATTTATTTATATACCAATCACATGCAAATGAAGACATTTCATAGCTTAACATATTCATCAATACTCATGAAACATGTTAAGAAATGTGAATGTGCACAATTAATGCATAACACAACATCTAAACACCTAACAAGGTGCACATGCGATTTGTGCAAACAACTCACGTTAGCCAAGCAACATAAAATGCTTATAAGAACAAGTACATACACATAAATATGATATAATAAGTTAGAAACAAGTTTAGAGGTGGAAAGGTACGAGAAAAAGGGATAAAATCAGGAAAAGTGGTTCCGAGTGAAATTAGGCCAAAGCTGACAGTTTTTCGAAATGTAAAAGCTTTAGTAAAATTGACAGTTCTTTCCAATGACATATTGCTCGTCTCATCATTCAAAGGGATTCAAAAATGGTGTAGGTTTGAAATTGAACAAAGGTAGGATTCCGGTGAAGTGGCGACACAAAATTAATACGGATAGATCTCCCAAACCAGAAAAGATATGGACAAACCGCAACAAGGAGAATGTTTTACACTAAAAAAGGTTTATGGTATCAAAATTTCAGGTAAATCGGAGTTCATTAGGATAATGTTTGGGGAGGGAAAAAAGCACACAAATCAAACGGCCGAACAAAAAGCGCACAATGTCACAGGAAGGGGAGGTCATGGGAGTGACCCCCATCCCTTGCAATCCCAACTAAAGGGATTGGCTGGGTACAGGAGTAAAAACTCCAGGGACTTACGGGAGTGACTCTCTTCAAAAGAAAAATGGGGACACGGGGGTGTCTCAAGACAGCCCCCAAAACTCTAACGTTTCATGGCCTTACACTGCCATGTCTTATCTTGTGAAGAGAGGAGTCATGGGGTTGACTCCCCACAGGCCTGCAACACTTAATGTTCAACAATTCCATGGCTGAACGGGGTGGAGAAGCAGCACAACGCGCAGGCCATGACAAGCAACAAAACAACCACTAATCTTTCTCAAAACAACCCTAATTCACATGCTTAAGTTCCTAATCACAAGATTAATCACTTAAACACATTCTTGGCTAATGAATCATGCTTAAACATAAGATGCCATTAAAGCTCATTTAAACTCCAACAATGGAGTTCCAAGAAATATTCATCAGACACTCAAAATTCTAATGAATATGCAATGACGGATTTCTAACGAACAACATACATCAATCTTGGATCAAATGATCAAACAATGGAGGTAAGAGATCAAATTTTCACATATTAGTTCTATTCATAGTCTTCTCAAGAGCATGGAATCAAGCAAAGAAAATGGGATTTATTCGGATAGAAATACAGCCCACGAAGAGAGAAATCCAATGCTTACCTTGAATCGTTGATCGGGCGAGAAACGAAGATGGGCTTGAGCTCAATGGGGTAGGTGAATAGGGAACCCTTCTTTCTCCTTCTTGAAAACGTGGCAGATAAAAAATGGGGGAGAGAGACGTCTTGGTTCGGTTCGTAAGGGCAAGAAAATCGCTTCAGTTCGGCTCGATCGGTTCGAATTTAAAAAGGTGGGGGGTTGAAATTGCTTCAAAAAAATGTGAGGCTTGTTCCGTTGAACCTGAATTGTCAAAATAAATCTAATGGTAAAGTTGGAATTCAAATCCGAATCCCCGAGCTCAAGTTAGCCTAAAAATGGCTCAAAAACCCAAATGACGATTAGGTCCCTAAACTTCAATGGACTTTTGAGTCCAATCACATAATAACTAAATTATAAGGAAACAAATAACATGAAATAAAGTTCACATTGACACGTAGGGCATGCGATGTCACATAATTCTCATATTTGCAATTAAAACATTTAAATTACGTAATTAAACTCACTCATGATGTCATACCTGGATTGCTGAATAGGCTGGGTATCACAATCTCCCCCTTTAAGAGAACCTGGTCCACAGGTTCTACCGCTCGAGTTAAACTACGAGCAACTATCCCGTATTCACCCATGTTTGAGGTTCATGACATCCCGACAAGGATTAGCCCGACAAAGGTCTTCAAGCACAAGAAAAGGGGGTTCAATTGTTTGCCTCAAGCGTCGAAGTAGTGGTTGAATCTCCAATTCAATCCGGTCATTTGAATTGGTCAGTCGACTCACACGATAAAGAGGGTCTATAATAGATTCTTTTGTCACCGTTTGAGTTCATTCGAGTCAACTCTTGAGCTCGGTGTTCCTCGAATGGCGTAGTTAACGAACTGACGCCGCTCACACAACCGAGCTTAACCGAATCTCTTCCTTGTTAACCATATAAGGTTCAAAGTGTCTAACGTCCGAACTTTCTTGTCACACCATTGAAATTCTTCGTAGAGGTATGTTGATTTCGTTACAAAGCACGACCCTCATCTTACCACGTGACAACGACACTTGATATGATGCACGTGATATGTATGTTTAATGTACCATTCACCATTGTTTCATGGCTCCTGACATTTGAATGTGTAGGTAGGAGGCTAACGTTTGCGTTGTCAAGCTCGAGTCTCAAAATTCTTGAACTTGGACTGCTTGATGGATCACTATGTTGTTACCCGAGTTGCCTCCATAACTATCCGGATTGTATCCCACTATTAACTTCTACCTTAAACAAAGTCCTCATCCTCTTTCCACTCTTGAGTGTACACTTAGCCTTGCTTCTCTTCCTAACCATTGAAATCCCTTGGTCTCCAGTGTACTACCCTAATTTCCATTAGGCATCCTTCTATACTCCTTTGAAATTTCTTCCCAGTTTGATCCCATGCGCCCGGTATGTTATTGTAACATCCCGCTCATCCGGCCGTACAAGTATATTGTTACGAGACTGTTACTTGCACTTTTAAATTATTTAATTATGCAATTATATGTTTATTATATTGTTTAATTGATATTCTTGAATTTATTTGAAATATTTGTTAAGTATATGATAGAATATTTGAACGTTTTGCCAGCGTTTGATCCCGTTTTTAATCCGTTTGACCCCGTACTTGTTTCCAATTTTTGTGACTATGTCATATGTATGAAATAGATGTGTTATGAACTTGTTTACGTACTCATCTTATGTTTAAGATTTTATTTGTTACGGTTTTTAAAACCGTTTTATTTGTTAGGGACTCGAAGGCCTAACACATTTTAGCGCACCTTGGGTTCCAAAAGGCGTAACTTGAGCTCGAGAATTCGGATCCAAATTTTGGAAGGGGCGTTAGACTCACAACAAAGATATAGAGCTATGGAACCTAACCTTGTATTTTTCTAAGCCCGTTTGAACCACGAATTTCGCCCATATCGAGCCTCACGCGCAAATCTGGCACCCTTCACTAAAATAGCCATATCTCTCTCAATACTTGACCAAATTAACTCAAACTTGGACCCACCTCTTCTTTATTCAACTCTCTATCACTCTCTTACCCCCTCATTTCAAACTCATCTAATGAAAAGGGAGAGATAAGGGGAAAACCGAGACCAAGGAAGAGAAAGAAAAGGGGCTCAGTCACTATTCACTCTTGGCGATTTCAAGCTCGTTTGACCTCCATTCTTCGTCAAATTCAAAAGGTAAGACCAGAATCTTATTCTCCATCTTCCTAGATTTCTTTTAAGTCCCATTTTGCTTATTTCATGGAGATTTGAGCATGCTATGTGCATATGCATGAATAGTTTGATTAGATGCATCATTGATGAATTCTTGCATATCTTTGATCCATTTCTTGATTTGAAGCTGAATATATGATCTATATGGCTTGCTTGTTTCTTTTTTGTGCATGAATTTCATGTTACTTGAGTGTATAATGATCTACCATAGCTACACTTGATGAATGTTTGGAGGAAATGAGTTTTAAACTCCACTTTTTGTGCACTTGCTGTTGTTGTGTGATTTGCTGCTTTCCTTGTGTGTTTTGCTATTTTTTTGCTGCTCTTGGTTTCCTTGTTGAGTCCCCTACTGCTGCTGTTGATCGTTGAAGGTTATGTTGTTTATTCACTTGTTTTTCGTTTCGTTTTCGATTTTATTCATTTTCTCCCACCCCAATATTGATCCCAAGATGTTAATACGTTACTATTGACATGTTTTGTTATTTATTTTAATTTTATGGCCTTGTTTATTAGGTGTAAATGAGATTTGTTTGCATGAACATTTAAATGACAAGTGTGAAGCTTTCTTGCATTATTCGCCTCTCTTATTTATTTTAAACTCATGAATGATTATGATATGTTACAATATGATGTATTATGAACATTACGCTAAATTTGTGGATTTATTTGACGTGAATTATGCGAGTTATGATTTGATATGGCCTAATATGTCCTAAGTGCTACTTTGTTGCATTCTTTATGAATCATTTGCATTCATATACATTTGCCGAGCATCTAAGTGGTTTATATTGAGTTTCAATATGTCTTTCATTCTTCGTTTTGTTCTTAGGATCGTCCTGTGGGAAACGAGGAGGTTCTGTGAGAGTCCTTTTGGTATCTTTGTTCCCGCTACATCGTCAAGGTGAGGTTATCTTAGTTAATATGACCTACAACACTACCTGAGTTTTAAGCCCGCATGCGACTTACATATATATATATATATATATATATATATATATATATATATATATATATATATATTTAGATATGTGCCTGATACGTGTATTTTGTGGGAATTGGCCCATTTGTTATGAAACCCTTTGAAAAACACTTTTATATATATAAGTAAACTATATTTTCAATTGTTGGATTTGAAAAAGTGTTGGTGTGCGTTTCAAACTAGCGAGATTGGACTTTGAAAGATAAGTCTTTGAATTTCGAACTCTTTGAATTCTGAACTTTGAATTGGGCCCCAGAGAAGTGGTATGGTAACTCGGGTCGGCCATGGGGTTACCGAGCTCTCCCATCAACACAACTCCACCTTTGAGAAACTTAGCCCATGAAAATACCGTTTGTGACACCCCGTCTTCTCAGCAATCCAGGTATGAGGTCTCGGGAGAATTTAATTCAGTAATTATGTGATTCGCATGCCGTACTTGTCAATTTGTATTTTATTTTAAGTATGTGCACAATAGAATTTAATTAAATGTACTTGGACTCAATCGTCCAATATTTACAAATTAGGAACCTAATTCTAATTAGGATGTTTTTAGCATCGTGGCTACCTTGAGCTCGGGAATTCGAATTCGAATTCTAACCTTGTTATTGAGTTCATTTCGGTGATTTGGATTCAATGAAGTAAACCTTTTATTTTTCTAAAGTCGTTTGATCGCCCTACCGTTTTAAAATCTGAGCCGAAAGGACCGGTTACCATTTGACCCTACCCGTTTTCTTGCAACCCGACCCGCTCATCCCTTGAAATGAGCTGAAAATCAGCTCGTTTCTTCCCCCCACTTTATCACATTAGAAGCAAGCAAGAAGAGAGAAAGAAGAAACTCCCAAGCCCCAACCCTTTGAGCTCAAGTTCCGACTTCATTCTTCGTCCGATCAACGATCCAAGGTAACCAATGTGACCTTCTCATTACGTGCTTCATTTCCTTCCGGTTGAATTCTGTTTTTCTTGCTCATTTCCATGACTTTGGTGAAGATGATGAATAGTGTAGATTTTGTGTTTTAGGTGTTCGGGTTCGTTTCGGAGTTCAATTTGTGCTCTAATGTGTTCTATATGTGTTATTTGATGTTATATGTTCGTTTTGTGTCCTTCGTTGGGGTTTGGGATGGTTTTTAGGGAGGTTGGAAACCTCTCCGCTTAGCTGCCGCCATGGCCGAGAAGCTCGGTCGCAGCCGCGACCCTCTTATAGGAGAGGTTCTGTTTTGCCTTCGTGCTTGCGACTGGTTTTAAGTATAATTTTTCCGCGGCCTTGACGGCCTCATACGTACTCCGTTTTGCCTAATTTTTGGACTGTAGAAACCTTTTTAAGTCTAGAACATTCTCCAATTGGAATCACCTTAAAATTCGTTCTAGATTGTTAGTTGTAACAGTTTTAATTTGGTGTCGCCACTTCGCAGAGATTCTGTATTCATTCAACTTAAAACCTACGCCATTTTCGCCTCACTTTGAACCATGATTCGAGCCAACTACCATTTGAAAGATCTATGTGTCTAGTTGTATTTCCAAGAAACAAAACTTAATTCCCATTTCTCAAACTTAGGTTATGATCATTTTCAACAGCTTGTCCGTTTCGAAAATTTCCAGCCTTTCCCCGTTTTTCCTCGGAACCATTTCTTATGTTTTCTTTCACTTTTCTTTCACCTTTTCACCTCCGAACTTGATCCTAACTTTTTGTATCATGTCTATGAGTATATATTTGTTCTTTTTATGCGTTTTATGTTTCTTAAGTTGTGTGACTTGTTTGCACGAATCACATATGCGCCTTGTTAGGTGTTTAGATGCTTCATTACGTATTAATTGTGCACATGAACATGCTTTAATGCATATTATGAATTTGTTAAGCTATGATATGTGTGTTTTGTACGTCTTGCATGAATTTGATACGTGTGTGAGCTTTGACTAAATATTTGCATCTCTTACGTGACTAAGCATATGTCGTGCGTCTATATGGTTCATCCTCGAGTCTGAGTCTTGCATTTTATCTTTAGTTTGTCTAGGTGCACCCGGGGTGCTGTTTCGTGATCCGAGTTGATTCCGGGGTGAATCATTTGTCTCATTCTTGGCCACATCGGTGTAAGGTGAGGTTAGGTTATAGTTAAACCCTAATAAAATGTGCTAGTTTTCTATTCATGGGAACTATAACCTTACTTAAATGTAAATACGTACGAGATATGTAACTTTATCAATTTATCATATGTTTGCAAGTATGATACGCTATGTATGAGCCTATGTATGCTCGTTTGTATTCGATTTGATTTGTAATGTTATGCAACATTAAACCTCACTTCAAACCGTGTGCCTCTTATGAGCCGGTAGATACGAGCTATGAATTATATTAATGATTTGACATGGAGAGGTATGTAAAGCGTGATTGTTGCAAGGTAAGGTAAGTAATGTTAATGTTTATGTAATGATAATGTATGTAAAGATTTGTAGCGGGTTAAGTAAAGTAATGTAATGAATGTAATGTATTGGTAATGATGGGGCCCGGAGTTGTGGGTAAGGGAGACCCGCGACGGCCATGGGGTCGACGGTTATGACCCCTGTACATATCTCTACAGTTAGTCCGGATTACTCCTGAACTCGCCAGGAGGTTTGGTGGGGGATGGATATCCTGAGGGTTGAGAAGCTTGCACTCCCCTCGACTGTAATGGATGGTTAGGGTCGCGCTGTAACGCCCCAATTCTCCCGGAAGTTCAGGTACGAACGCCACGTGCGGGTCTTTGGGAGTTGGGGTTTATCTTAATTATTTCGTTCATTTATTTATACATTTCATAACATTGTATGCATTATATCTTTATGCATTTGTATGAGTTTTGTGAAAGTGAATTACGTCAATTAATTGCTAATGTGATTAAATGCCTTGTGTGGACTTACTTGATCATTTATGTAATTATGTGGACTTAATGATATAACATGATTGGGACCTATATGATCATTTTCCATGGAAGGAAACTTAATTGCATTAATTCAAATATTGGAGGGACTAAAGTGCAAAAAGTGATGATTCATGCATTATAGTGGAAGATATATATATATCATATATATAATTTCTCTTCCATTACATTCCATTCTTTTCATTTCATCAAAATTCCACACACACACACACACCTACTAAATCACGATTAAAACACCAAGAGGAGGAAGGAAGATTTCATCCCACTTTTCAAGCTTGAATTCAAGGAGTGAATTGCACAAGTGGATTATCATCATATCATCATTTCATCCTTTCTCTCTTCCATTTAAGGTAGAAATGGGAATTTGATGATGAAGGGTTTGATGATTTTAGTATGATTCCTTGATTATTTGTGGATTAGAAGCATGCCTAGGGTCTTTAAAGTTGGAATCTTGCATGAAACCTTGAGTTGTTATAAAAGTTTGTATCATGAAATTTATGGGTCGTGCCAGCTACCATTTTGTGAAAAATTGCACGAAAAATTCCTGAAAAAATAGGTCGCACCCGCTACCATTTTGTGAGAAAAATGGGTCACGGTCGCGACCCATGCATAATATCCTTGACATTTCGATTTTATAACCCTTCTTGCATGGTTTCCTTGGCTTATTTCCGGTATGTACACTTCATTAACATGTCATATAATGTGTTATCTTATGTGTTATGAAGTTTCGTGATTTTTCGTGGAATATTTTACAAGTTCTGCTTCAACGTATCCTCATTTTTCCAAGTAGGTGTGTGCACGGATCCTTGTTATCGATATGAACTCATATGGACTTGGATGCTTCTTGAAATGAATGATTATGTGCTTAATTGACAAACCATGGTATGACATTGTGTGGCTACGCCGTTCGTCTTAAATGGTTCATACGAGTCGAGTCTCACGTACACTTGTCCTTGTTATACAGATCACGTTCCCGGTTACGTGGAGCAGGCTCCTTAGGGAGCTTCCTTGCTTCTTTTGGGTTCGTAAAGTAAAGGTGAGGTTTAATTTCTAGCTATATAGAACCTTTACAACCCTATGTGATGTTTTCGGCCAAAACGTATCTATATATCTATAGTTTTCAAAAAACTCTATTGATTGTCAACTGAATTGAACTGATTGATTGTTTTAGCGAGTATAGTACTGCACTGTGGGCCCGACGGTAGTGTATTGAGCCAATCGGGAAAGCTTGGGCTGACGGGTAACTCTTGCACTATCCTCACAACTTTTGGGATGACCCCTGAACCCACTAGGAGATTAGTGGAGGAAGGAGTTCTGGGCATAGGGAATCATGAACCCTGTGCTCACACTGACTGGATGGTGGGACCTTGCAATCCCACCATCACCCGGAGGAAGAAGGGGTTACTGAAACTTCTAATTGCGCACTGTAATTGATTTCCTGATCACCTAATCACTTAAACAGCTGAACTATTGTACACTGTCGGAGAAAGGTTGGAAAATTACCCTCACTCATCGGGCCACTGATTAACTAAAACTGATTGTATTATTAAATTGATTAGTTGTAATCTCGGGCGAGTTCTACTTTATTCTTGAACTTATGTTGCTTTCTTTTAAAAAATCGTACCCGAGATTATAGCTTGCATGGTAATTGCGCTTATATTTATTAAACCCCTCACTCAGTCTTTCGTAGACTGACACCTCACATTTTCAGATTTGCAGGGTGTGTGCTAGGTGGGATTTGAGTCTAGTCCTGTCTTTATTTTCGGGTCTAGCACGGTTATTGTACATTATTGATGCATCTATGCATTGTTATGTCTCTTGGTACCTATGTATTAAGTTTGACTTTTGGAAGTTTGTATCTATATGGGAATGATGGATATGAATATGCGATTGAATGTATATCATTATGCTTCCGCTTTATCGTTATGCATGTTGGTAATTAATTGAAGGTTAGTCCTGCCTAACCAGAGAGTCTTTTTTTTTTCTCCGGTTCCCTATAGGCTTGATTCATGTATGGGTATTCGTTCCATATGTGGATTGAACTATAGTACGGGGGATGCGGCTACCTAGCCTTTCGGGTGCTACATCCCAAGGTGGTATCAGAGCCCGGTTGCAAAATCATGATTCTAGTGTCGTGTCTTGTGCATCTTCTTTGAATCTACTCGAACTTCTTTGGACTACTTGAATTACTTAGTTTATATGATTTATTTGTATTATGTGTTTTATTGCGTTCATTAGCACATGTTAATCAAACATGCATATACAGTGTCTGATTTTCAGGATGCCTCATGGTCGCCCTCGTGGAGAGTATTCTCCCGGCGGTAGGTGCCATCGCCATGATCATTCTCCTCCAACTCCACCCCCTCAAGCGCAACCTCAGGACTTCTTAAATTCCAAGGTTCAGTTAATAGACCAAAGGTTAAGGGATTATGTGCCTCCAACACCACTAGCTCCTCCACCACAACCAGCACCAATTTTGGCTATACTACGGGAATTTCAAACTCAACATCCACCAAGGTTCTTTAAAGGAAATGACATACAAGCGGAACAATGGCTCAAGGAAGTTGAACGAGTTTGGGAGCTTTTTCCACGTGAGTCTCGGGAGAAGGTTCGGTGTACTCTTACTTTAATCCAAGGAGAAGCTTATTCATGGTGGGAAAGCACCAAGATTGTTCTTGATGTCACCGAATAGGAGGTCACATGGGAGGTTTTTGTTAGAGAGTTCAAGAAAAAATTTATTCCTCCATCCACTCGCACTAGGAGACTTAAGGAGTTCACTGAGCTAAAGCAAGGAGGAAGATGGGTTACGGAGTATATTCTAGAATTTGACAGATTGTCCCGGTATGCACCCAACATTGCAAGCGATGACTTTCACAAGGCTATGCAATTCGTACAAGGTTTGAGGCCGGATATTCAAGCGGCAATTGAAGCTGTCAAAACTAGTACTTGGAGAAAGGCCACTTCAAAGGCTCTTAATGTTGAAGATTCAGTAAATGCTCGGAGATCTACTTATAGGTCGGGTCAGGGTTCCGGTTCCGGGTCGTGATTGGGTTACAATGCCCGCACGAGGCCAATTACCTATGATACCGCTCCACCCCCTCTTAAAGGAGCAGGAAAGAAGTTTAGGCCACCGGGGCCGATTCAGAGGGCCCCTCAGCCACCCACTTTGCCAATTACCTATGATACCGCTCCACCCCCTCTTAAAGGACCGGGAAAGAAGTTTAGGCCACCGGGGCCGATTCAGAGGGCCCCTCAGCCACCCACTTTGCCACTACCACTGGAGAAACCTAAATATGCTTTCTACGGGCAACCTACACATCACTATGACAACTGCAGGAGGCATTTGGGGTTATGTTTAATATGTGGGAGTACCGAACATATGGTGGACACATGTGCAGATCGTCGGGGCCAGCCTGCCGGGGGTCAGAGACCACTGATTAGAGCGTGGGTTTATGGTTTGGAAGGAGAGGAACCAGGTACCGATGTGGACCCTGTCGTAGTTGTTAATGGTACCATTTGCATTCATGGTACAAACATACATACTTTATTTGATCCAGAAGCTACCCACTCCATTATTTCTCGTGATGTTTCTGTTAAATTGCCCTTGTGCGTTATTTATTCTGATGCATGCTATGGGGTTAGTATTCCCTTTGGGGGTAGTATAGAAATTAACTGAGGTTTTTAGAGAGGTGCCGGTGAGTATTAATGATCGGGTTTTCTCAACGGATTTCATTGAATTGCCAATGTCCTTGTAGCACCCCGCACGTGAGGCACGACATCCCCCGCACTATGGCTCAACACGAGTAACGAAACAGCTAATCCGCACCCATATCAAACCATAGCGAACGGGAGACAAACATAAAAACCTTCCTAAGCCAGGCGGAGCTAGACCCTGCAATGAAAACCAATTCATGAAGTATAATGCATTGCAAAGCCAAAGTTCAAGTATACCAACCATAAGCAGAATTTGGGCTCTTCAGGCCTCTTTTAATTCAAAAGCAAAACTCAGTAACAACAATTCAATAACAATTACAAAATTATTCGAGTTCATGGTATAATAGAACGAATCATACATAATTCCAATACAGATATGAGTGCAGAGACTCTCCTAACCTAACTTGACCAACACAAAGACTCCAACACCTCCGCCTAGCTCGAACTCTGAAGCCAAACCTGCACACTAAAGTGTTGGGGAGGGAGAGGGTCAGTCTCTAGAAGACTGAGTGAGCAGGAGCGATAAATATATATATAAAAACATGCACATGCAAGTCATAAATTCCGAACAAGGTTTTATTTGGAATTAGTTCCCAAGAAGGGCAAGAAAATAGGTAAACAATGCTCGACTTTTACGACTAATTCATATTGAATTCATTACTCTCATAAATCATACACAAATATAAGGCTCGGCGAGTGAGCGTGCACAATCTCCAACCAAACTCCGACCGTGTACGACAAATATCATTAGTATGTTGATTAGGTGTTCATGCGATATATCATAATACATGCAGACCATATATCATAAATCATAATCGTTTGGGCAATCCGTGTCCCGGCCTTCCCGCACGGTGCATAATCATAACATAACATATATAAGAAAAGGCGTAAATCATAACCAACCTTCTTCCTCCGGGTGGTGGACGGGTTAGCAAGACCCGACCACCTCAGACATAGGCCAATGGGGTTTCATGACTCCCCCAAAGGCACTCAGCTCCCATTCCCCGCTAAATCTCCTAGCGAGGGCCGGTATCACCGTAGTTTGGTTGGGACTAGTATACGGGATCCCCGTCAGCCCTTGCTTCCTCGGTTAGCCACATATACTAAGTCCCGGGGCCCGTGAACATAACAGATATGAAATCTCGCCAAAACATATCAATACATACATATGATACATACTATAAGAAATCATACCTTACCGTGCAACTCGGCATATGCTATACACGTACCTCTCCGTGTCATCCTAATCCGTAGCTAGCATGACGACACACGGTTTGGAGCATAGCCTCGTTGCAAAACCATTTTTAAGCTATACGCTCATACGTATAATTCAGAAGGATTTACTCGATAACTTCATTTGAAAACCATATATATATATAATCATAAGGTTTTGGCCAAAGCTTTTCACATAAGGGTTGTAGGGTTTGTTACATAGCTAAAACAAAAACCACCCTCACCTGAACCGTGAAGTTACAAGGATCGAGCACCAAGTGCCTGAACGATCAAAAGCTCTCCACCCTGGAGACAAACTTGAAGATTTGGGAGAGAAAGGTGGTGGTTTGAGCTCCAAAACCACAAAAATGGCCAAGGTTTCTTCTCCTTTCTTCCCTCTTCCTTTCTCGATCAGACCCAGCAGAAATGAGAGAGATTTGGTTCGGTTTTCAGAGCTAAAGAGGAGAGAAAGGGCTTAACTCAAGGTAGATAAGTCATGGTTAAGGTAGGGTTAGGTTAAGGGGTGTTATAGGGTCCCACCATGAAGACTAGTCAACAAAAGAAGCTCTTATTGCACGGGTTGCTCGTTACGGTTGGAGTTTGGAGGTCTTAATGATTTCAAAAAGGTGTGAGGATTGTTCCATTGTCTCCGAATCGTCGATACGAAGGCAACGGAGTTGACAGAATTCGAATCCGAATTCCCGAGCTCAAGATATCACGCACGGAACCAAGGGTGCGCTAATTGCTCGTTAGCCCCAGACTTGGTTCCACAAATCAAATTAAATTCATAAACACGTCAAATGAATCCGAAAACATAAACCGAGCACATAGGCATGTTCATAACACACATATTTACGACATACTAAATTTCCATACCAATCCGATATCATTACATATATGAACGAAGCGCAAATAGAACACTCATGCGCATGAACGAATTCATATAGTTATAAATGAATTACTAAAACTCAAATTCCATATTAAATAAATTTAAAGCCAACTTATAACATGTTGAAATTAATTAACGAAACTACCGAAATAGTTAAGGTAACATGAAACCTTAATTAAGAAATTAAACACTAAATATCAAAGTAAGATAAAATGAATTAAATTAGAGTAACAATAGTTTACAGTTTAAATTAAATAAAAACACTTATAAACAATTAATCATATAATTAAATAATTAATTTGCGCAATTTATAAACAAATACGCCACATTATTTAAAACTGAAAAACTGGGGCGTTACAATCTCTCCCCCTTAAAAGGAATCCGTCCTCGGATTCAAAACACGCTTGAAATCAAACAATGAGAGATTCCCCGTCTCTCACAAACAACAAGGAGAGAGCCCCGTCTCTCGAGTAGCAATGAGAGAACCCCGTCTCTCCACCAACAATGAGAGAACCCCATCTCTCGCAAACAAAGAGAGTACCCCGTCTCTCAAACAAAAATAAGAGAACCCCCGTCTCTTAACCGAAAATAAAGCAAGGAAGTCTCCAATACTCCCAAGCAACTCACGCAAAACCAAGTTTAAAATCACGTAAGGCACCCAAAGCAAGTAATAAATATCTCCCATATTGATATCCAATTATTCCAAGTAATTTAACACAATACAAGATTAAAGCACCTAACATAAAAATTATATAAGTTAAATTTGCATGGATGCATGTATCATGAATGCTATAAGTACCGTTCACCGAAGTTTCAAAGTTTAGAATTGAGAGTTGTCGTTGTCCAGTGTAGGATCTATCCTGAAGAAAGCTCAGTGGTCAGCTTGTCTTGAAGCTCTTCAAGGTTCCTCGGTGAAGCTATTGATAAATCCTTTAAGGATCATACTCTTGGATCCGTTCTGACTTGTACTATTTCCAGTCTTCCCCATTTCCCACAATCTTCGTTCGACCATCCAATTCTTTTTAATTAACCGAGCTTGACCTCCCCGAATATCCTTAGACCATCTGTCTCAATGTTAGATCCATAGCTACTATCTTATTCATATCAGAGTTTAAAATATCCTCAAGAATAACTACCCCTGACCACCTTGACGATTCAATCCCTACCTAGAGGTATTCGTCATTAGGATCTACCTTAACACGAATCCTTTTCCCTCTTCCGTTCATGTTATCTATTCATACTCTTTAACCCCTTAGGGCTATATTCGGTATCTGGCCCCACATTTCTTGAATCGAAGATAGAGTGTTCTTGATGACTCTTGAAGTTCGATGTAAATCCTCCAATGATCATCTTCTCCGGTTTGGTTTCTTCCGGATTATCGTGGGACTAACCGAAGACTTGATAATATTGTCATTATTGAACCCCCTTTGTACTTTATTGGATTACTCTGGATCATTTTTGATAGAACCGATAACTTAATAATGTTGTCTCGGATCCCTTAATACTTTTACTGAATAAATCTTGATCGACAACATCCCCTCATATAATAGATTGATCCAATTTTCCTTTAGTTAATTCCATCTTAGGAGGTCACAGAACTCCCATATAATTTCATCACTCCCAATTCGGAATTCCAGGCATAGAGTCGTTCAATAAACTCTCTTCTTTATATCTCGAAAAATCTTCCCCCGAATTTGGCATTGTCACTTCTCTCTTAACAACTTAACCATTACCGTCCTCTTATTCATTTCCAATGGCCACCATTAGGATATCCGGATTCTCCTTAATTTGCATTCCCGTTGTTGCTATTGACATATTTATTCGAGCACTACTTCCATCCTCCATTTTATCTCTCGGTCGTGCTCTCCCCCTTAAAATTTTGCTCTTTCATATCGAACTCCCTCAATCTCTCTTCCCTATTCTTATTCGATCCGAACACCCCAAAGATGAATCTAATCTGACTTTCCTTCGGAGGTCCTTTCCACTAACCTATCCCTTACCTAAAGTTCTTTATTCCCCAATTGTCTTTCTTGTCATGTGCCACGCCATTATTTCCTTTCCCTTAACTCAGATATGGTTCGAGCGAGGATATACTTGACAATTGAGGTGCCAGATCTTCCAATCAAGTAAACACTAAAATGCATGTCGGGTAAAGATGGCAATGCATGTGTCACATTTACATCAAGCAATTATACCACACATTAGCGCAACGAAACCAATTAGAAATGCACGAATAACATAAGATCAAGAGAATAAATAATTAATGTAAAATAGGATGCACGTGCTATGAATGCTTTGGAACCTGTCACCAATGGGGTAAGTAGTTAGCTCGACAGCTTTTCCTTGCTACTCCAAGTCCCGCAGTTACTTTGACTTGGTAATTATTCCTTGCCTTTCCCACGGTCTTCGAGATTCCCATGCATCTTTATAAATCAACTTGTATCTTCCACTTCCAAGGAGTTAGCATCCAATCTATTCTCTAAATTCGACCTTTACTTCCAATCGTCGTCTCAATCAAGAATCCCGCACTTACCCTTTCGAAAGTTCAATTCACCTCCCACTGCTTACATTTGAGCGCAGAATTTCCTTTCAAGGAGTGGTTGCCTTTCTTTACCGTTTCCATTTGTTGCTTCATATCTTCCATTTCAACTTCACAACATGACAATTCAGCTTGGTCTTGGAAAAACAAGCTCATCTCCCACTCAACACCTTGCTCAAGATTACCGTGACTATTGTTTATGAGTTTCCCATCACGATCGAAATCCAGAGCACCCAAGTCCAACTCTTCCCGGTCTTAACTTCGATAGACTTGATTTTAATTCACTAGGCTTAATCAGAAATCCTTCTTGTCGAGCCCAGGTACACAGCTCCTACCGGACCCATTTTATCTTAGTCTCTCCTAATTATTGAGACCTCTTCAACGATCCCATCCGGGATCAAAATATCTTCAAGGTCCGTGCACTTCATTATTTAGGTTGACCGATCTTGCTGAATCCAATTAAAACACTCCAAGTAGCAGATTCTCATAAATTAGTCTTTTGAGTCCCAACAATCCCATGATTAACTCCTATTCCGATTTCGCCAAATGTCTCTCTGCCATCGCATCTCTAGATTCAATCTTCCCATTCCGAATCCTCATCCTTGACTCTAGCTCCATTTGGGAAGTCTCACATCTCTAATTCTCTACATTCTTCCCAGAGTATCCTGCCCATCTTCCATGTCTCAGAAAAGTTTGCAATCGATCTTCTTTATCGTCGAACTTGGCCGTGGTTTGATATTATCTCCATAACCTATAAATCATAGCTTACTTCAAGAATAGATGCATGCGATTAGTGCATGCTCATGACACATTTTCAACAATTAATGCAAGGATCCTTAGGTAATTGCAACAGATAGTCTAGCAAAATTCAAAAAGGAAAGCCAAATTCATGTTCAAGATCAATGCAATGCACACATTGTCATATAGTCCCTAAGCCGTACGACCTAGACTGACTCACACACGATACGAGAACACCGGTTTTGCAACCGGGCTCTGATACCACTTAAGCATGTAGCACCCCGCACGTGAGGCACGACATCCCCCGCACTATGGCTCAACACGAGTAACGAAACAGCTAATCCGCACCCATATCAAACCATAGCGAACGGGAGACAAACATAAAAACCTTCCTAAGCCAGGCGGAGCTAGACCCTGCAATGAAAACCAATTCATGAAGTATAATGCATTGCAAAGCCAAAGTTCAAGTATACCAACCATAAGCAGAATTTGGGCTCTTCAGGCCTCTTTTAATTCAAAAGCAAAACTCAGTAACAACAATTCAATAACAATTACAAAATTATTCGAGTTCATGGTATAATAGAACGAATCATACATAATTCCAATACAGATATGAGCGCAGAGACTCTACTAACCTAACTTGACCAACACAAAGACTCCAACACCTCCGCCTAGCTCGAACTCTGAAGCCAAACCTGCACACTAAAGTGTTGGGGAGGGAGAGGGTCAGTCTCTAGAAGACTGAGTGAGCAGGAGCGATAAATATATATATAAAAACATGCACATGCAAGTCATAAATTCCGAACAAGGTTTTATTTGGAATTAGTTCCCAAGAAGGGCAAGAAAATAGGTAAACAATGCTCGACTTTCTAATTCATATTGAATTCATTACTCTCATAAATCATACATAAATATAAGGCTCGGCGAGTGAGCGTGCACAATCTCCAACCAAACTCCGACCGTGTACGACAAATATCATTAGTATGTTGATTAGGTGTTCATGCGATATATCATAATACATGCAGACCATATATCATAAATCATAATCGTTTGGGCAATCCGTGTCCCGGCCTTCCCGCACGGTGCATAATCATAACATAACATATATAAGAAAAGGCGTAAATCATAACCAACCTTCTTCCTCCGGGTGGTGGACGGGTTAGCAAGACCCGACCACCTCAGACATAGGCCAATGGGGTTTCATGACTCCCCCAAAGGCACTCAGCTCCCATTCCCCGCTAAATCTCCTAGCGAGGGCCGGTATCACCGTAGTTTGGTTGGGACTAGTATACGGGATCCCCGTCAGCCCTTGCTTCCTCGGTTAGCCACATATACTAAGTCCCGGGGCCCGTGAACATAACAGATATGAAATCTCGCCAAAACATATCAATACATACATATGATACATACTATAAGAAATCATACCTTACCGTGCAACTCGGCATATGCTATACACGTACCTCTCCGTGTCATCCTAATCCGTAGCTAGCATGAAGACACACGGTTTGGAGCATAGCCTCGTTGCAAAACCATTTTTAAGCTATACGCTCATACGCATAATTCAGAAGGATTTACTCGATAAATTCATTTGAAAACCATATATATATATAATCATAAGGTTTTGGCCAAAGCTTTTCACATAAGGGTTGTAGGGTTTGTTACATAGCTAAAACAAAAACCACCCTCACCTGAACCGTGAAGTTACAAGGATCGAGCACCAAGTGCCTGAACGATCAAAACCTCTCCACCCTGGAGACAAACTTGAAGATTTGGGAGAGAAAGGTGGTGGTTTGAGCTCCAAAACCACAAAAATGGCCAAGGTTTCTTCTCCTTTCTTCCCTCTTCCTTTCTCGATCAGACCCAGCAGAAATGAGGGAGATTTGGTTCGGTTTTCAGAGCTAAAGAGGAGAGAAAGGGCTTAACTCAAGGTAGATAAGTCATGGTTAAGGTAGGGTTAGGTTAAGGGGTGTTATAGGGTCCCACCATGAAGACTAGTCAACAAAAGAAGCTCTTCTTGCACGGGTTGCTCGTTACGGTTGGATTTCGGAGGTCTTAATGATTTCAAAAAGGTGTGAGGCTTGTTCCATTGTCTCCGAATCGTCGATACGAAGGCAACGGAGTTGACGGAATTCGAATCCGAATTCCCGAGCTCAAGATATCACGCACGGAACCAAGGGTGCGCTAATTGCTCATTAGCCCCTGACTTGGTTCCACAAATCAAATTAAATTCATAAACACGTTAAATGAATCCGAAAACATAAACCGAGCACATAGGCATGTTCATAACACACATATTTACGACATACTAAATTTCCATACCAATCCGATATCATTACATATATGAACGAAGCGCAAATAGAACACTCATGCGCATGAACGAATTCATATAGTTATAAATGAATTACTAAAACTCAAATTCCATATTAAATAAATTTAAAGCCAACTTATAACATGTTAAAATTAATTAACGAAACTACCGAAATAGTTAAGGTAACATGAAACCTTAATTAAGAAATTAAACACTAAATATCAAAGTAAGATAAAATGAATTAAATTAGAGTAACAATAGTTTACAGTTTAAATTAAATAAAAACACTTATAAACAATTAATCATATAATTAAATAATTAATTTGCGCAATTTATAAACAAATACGCCACATTATTTAAAACTGAAAAACTGGGGCGTTACAGTCCTACTATGGTTCTATCTTGGGAATGGGCTGGTTATACAAGCACTGTGCCACCGTTGATTGTCGGGCTAAGAGAGTTCGGTTGGGTTCAGAAATTGTTACGGGTCGGAGTTCTAAAACGGTGCCTCTATTATCTTTCTCAGAAGCTCAGAAATTGGTCTGAGAGATGAGGCTACGACATTCATAGCCTATATTCTTAATCAACCTAAGGACCAAATGAAGTTGGAAGAAACGGAAGTCGCTAAAGAATTTCCCGAGGTGATTCTGGATAAATTGGATTCTTTATCGCCGGATAGGGAGATAGAGTTTGTGATCGATTTATATCCGAATGCAGAACCTTACTCTAAGACTCCGTATCGGATGGCTCCGACAGAATTGAAAGAGTTGAAGGTTCAACTCGATGCTCTATTAGAAGTTGGGTATATTAGGCCGAGTTATTCGTCGTGGGGTGCGCCGGTATTGTTTGTAAAGAAGAAGGATGGTACCCTAAGGATGTGTATTGATTATCGGGAGCTTAATCGGATGACCATTAAGAATAAATATCCTCTTCCACACATTGAGGAGTTAGTTGACATATTATAAGGGTCCAAGGTTTATTCGAAGCTTGATTTGAAACAGGGTTATTTTCAATTATGGATCCGAGGTGAGGATATTCCAAAGATGGGTTTCAATACTAGATATGGGCATTATGAGTTTGTGGTTATGCCGTTTGGATTAACGAATGCTCCGGCCGCTTTTATGGATATGATGTATAGAATTTTTCGGCCCTTCCTTGATAAGTTTCTCGTGATATTTATTGATTATATTTTGGTATTTTCTATGTAACGTCCCGAATTTTCGGACATAAAGGTACGACGTATGTGTTTACCAATTTGCGCGAATTAATTGTTTTTACGTGTTTTATATTTAATTTTATTATAAATTTTTATTATTTTATTTTATTTTATTATATTCTATTTCAATTTAATATTATCTATACCTATTTCGTTATTTTAAAAATATATATATATATATATATATATATATATATATATATATATATATATATATTTCTTTTATTATTATTATTTTAATGATTATGCTACTTAAGTGTTATGTTAATTAATCATGCTTTAATTAATTATTCACGTGACCTTAATTTATGTTTATAATTTAATTTGATTTATTTATTTAAATTTTATTATGCATGAATTTTAATGAAATGTGCATGAATTGCATGAATATGTGCATAGTTGTTTTAATTGTGCATCGTTCTTATATGAAATGATATCGAAATGTCTTTAAATTGTAGTATGTCGTAAATAAGTGTATTATGAACATGCCTATAAGCTCGGTTTATGTTTTCGAACTTGTTTGATATGTTAACGAATTTAATTTGATTCTTGGAACCAAATCGGGGGCTAATGAGCAATTAGCGCACCCTTGGTTCCGTACGTGATTTCTTGAGCTCGGGAACTCGGATTCGAGTTCCGTCAACTTCGTTGAACTCGTATCGAAGATTTGAGTTTAATAAACTTAGCCTTATAATTTTCCGAAATCATTTGGACCTCCGAAATCCAACCGAAAAACGAAACGGCATTCAAAATGACCACCTTTCACTATATTGGCCATAACTTGATCAAAACTTAACCAAATTAACTATGGTTGGTAGCATTTTAACCCTAGTTCAACCCTTTACCATTACTTAACTGCCCCATCTGGATCTAAACCTCACACAAACCAAAAACTTGAGCCAAAGCTTCTGTACCTCTGTTTTCCCGTAACAGTGCAATCCTTGAGGTTTTGAGCTCAAATCTCGATCAACCTTCATCCAATCAACAAGGTGAGTTAGGATTATGTTGTACAGGCATCTATGGTTATTTTCATCCTTTCATCCCTAATTTTGACTCCGATTTCATAAGGTTTGGAGCTTGAGAGTGAATAGTTAGGTTTTTTAGTGTTTTGTTGATTTCTTGAATCTCTTTGATCACTGATGTGTTTCGGTGATATATATATGATCCTTTTCCTTCATTTATGACTGTGTATACCTGTATTAATTGTTGGTTGAGAGGTTGGTGAGATATCATCAACGAAATGGATATGTATTGATTGAATTTCAAACTGGATCTTCACTCCCTTCACGTACAGGTTGCTGCTAGCTTTTAGAACTTGTTTCGGTGTTAAATGTTGTTCATTTTTAGCTTATTTGCAGCTGTGTTAATGGTTGTTTGATCATGTATTGGCTTGCTCCATTTTCTTCTTCTTCTTCCCCTGTTTTTACCACTGGAGTTGCTGCCTTTTCGTTCTCAGTTTTGCTACAATTGTTGAGGTTCATTCATGCCTATTTTGCTGAGTATGGTAGTCCCTTCTTACCTCAGTTGTTGGCTCGAATTGTTTCCAAATTGCGTGTGTGTTTGGCCTGAGTCGAACAACCCTTTTTCCTTCCCCTGTTTTCAATTGCCGCCTGATGTTGCTGCTTCTGTAACCTCTCCCAGGGCGGGGAGAGGTTCCTCTTGGAGAGTACCCGGCCGGGTACTCATGCCGCAGCTAGCAGAAGCTCTCTATACCCCTTACCCAGCCGGAGAGATTGATGAGGGATTGGCTACCCCGGGCGGATAGCCACTGCGAAGCTTCTGTTCCTCTTTTTCTTCTTCTTTCTTCTGCTACTTCTGTTCTCTTCTTTTTCTTTCCTTGGTTGTTGTTGCGTGTGTGTGTGTTTGCTTAGCTAAGAGTGTTGTTGCTGTTGTTCTTCCTTGGTTCAGCGGGTGAGTGTGTTTGTTTTTTCCCTTCATGTAAACTGCTGCTGCTGTTTTCTAACTGTGCAGAGTGTGTGCGTGAGTGTATACACATATATATATTATGTAATTGTGTGTGCATGGGAGGTAATTTTCATGCATATATATTGTTGTGTATTGCTGAGTATATATAGATATATATGTGTCCTGTGTGTGTTGTATGCATGCATGGCTTTTGTAGTTGTTAAATGCATGCATGATTAAGTTATATATACGTAGTATATATGTGTAATTGTGCATGCATGCTACCCTACGTGCATATATATATTATATTTTCTTATATATCTATTATATATTTATTATATAATTATTATATATTTTATATATTATTTGATTTAATTCAATTATAGAATTTAATTGATAACTATTTCGAGTATTTAATTTACCGATAATTGATTGAACGTTTTATTTATTGTATTTCTAATTGTAAATATGAATGTTACGTGTTATGAATATTAAATGAATTGTTGGATTAAATTGATATTAATTATGAATTTATGAATTTGAATGAAATGAATGAACGAATAGTTTGATTATGTGCTTTAAATTCCTTAATAGTGCACATGAACATTTTCATGATATAATATGATCTTTTATGCATTCATGTCATATTCACTTCATTGCCGAGCGTCATATATGGTCATTGAGTCACATACCTTTTCTTTTGCACAGATTCGGGTTTAGTCGGAGACGAGGGCGAGCATTGAGACGCTTGTGCCTTTCTATTGCTTGTAAAAGGTGGGTTTTCTTCTAATAGCTACGATAACCTTACATATATCCCTTATGTGCAAGATTTAAGCCAAATTAGTATATATATATATCGAGTAATTTCGGGTAAATTGTTTCGAACGTATGACCCTTTTTAATTATGAAACCCTACCTTATGTTTTTTGCGAGACATGATTATGATTGCACGGGCCCCGGGAGTTAGTACATGTTGCTAACCGAGGAAGCAAGGGCTGACGGGGATCCCATGTACTAGTCCCAACCAAACTACGGCGAAACGGACCTCGTCAAGGAGTTTTTGACGAGGAAACGCTAACATGGTGATTATTCCTTACCTTTCCCACGGTCTTCGAGATTTCCATGAATCGTTGTAAATCAACTTATATCTTCGACTATCTGAGATTGCAATTTCTTGATCCTTTATTCTTCCACGTCCAAGGAGTTATCATTCAAACTTCTCCTCGAAATTCGATCTCTACTTCTAGTCGTCCCTCGATCAAGAATCCCGTGCAGGTCCTTTATGAGTTTAATTCACCTCCAATTGCTTATACTTAAGCACATGATTTCCTTGGAACGAGTCTTTGCCTTTCTTTGCCGTTTCCATTTGTTGCTCCATATATCCCAAGTCGACCTCACAACATGCCAATTCAGCTTGGATTTGGAGAATGAACTCTGATTCTGTCCTTAGCATTATTACCCCGTTACTTGCCTCTCTCTATTACCTTCCAGACTTGTTTCCCATCTAAATCGAAATTCAAAGCACCCAAATCCAACTCTTCCCGGTCTTAACTTCAACAAACTTGATTTTAATTCACTAGTCTTAGTCAGAAATCCTTCTTTGTCGACCCTTGGTTCATAATTCCTACCGAACCCTTCTTAATTATTGATACCCCGTCGATGATCCGAATCCGAGACTAAAATACCTTCAAGGTTTTGTTCACTTCATTCCTTAGGTTGGAGATCCCGTTGAATCCAATTAAAGGCACCTTATGTAGTAGAGCCGTGGTTTGATATCATCTTCATAACCTGGAAATCATAACTCATTTTGAGAATATATGCGTGCGATTAGTGCATGCTCATGTAACGTATTTATCACAAAAGACACGAATTCGATGCGAAAATGCAACACATGATCCAACAAGATTCAAAAGAAATACATTTTCAGGTTGAAGATCAATGCAATGTACACGTTGTCATATAGTTCCTAAGTCGTACGACCTAGACCGACTCAAACACGACTCGAGAACACCGATTTTGCAACCGGGCTCTGATACCACTTAAGCATGTAGCACCCCGCACGTGAGGCACCACATCCCCCATACTATGGCTCAACACGAGTAACGAAATGGTAATTCCGCAGCCTTATCAAACCATAGCGAACGGGAGACAAACAGAAAGACCCTCCTAAGCTAGGCGGAACTTAGACCCTGCAAATATAACTAATCAACAAAACATAATGTAACAGAGAATTAAAACCAAACACATGCATGGGCCACGGGCCTGCAGAAATTAAACACTCGAACCACAGGCAGACTTGGGCTCCTCAGGCCTCTTTTAATTCATACCAAAGGCCGACAAGGAAATTCAATGACAATTACATAAAGAGTCAAATTCATGATCTTATAGAGTCGAATAAAACGCAATATAAGTACATATGTGAGTGCAGAGACTCTGTGGATTAACCTAACCGACTCAAAGACTCAACACAAATCCGCCTAGCTTGAACTCCAAAGCCAAACCTGCGTACTAAAAGGTTGGGGAGGGAGAGGGTCAGTCTCTAGAAGACTGAGTGAGCAGGAGTGATACATAATATAGAAACAAACACATGCAAGCCATAAATCCCGAGCAAAGGTTTTATTGGAAGTTTGTTCCCACGAAGGGCATGAAAATAAATAAACAATGCTCGGACTTTACGACTAATTCATATTAAATTCATGAGGTTCATAGGCGAGTGAGCGTGCATCATCTCCAACCAAACTCCGACCGTGTACGACAAATATCATTAATACATTGAATATGTGATCATGCAGTATATTATAATACACACAAGTCATATATCATATCATAAAAGATATTCGTTTGGGCAATCCATGTCCCGACCGTCCCGCACGGTGCATATCAATCATAAACATAATCATAAAATAAGTTCCAACCTTCTTTCTCCGGGTGGTGGACGGGTTAGCAAGACCCGACCACCTCATACATAGGCCAACGGGGTTTCATGACCTCCCCAAGGGCACTCAGCTCCCATTCCCCGCTAAACCTCCTAGCGAGGGCCGGTATCGCTGTAATATAGTGGAACTAGCACATGGGATCACCGTCGGCCTATGCCTCCCTAGATAGCCACATGTACTAAGTCCCTGGGCCCGCGATCATATCATACATGCATAATCTCGCCAAAACATTTACTTCATACTTAGGATACATACTATAAGAAAACATACCTTACCGTGCAACTCGGTATATGCTATATGTAGCACCCCGCACGTGAGGCACCACATCCCCTGCACTATGGCTCAACACGAGTAACGAAACAGTAAATCCGCACCCATATAAAACCATAGCGAACGGGAGACAAACATAAAACCTTCCTAAGCCAGGCGGAGCTAGACCCTGCAATGATAACCAATCAACAAAGTATAATGCAACGCAAAGCTAAAGTTCAAACATACAAACCATAACCAGAATTGGGCTCTTCAGGCCTCTTTTAATCCATAGCCAAACCCAGAAAAAAAAAAATAATTCAATAACAATTACATAAATATTCAAGTTCATGATACTATGGAATCGAATCATGCATAATTCCAATACATATGTGAGTGCAAAGACTCTCTTAACCTAACTTGACCAACTTAAAGACTCCAACCACCTGCTCGAAACTCCAAAGTCAAACCTGCACACTAAAAGGTTGGGGAGGGAGAGGGTCAGTCTCTAGAAGACTGAGTGAGTAGGAGCGACATACATATATAAAAACATACACATGCAAGTCATAAATTCCGAACAAGATTTTATTTGAAATTAGTTCCCTAAAAGGGCAAAAGAATGATTAATCAATGCTCGGATTTTATGACTAATCATATTAATTCATTACTTTCATAAATCATACATAAACATAAGGCTCGGCGAGTGAGCGTGCACAATCTCCAACCGAACTCCGACCGTGTACGACAAATATCATTAATATGTTGATTAGGTGTTCATGCAATATATCATAATACATGCAGACCATATATCATATCATAAAACATAATCGTTTGGGCAATCCGTGTCCCGGCCTTCCCGCACGGAGCATAATCAAATCATAACATAACATAATCATAAATTATAAATCAGTTCCAACCTTCTTCCTCCGGGTGGTGGACGGGTTTGCAAGGCCCGACCACCCAATCATATCAATGCGGCTATGAGGTTCATGAGGCCTCAAAGCCAGGTTAGCGTTTCCCGGTCAAAAACTCCTTGAAGAAGTCCGTTTCGCCGTAATTGGTTGGGACTAGTATATGGGATCCCCGTCAGCCCTTGCTTCCTCGGTTAGCCACATATACTAAGTCCCGGGGCCCGTACAATCATAAATCATAAATGTGTCTAGCCAAACATTTCAATTCATAAGAACATAACATATTTCATAAATCATTTGAAAAGGATTTACTCGGTCAATAGTTACTCGGTATGTTCATTTAAAAACCATATATAACTATATTAGGTTTTTGGCCAAAGCTTATCACATATGGTTGTAGGGTTTAATACATAGCTAAAATGAAAACACCCTCACCTGGTACAAGACGAAACAAGGATACGAGTTACCAAGTGCCCGAAGGACCAAGATCTCTCCACCCTGGAGATAAACTGTACAAAAGACAACATGACGTGTTCGTGAGACTCAAGACTCTAAATGAACCATATATGACGCACGACAATGCTCAAGCATGATATGAATGCATAAAAGATGATATCATGTCATGAAAATGTTTATGCACAATATTAAGGCATTTAAATCGTATAACCAAGTCATCCACTCATTCATTCCTTCAATTCATATCTCCAATCAAATTAATTCAAGAACTCAAATAGGAGCGTAGTACATATTCAAGCTTTCCCAAAACGCTACTACATACCTCATATTACATAAGATAGCATATTTCCAAGGTTTGACAACAAGAAGGAATCATATGATATAGAAAATGAGTTACGCGATTCATAAACGACATATAAACACACATAAACGGTATTAAGCAAAAGCATGCCTACAACTCATCCAAATGCCATGAAATTAAACCACAATACTCCTAACACATAGCAAACCAAGTTCATAGTTCAACACAAAAGGAGATAAAGTCATTAAGGAGGTGAAATAAATCAAAAACCGAAAAGCAAGCAACAAGGACTGCGCAAGGGAAGGGACACGGGGGTGTCACCCACCTTAGCTAAACTGAGCCACGACCGTGGCTCAGTACAGACCTGCCCAGAAGGTGTGACACGCCCGTGTCTCACATTTCAGTGCAAATGAGACACGGGGGTGTCACGGCACAGAACCAAAATATGCACACAAGGCTATACCGGCAAAACTGATCCCATACAAAGTCAATCCAAAAGCATACCAAATCAACTCCAAATGCTATGAAACTTTATATAAAACATATTTACCATGTTAGGAACATATTTCATTTAGAGTGTAAAGGCTAAATCACATATTATGAGCATCTAAATCATGCGGCAAAACTGGGTCGCCAAAATCGCAAATAAGAGCCCTATTGTTTCAATCAAGCTATGATCAAGTACTTAGGAGCTGAATTTGGAACTGAAACCTTGGGGAATTCATGCTAACATACAAAAAAACTAATGTACATCATATATATGCAAAATGGCACGAATTAAAGCACATTAGGGTGACCAACAACCACACAATTGTAACAGAAGCAAGTCTGTCATAGATCATGCATAAGAACAGGCCATGTCTTTCAGTTTTGAGGCTTAAAATGGATCCAAATACTTGAAACATGAATGTTAAAATATAGAGAAATGAGTGTACGTAATATCCATGCAAATTCACACGAAAAGAAGATCATTTGATCAAGTAACAAAGCAAAATGAGCAGCAGCAGTTCGAAAAACAGGGGAAACAGTTTGATCATCAAGTTTGGAGCTCCATATCTCATAATTTCATAAAAGGGTCAAGAGATAAAATCCTCCTAACACCATATACTATCAGTTAGGAAAGAAATAGGCCAAGAAACAAGCTCATATAATCATGTATAAGCAATAAAATCAGCCACACAAGCAAATAGGTCTCAAGAACAAAATCCCTAAAAGTTCATACCAAACTCATCACTCAAACCCTAATGAAATCTGATCCAAATCATGTAGTAAGTAGATGAAATCAAGCATAACAGAGTAGAGGAGACATAAATATTCATACCTTGAAGATTAGAAGAAGAAGGGGGGTGATTTGAGCTCAAAATCACAAGAATGGCCAAGGGTTTTCTTCCTTTCTTCTCTCCCTCGCTCTCGATCAGTTCCAGCAGAAAAGGGGAATGTTTGGATCGGTTTTCAGAGTTATAGGGGAAGAGAAAGGGCTTAACTCAAGGTACAAAAGTCATGGTTTAAGGTATGGTTAGGTTAGAGGAGTGTTAAGGGTCCCACCATGAAGACTAGTCAACAAAAGGAGCTCTTCTTGCACGAGTTGTCCGTTACGGTTGGATTTCGAAGGTCTTAATGATTTGAAAAAGGTATGACGCTTATTCCATTGTCTCCGAATCGTCGATATGAAGGCAACGGAGGTGACAGAATTCGAATCGGAATTCCCGAGCTCAAGATATCACGTACGGAACCAAGGGTGCGCTAATTGCTCGTTAGCCCCCGATTTGGTTCCACAAACAAAATTAAATTCGTTAACACGTCAAATGAATCCGAAAATATAAACCGAGCATATAGGCATGTTCATAACACACATATTTACGACATACTAAATTTCCATACCATTCCGATATCATTACATATAGGAACGAAGCCCAAATAGAACACTCATGCGCAATAATGAATTCATAACGTTATAATTTAATTACTAAAACTTAAATTCCATATTAATTAAATTAAAACCAACTAATAACATGTTGAAATTAATTAACAAAATTACCGAAATAGTTAAGGTAACATGAAACATTAATTAAGAAGTTAAACAGTAGATATCAAATTAAAATAAAATGAATTACATTAAGACAACAACAATCTATAGTTTAAGACAAATATAAACATTTACAAACAATTAATCATATAATTAAATAATTAAATTGAGCAATTTATAAACAAAACGACATATTAGTTAAAATGAAAAACCGGGGCGTTACAATCTCTCCCCCTTAAAAAGAATCCGTCCTCGGATTCACAACACACCTGAAAACAAACAATGAGAGATTCCCCGTCTCTCGAGCAGCAATGAGAGAACCCCGTCTCTCACAAGCAACAAGGAGAGAGCCCCGTCTCTCGAGCAGCAATGAGAGAACCCCGTCTCTCGCAGGTAAAGGGAGTACCCCGTCTCTCAAATAAAATAAGAGAATCCCCGTCTCTTGCAAACAAAGAGAGCACCCCGTCTCTCAACCGAAAATAAAACAAGGAAGTCTCCAATACTCCCAAGCAACTCACGCAAAACCAAATTTAAAATCACGTAAGGCACCCAAAGCAAGTAATAAATGTCGCCCACATTGATTTCAATTACTCCAAGTAATTTAACACAGTACAAGATCAAAGCACCTAATATAAAAATTATGTAGGTTAAATTTGCATGGATGCATGTATCATGAATGCTATAAGTACCGTTCACCGTAGTTGCAAAATTCAGATTTGTGAGTTGTCGTTGTCCTAGGTATGATCTGTCCTGAATGTAACTCAGTGCCCAGCTTGTCTTGAACCGCTTCAGGGTTCCCTGGTGAAGCGATTGCTGAATTCTTTAAGGAGTATATTCTTAGATCCTTTCTAACTTGTACTGCTACCCAACTTCTTCAATCCTTATCCAAATCGGTGCTCAACATATCCCCGAGGATAACCACTCTGGGCAAACTTGATGATTCGATCCCGACCTTACGATATTTATTCTTATGGTCTCTCTCAACACAAATCTTTTCCCACCTTTCGTTCCTATTGTCCGTTCATTCCCTTTTTCCCCCTCAATGTTTTATTCGATAACTGGTCCCATATTTCCTTAACCGAAGATAGAAGGTTCTTGATGATTCTTGAAGCTTGAAGCCAATCCTCCAATTATCGTCCTTTTCTATTTGGTCTCTATTTAAGCTTCCTTCTGGATTACTGTTGATATAACTAATAACTCGATAATATTGTCTTGGACCCCTTCATACTTCATTGAATAAATCTTGATCGACACCATCCCCTTATATGATAGCTTGATTCGGTTTTCCCTTGTTAATTCTAACTTAGAAGTTCATAGAAACTCTCTTATGATTCCATCACCTCCAGATCAGAATTCCATACGTAGCTTCTCTCTTAACAGCTTAACCATAACCGCCGTCTTATTCATTCCTAATCACCACCTTTAGGACTCCCAGATTCTCCTTAATTTGCATCCCTGTCATTACTCCTAACATATTTATTCGAGCACCACTCCCATCCTCCAATTCACCTCTCGGTCGTGCTCTCCCCTTTAAAATTTTTCGCTCTTACATGTCCAACTCCATGAATCCTTCTTTCATTGAAATTTTTGATGAGCCACTTCTGTTTCTTTAATTCACTCCTAAGGTTCAATTCAAACCCTTCAATAATTACTTCCTTCCAATCACCAACTTTTCTCTTTGTTACTCTATTTGAAATCTAGACCAATTTAATCCCCTCTTGTATTTCCATTCTTCAACTAAAGGTAATCCTTTCAAGGATCAAAAAGGACTTACATTATTTCCTAATCAATGCTCCCTTATTTGGAAATTTTAGTTGAATTCGTTACTTCGCCTCTGAGATTAAGGTTTCTCCAAAACTCTTCAACTTAGTTTCTTCGGTGTAGATTGTGCTAGCTAAGCTATATGCCCGGAACTCCCAAAATATAACCCAACTATTCTTCTCATCTTGATTCGAGTAAGCCTTGATCAAAGAATCGCTTGATGGACAAGGTGTAGCCATTCCCTATCAATTAAACACTAAGCCATGCATGTTGGATTAACATGCCAATGCACATAGTAAACAATTAAAGATGCAACGATGCAACACGTTGGAGCAATTATATTAATTAAACATAAACGTACATATAGATAAAGAAAGCAATTAATTTAAATCGATGCATGATGCTCATGCCATGAATATGCAGAACCTGTCACCGAGGTGGTAAGCTTTTAGCTTGATGACGTGTTCCTCATTCCCATAATTGTAACTTTCTTTGGAGACATTGATAATTCCTTAGCTTTCCATGGTTTTCGAATCTCCCTAATCTTCTTGCATCCATTTGTATATCCCATGGCCCGAACGTGCTATTATTGAACCCAAGGTCTTCTTTGTCAATGGAGTTTACAGCTCAACGTACTCCCAAGCATCGACCTCCAAAGGTCGTCCGAATCTTCATCTTGATGTCCTCTCCAGTTAAAGTTCCTTTAGCTTATCCTTTGTTTCCGATCTACACGCATAATTCACCCGTGATAACGCTTTGCATTCTTGCTTGCTTCTTGATGTCTCCATGTTCCAAGGTTCCAAGAAGACGACGCGATTTGTATTCCTCGATGCTCTTAAGTCTCTTTGCCTTGCTTCCATTTGTTGTCCCACGCTTATATTCGTATCAAGTGAGCTTCCATATTTGACCCCATAGTGAGCTTTATGATTACCGGCTCCCAATCCTTGCATCTGTGTTGAGTCGAACCTTTTTAACACATCTTGCATCCGATCCCTTGAAGCTTCCCAATTTGGTCTTCCAATCACCCAACCATTCCAAACTCGGAGCTTCAACAGTGAACCTTGGAGCATTTAATCTTGTATTAAATGTCTTCAAAATCGGGGTGGTGAAGAGTTCCACACCCCTTTCGTTGTCTCACGCATCCCTCAAGTTACAACTTGAGTCTTTGCAATTCTTGTATGTTGAGAACCTTCAAGGCTTGTAGGTCGGGCATGATTGATGAACCTTCCCATGATCCAAGCTTCCTCCCCTGATACGAGCCATGATAGGTAGTTCCATTGTGCAAGCCGTGGAATTTGAACACTCGACCTTCAAGTTACTTTGTCAATTGTAGTTGGTGTGAATGGTAGCTTTGTTTGCATGATAGTAGCCTATATAAGAAAGATCAACTCAAATATGGATGCATGAAGATTAGTGTATTCTTATGGCACGTAGTTAAATGAATCAATGCACATAGAATGCAAAATGTAACATTTAAAGCAACTAAATGAGATAATAGATCGTATACATGTATTAAGCAATTTCCAACAATTAGTATCAAATATTCATGCCAAATCGATGCAATGTACACATTAACAAGTTCTTCCTATGCCGTGCGACCTAACTGACTCAAACATGACTCAAGAACACCGGTTTTGCAACCGGGCTCTGATACCACTTAAGGATGTAGCACCCCGCACGTGAGGCACCACATCCCCCGCACTATGGCTCAACACGAGTAACGAAACAGTAAATCCGCACCCATATCAAACCATAGCGAACGCGAGACAAACATAAAACCTTCATAAGCCAGGCAAAGCTAGACCCTGCAATGATAACCAATCAACAAAGTATAATGCAACACAAAGCTAAAGTTCAAACATACAAACCATAACCAGAATTGGGCTCTTTAGGCCTCTTTTAATCCATAGCCAAACCCAGAAAAAAAAAAACAATTCAATAACAATTACATAAATATTCAAGTTCATGATACTATGGAATCGAATCATGCATAATTCCAATACCTATGTGAGTGTAGAGACTCTCTTAACCTAACTTGACCAACTTAAAGACTCCAACCACATCCGCCTAGCTCGAAACTCCAAAGTCAAACCTGCACACTAAAAGGTTGGGGAGGGAGAGGGTCAGTCTCTAGAAGACTGAGTGAGCAGGAGCGACATACATATATAAAAACATACACATGCAAGTCATAAATTCCGAACAAGATTTTATTTGAAATTAGTTCCCTAAAAGGGCAAGAGAATGATTAATCAATGCTCGTATTTTATGACTAATCATATTAATTCATTACTTTCATAAATCATACATAAACATAAGGCTCGGCGAGTGAGCGTGCACAATCTCCAACCAAACTCCGACCGTGTACGACAAATATCATTAATATGTTGATTAGGTGTTCATGCAATATATCATAATACATGCAGACCATATATCATATCATAAAACATATTCGTTTGGGCAATCCGTGTCCCGGCCTTCCCGCACGGTGCATAATCAAATCATAACATAACATAATCATAAATCATAAATCAGTTCCAACCTTCTTCCTCCGGGTGGTGCACGGATTTGCAAGGCCCGACCACCCAATCATATCAATGCGGCAATGAGGTTCATGAGGCCTCAAAGCCCGATTAGCGTTTCCCTGTCAAAAACTCCTTGACGAAGTCCGTTTCGCCGTAATTGGTTGGGACTAGTATATGGGATCCCCGTCAGCCCTTGCTTCCTCGGTTAGCCACATATACTAAGTCCCGGGGCCCGTACAATCATAAATCATAAATGTGTCTCGCCAAACATTTCAATTCATAAGAACATAACATATTTCATAAATCATTTGAAAAGGATTTACTCGGTCAATAGTTACTCGGTATGTTCATTTAAAAACCATATATAACTATATTAGGTTTTTTGCCAAAGCTTGTCACATACGGTTGTAGGGTTTAATATGTAGCTAAAACGAAAACACCCTCACCTGGTACAAGACGAAACAAGGATACGAGTTACCAAGTGCCCGAAGGACCAAGATCTCTCCACCCTGGAGATAAACTGTACAAAAGACAACATGACGTGTTCGTGAGACTCAAGACTCTAAATGAACCATATATGACGCACGACAATGCTCAAGCATGATATGAATGCATAAAAGATGATATCATGTCATGAAAATGTTTATGCACAATATTAAGGCATTTAAATCGTATAACCAAGTCATCCACTCATTCATTCCTTCAATTCATATCTCCAATCAAATTAATTCAAGAACTCAAATAGGAGCGTAGTACATATTCAAGCTTTCCAAAAACGCTACTACATACCTCATATTACATAAGATAGCATATTTCCAAGGTTTGACAACAAGAAGGAATCATATGATATAGAAAATGAGTTACGCGATTCATAAACGACATATAAACACACATAAACGGCATTAAGCAAAAGCATGCCTACAACTCATCCAAATACCATGAAATTAAACCAAAATACTCCTAACATATAGAAAAACAAGTTCATAGTTCAACATAAAAGGAGATAAAGTCATTAAGGAGGTGAAATAAATCAAAAACCGAAAAGGAAGCAACAAGGACTGCGCAAGGGAAGGGACACGGGGGTGTCACCCACCCTAGCTAAACTGAGCCACGACCGTGGCTCAGTACAGACCTTCCCAGAAGTTGTGACACACCCGTGTCTCACATTTCAGTGCAAATGAGACACGGGGGTGTCACGGCACAGAACCAAAACATGCACACAAGGCTATACCGGCAAAACTGATCCCATACAAACTCAATCCAAAAGCATACCAAATCAACTCCAAATGCTATGAAACTTAATATACAACATATTTAGCATGTTAGGAATATATTTTATTTAGATTGCAAAGGCTAAATCACACATTATGAGCATCTAAATAATGCGGGAAAACTGGGTCGCCAAAATCGCACATAAGAGCCCTATTGTTTCAATCAAGTTATGATCAAGTACTTAGGAGCTGAATTTGGAACTGAAACCTTGGGGAATGCATGCTAACATACTAAACAACTAATGTACATCATATATATGCAAAATAGCACGAATTAAAGCACATTAGGGTGACCAACAACCACACAATTGTAACAGCAGCAAGTCTGTCATAGATCATGCATAAGAAAAGGCCATGTCTTTCAGTTTTGAGGCTTAAAATGGATCCAAATACTTGAAACATGAATTTTAACATATAGAGCAATGAGTGTACATAATATCCATGCAAATTCACATGAAAAGAAGATCATTTGATCAAGCAACAAAACAAAATGAGCAGCAGCAGTTCGAAAAACAGGGGAAACAGTTTGATCATCAAGTTTGGAGCTCCATATCTCATAATTTCATAAAAGGGTCAAGAGATAAAATCCTCCTAACACCATATACTATCAGTTAGGAAAGAAATAGGCCAAGAAACAAGCTCATATAATCATGTATAAGCAAGAAAATCAGCCACACAAGCAAATAGGTCTCAAGAACAAAATCCCTAAAAGTTCATACCAAACTCATCACTCAAACCCTAATGAAATCTGATCCAAATCATGTAGTAAGTAGATGAAATCAAGCATAACAGAGTAGAGGAGACATAAATATTCATAACATGAAGATTAGAAGAAGAAGGGGGGTGATTTGAGCTCAAAATCACAAGAATGGCCAAGGGTTTTCTTCCTTTCTTCTCTCCCTCTCTCTCGATCAGTTCCAGCAGAAAAGGGGAATGTTTGGATCGGTTTTCAGAGGTATAGGGGAAGAGAAAGGGCTTAACTCAAGGTACAAAAGTCATGGTTTAAGGTATGGTTAGGTTAGAGGAGTGTTAAGGGTCCCACCATGAAGACTAGTCAACAAAAGGAGCTCTTCTTGCACGAGTTTTCCGTTACGGTTGGATTTCGAAGGTCTTAATGATTTCAAAAAGGTATGAGGCTTGCTCCATTATCTTCGAATCGTCGTTACGAAGGCAACGGAGGTGACGGAATTTGAATCGGAATTCCCGAGCTCAAGATATCACGTACGGAACCAAGGGTGCGCTAATTGCTCATTAGCCCCCGATTTGGTTCCACAAACAAAATTAAATTCGTTAACACGTCAAATGAATCCGAAAATATAAACTGAGCATATAGGCATGTTCATAACACACATATTTACGACATACTAAATTTCCATACCATTCCGATATCATTACATGTAGGAACGAAGCCCAAATAGAACACTCATGCGCAATAATGAATTCATAACGTTATAATTTAATTACTAAAACTTAAATTCCATATTAATTAAATTAAAACCATCTAATAACATGTTGAAATTAATTAACAAAATTACCGAAATAGTTAAGGTAACATGAAACATTAATTAAGAAGTTAAACACTAGATATAAAATTAAAATAAAATGAATTACATTAAGACAACAACAATCTATAGTTTAAGACAAATATAAACATTTACAAACAATTAATCATATAATTAAATAATTAAATTGCGCAATTTATAAACAAAACGACACATTAGTTAAAATGAAAAACCGGGGCGTTACACTATACACGTACCTCTCCGTGTCATCCTAATTCGTAGCTAGCATGAAGACACACGGTTTGGAGCATAGCCTCGTTGTAAAACCATTTTAAGCTTATATACGCCCATACGTATAACTTCAGAAGAATTTACTCGATAACTCTACTTTAAAAGTAACATATATATATATCTATATATATATATATATATATATATATATATATATGTATAAGGTTTTTGGCCAAAGCTTGTCACATAAGGTTGTAGGGTTTAATACGTAACTAAAACGAAAACACCCTCACCTGGAACAAGTCGATGCAAGGATACGAGTACCGAGTGCTTAGTTGAATAAGATTTCTCCACCCTGGAGACAAACTGTCCAAAAGACAACGTGACGTGTTCGTGATACTCAAAATTTTCAGTGAACCATATACGACGCACGACAAAGTATGAATATGATAGGAATGCGTAAAAGGTGATATTATGCCATGAAAATGTTCATGTGCACTATTAAGAAATTTAAAGCACATAATCAAACCATTCGTTCATCCATTTCATTCAAATTCATAAATTCATAAATTCATATCAATTAATCTAAGAATTCATTTAATATCCATAACACGTAATATATTGCATTTATAATTAGAAAATAGACAATTAATTACTTTCGATTGAAGATCGAAATTAAATAAAACATAAAATAAATAACAATTAAATTCTATAAAAATAGTCATTAATTAGAATAATATTCAATATATACTAAACATATATATATATAAATATATATATATAACTATACGTATGCATGCAAATCAACATGCAATTATCCATGCATGCAAATTACTTATACAAAATATTAATGCCATGCTTGCAATTATCTATATATATATATATATAACTATACATGCATACGTACTAATAACAACAACATGCATGCAATTTCATGCATAAACAACTTCATGCAGGTTAGCAGTTAAAGCCCTATTACATGCACATACAAATCATACACAAATACATATATAAGCATAAGTACTTAATTTGGCCAGAATTGCATTGATTAAGGAAATGAACATGCAGAATTTACCAAACACTCAGGCATGCAAACTCCCGCGTGAAATATGTAACTCAAACACACAAACAATTGTATGCAAGAAAGAAAAGGAAAGGAAATAACAGCAGCCAGCAACCAAACAGCAGCAACAACAAGTTTCAGATTCAATCTCCCCGCCCGGGGAGATTTCTCACACAAAAGTCCCCGCCCGGGGACTTTCAGGCAGTGGGGTTTCTGTAAGAAGGCTCCCCGGCCGGGTACCTTCAAGCAAAAAATCTCCCCGGTCGGGGAGATGTAACACAGACACACGCAACAGCAAACAAGCTTTTCCCCTGATTCTGTCATGAAAATGTAACAGCAAGAAGCAACAACAAAAAGCCAAATGATGCAGCAACAAAAAGGCACGACATACAACAACAAACTAGCCCTAACAACCCTCTAAAACGGACAGCAACTGTAACATCCCGACTGATCAGACTTTTCAAGTAACCTCTTATGTACGCTATTTAGTTAGTTCTTTAAGTGATTATGTGATATTAATTGTCAACGTGGGTCATTTGAAGTTATTTGAACTTAATTTCTTTGGTATGGACTTGTTTAACTTGAGCGTTTAACTTTCCTTCACCTTGTATTTTGCTCGTTTTAGATTCGTAATTAATTCTGATTTTTGTGAATTCGCGTTATGTGTTGATAATATGCCTTATGGACTCGTTTATATGCTCGTTATATGTTTTGGTATTTGTTTTGGTTGCCTTTTTGGGTTCGTTTTGGAGACGGGACCTAAAGGAGGCTAAAGAGCACTTAGCGCACCTTGGGTTCCGAGACACGTATCTTGAGCTCGGGAATTCGGATTCGAATTCCGTCACCTCCATTGAACTCGTTTCGACGATTCGGGTTTAATGGAACAAACCTCACTTTTTTCTAAGCTCATTAAGACCTTCGTATTTCAACCGTAACGAGCCCCTTTTTGTTTGGAAGTATATGTTGGAAGATTTGATTGATTCCTACTCCTTTCATATTTCCTTGAGATTTGTTGTTGTTAGTATGCTCCTAGGACTTGTTTCTTAGCAATTGTTGCTTTTCCTTACTTGGTAGTGGGAGTTTGGGGGGTTGGGTTTTGTTTTGGGGTTGCTGAGTTACTGTTGAGCCGTCTGCGTTTTTCTGTACCGTGACACGGGGGTGTCATGGTTTGCCCTTTGTTGGTGACACGGGCGTGTCACCTTTTGAGTTCATTGCTCGTTTTCTGTACTGAGACACGGGGGTGTCTCAGCTTGCCCTTCCCGGGGGACACGGGCGTGTCTCCTAGGAACTCTAGTTTCATTCGTTTTGCTTCCTTTCCGTTGTTTGTTGTTGTTTATTCCTGCCTCGTTTATGATATATGTCCGATTATGCTTTGAATGCTCATAAATGATCTAAATGTGGACTCATTTCATATCATTTGCATCATAACCATACATACACATGTACCGAGCGTCAATGTGGTTCATATTGAGTCTAAGAGTGTCTCTTGTTGTTTGCCTTGTTCAGAGGATCTTCCTGTAGGGGACGAGCTTGCACCGTAGGTGTCCGGTTTCCTCTTTTTGACTCCACTTCGACCGTTGACAAGGTGAGGTTTTGTTCTTTTAGTTACTCGACCTACGACCCTATTTGATTTGAAACCTCGCATGTGAATACGTATAGTATATGGTAAATAAGTGTATGATACTTATGTTGCGGGATTTGCCCCATCTGTTATAAGAGTTTGAAAACGTTTTGTATAAGTATATAAGTTATTTTGCTTTCGTTTGAAAAGTTTAGTTTGGTGCAAGAGTGTGTGTGTGTGTGTAAGCGAGATGTGGCTTTGAAAGATAAGCTTTGAGATATGTTTGTGTGACTTTTGTGAGCTGTTTGGGCCCCGTAGTGTGGTACGGTAATCTCGGGACGACCGAGGGGTCGCCGAGCTCTCCCATCAACACCTCCATTTGAGAGTTTCACCCAACCTTGGGAGTTTGAGGAAGGGTGTTTCTCTTGAGCCGGCGGAGGCAACCGCCGAAGGTTTCAAGGAAGTAATTAAACCTTGTCTCGTCTGTGTATGTGGATAGTTAGGGCTGATCAACCCTTCTATCAACCGGTGTTTGGGATGGATTCTGATTTGTTTTGCTTTGCTTTGTTCTTTGTATTTGGAAGTTGGGGATGTGTGTGACTCGTACTCGCCGAGTTGGTTAAGCTTTGTATGATCTACGGAACGAGAGCGGATTCTTAATTCACCTAAAACTTGGAGTCTTGTTTTGCCCTTTTCCCTTTCCTTTAACTTATTTATATATCTATATCACGGGAATTAATTTAGCTTGCAAAAACCACTCTCGGTTCAAGGATCTTTCCATTTGATGAAGTGCTTTGCTCTATATATATATATATCGGGTGCGTGAGTTAGCCCCCTCACTAGTCGCTAGGACTAACCCTCGTTGTTGTTTTCCCCTTTATCCTTTCTTTTGAGGTTGCAGGTTCTTCCGAGTCAAGCTAGGCGGCAAGTGTCTTTTGGGTTTACTTGTGGTTTAGCTTGGGTCTTCATGCATCGTAGTGGATTACTTCTACTCTTATTGTTGTATTTTGGATTATGTACTTATGATTACACTTTCGCTTTTGGGCCTTGATGGCATTGTATATTCTGTATAGGAACTACTGTGAAAGCTTGCCCTTTTCCCACTTTTGAAATGTATATGTGATCTTGGGAGATATGTTTATCTTGAGAATTGCTTTAATTGCTTCCGCTACTCTGATTTTAATTCTTGCAGTTCTTGAGGGTCTAGGCCGCCTAGCGAGGGTGTGAGTTTTGTGTGTCTCCCATTCGCTATGGTCTGATACGGGTGCGGACTTCCATTTCGATACTCGTGTTGGAGCTTAGTGCGGGGGATGTGGCACCCTTCGCTCTGGGGGTGTTACATCCTGGCGTGGTATCAGAGCTCTCGGTTGCAAAACCAGAGCTCTGGAGTCGTGTTGAGTCTGTCTAGGTCGTTCGGTATAGGAGTATGTGACTATTTACATTCATTCACATCTCTACGTGGCTTATTTGCTTAAATTTGTGATAATTGACTTCATGATCATGAACTGAACTCCATGCATCGATATCTTCTTGATTTGTGTATTTTCAGGATGCCTCCAAGAAGGAGAGCAGATAGGGAACAGACTCCTGATCTTAATCAACCCCCTCCACAAGCATCTCCACCTCCTCCGATGAATGCTGAGAATATTGTGCAGGCCCTTCTGAACCAGCTTCAGCAGAACCAAAGGAATAATCCACCATGGGAAGGACAAGGTGGGCAAGTAACTCCGGCCTTTAACGAGTTCAGAAACAACAATCCGCCGAAGTGGTATGGAGGAGATGACATCCAAGCCGAGGAGTGGTTGTCGGAAGTTGCGGGAATTTGGGAAATTTGCCCCGCTCCTTCGCATGAGAAAGCTGTTTGTACGGCCCGGTTTGTTCAAGGTCCCGCATCCAATTGGCTCAAAGCTATGAGAGCTCGATTAGAGAGGAATGGAGAGGAATTCGATTGGGAAAGCTTTGTGAGAGAGTTTCGTCATAAGTATGTTCCATCAAGTGCTCGTGAGAGAAGGTTGCAACAATTTACAGAACTGAGACAAGGGAATCGCTCGGTTGAAGAGTATATTCTTGAATTTGAGAGACTTGCACCGTACGCCCCGCACATCACCAATGATGATACCCAGAAGGCCCGAAACTTTATTCATGGTTTAAGATATGAAGTCCAGGATGCTCTTAAGGCGGCTACAGTGGATACATGGGAGAAGGCTACGAGGAAGGCAATTAAGGTGGAAGCCAACAACAAGAGATTGAGGCCGACTTACTCTTCGGGCCAAGGTTCGAGCTCTAATTTGGGGAAGAGGCCTGTATCCTATAGTGGGCCTCCGGTCTTCAAACCCCAAGGTCCTACTACTTCAGTCAAGAAAGCTCGACCTCTGGTACCGACGGCACTAGCTTTACCGGCCCCGATTCAGTGTAGTTATTGCAAGGGTCCCAACCACACCGAGGAGAATTGTCGGAAGAAATTGAGAAGATGTTATAAATGTGGAGAGCCCGGCCATATGATCAGTACTTGTCCTCAAGTGAGAGCACCTCAGCCTCGAGTTCCTCCGCCGTTGAATGTGATGCCTCCGAGAGCACCGATCCAAGCGAGAGCCTATGCTTTGGAGGGCGAGGAAGAGAATGTAGAGGTGGATGCCAATGCCGTTGTTGAAGGTACGATCTACATTCATGGCATTCCATTGCATGCATTGTTTGATCCGGGAGCAACGCATTCATTTATTGCTTCCCGGCTTGCTTCTACTCTTCCCTTGCCTGTTGCTTGCCTAGATGATTCCTTTATTGTTTCTTCTCCCCTTGGTGCTACTTTGTCTACGAATTGTGTTTACCGAGGTTGTCCGGTGGTTGTGGAAGATCATGAGTATCCGGCAGATCTGATCAAGATGCCTATCAAGAAGTATGGGGTAATTCTGGGAATGGACTGGTTGTACCGTTACCGAGCCATGATGGATTGTTTTGCTAAGAGGGTGACTTTGGGTTCTACGGTCTTTGCGGGTCAGATGTTGAAGACCTGCCCGTTTATTTCCTTCATGGAAGCAAGTACACTGTTTCGGGACGGTGCGACGGGCTATGTGGCCTACCTTTTGAATAAGCCAAAGGATCAGGCCAAGCTCGAAGAGACGGAGATCGTGAAGGAATTCCCCGATGTGTTTCCGGAGAACTTGGGATCTTTACCTCCGGATCGGGACGTCGAGTTTGTGATAGATCTCTATCCCGGAGCAGAACCGTATGCGAAATCTCCCTATAGGATGGCTCCAGCCGAGTTGAAGGAGTTGAAGATGCAATTGGACGAGCTCTTAGAGTGTGGTTACATTCGCCCGAGCACTTCTCCGTGGGGTGCTCCGGTCCTGTTTGTAAAGAAGAAAGACGGGACTTTGCGAATGTGTATTGACTACCGTGAGCTGAACCGGTTAACGGTTAAGAACAAATACCCGCTCCCTCACATTGAAGAGTTGTTCGACCTCCTGCAAGGTTCGAGGGTTTATTCCAAGTTGGACATAAGGCAAGGGTATTACCAGTTGCGTATCCGGGAGGGAGATATACCGAAGACGGGTTTCAACACGAGATATGGGCATTTTGAGTTTGTGGTCATGCCTTTTGGTCTGACCAATGCCCCAGCCGCGTTTATGGATATGATGCACCGAATATTCCGGCCTTACCTCGATAAATTCGTGGTCATCTTTATAGATGATATTCTGGTGTATTCGAGGTCCGAAGAAGAGCACGCGCGGCATTTGAGCATTGTCTTGTCTACACTTCGGGAACACAGATTGTTCGCCAAGTTCAGTAAGTGCGAGTTCTGGTTGGATCGAGTTTCCTTTTTGGGTCACTTCATTTCAGGGAATGGTATAGAAGTGGATCTGGCGAAGATTGAAACGGTGATGCTTTGGAAACCACCGAAGAATGCCTCGGAAGTGAGAAGTTTTCTCGGGTTGGCAGGATATTATAGACGCTTTGTGAAAGATTTCTCAAAGATTGCTTCCCCGTTGACCCGGTTAACTAAGAAAGAGGTGAAGTTTGAGTGGGATGAGGCATGTGAGAAGAGTTTCCAAACCCTTAAGGAGAGGTTGACTACTGCACCGGTTTTAACCCTACCCGAAGGTTCCAAAGGCTACTCAGTTTACACCGATGCTTCGAAGGAAGGTCTCGGTTGTGTGTTAATGCAGAATGGTAAGGTTGTAGCCTACGCCTCAAGGAAGTTAAAGGATCATGAGAAGAACTATCCCACTCATGACTTGGAACTCACCGCAGTGGTGTTTGCTTTGATGAAATGGCAGCATTACCTTTATGGAATCACTTTTGAAGTGTTCACCGACCACCAGAGTCTTAAGTATCTGTTTACCCAGAAGGATTTGAACGTAAGATAGAGGAGATGGATGGAGACACTCGAGGATTATGATTGTAAGATTCAGTACCATCCGGGTAAAGCCAATGTGGTGGCGGATGCTTTGAGTAGGAAAGTGAATGTTTCAGGTTTGGAAGCAGGTTCTAGTAGACAGGGTTCAGTGGTTCTGGTTTCAGAGGCTCGATTGGCTAATATTTCGGTTCAGCCGGTTTTGAAGCAGAGACTGATAGAAGCTCAATCTAAGGATCCAGAGATTCAGAAATTGATAGCGAAGTCAAGGATTGATCCTGAAACCGAGTTTGGATTTGATGATTCAGGATTGTTCAGGTTGAAGGCTCGGGTTTGTGTTCCGGAAGATTTTAAGCAGTTGGTACTTGATGAAGCCCACAAGTCAGCGTATACAGTACATCCCGGTACCACCAAAATGTACAAGGATCTAAGGACTTTATACTGGTGGAACGGCATGAAGAGAGACGTTGCTAACTATGTTAGGAGATGTTAAACATGCCAAGTGGTGAAAGCAGAACACCAGAAACCGGGAGGAACTCTCCAACCACTTCCAATACCCGAGTGGAAGTGGGAGCAAGTGACAATGGACTTCGTGTCCGGCTTGCCAAGGACCAAAAGAGGTTCCGATGGAATTTGGGTGATTATTGATCGGTTGACGAAGTCGGCGCATTTTCTTAAGGTGAAGACGTCCGATAAGGTTCCTAAGTTGGCCCGATTATATCGGAAGGAGATTGTTAAATTGCATGGTACCCCGGTCAGCATTGTTTCAGATAGAGATCCTCGGTTCACATCCAGTTTTTGGCAGGAATTACAGAAGTGATTGGGGACGAAGCTCCACTTCAGTACTGCATTTCACCCACAGACGGATGGCTAGTCAGAAAGGCTAATAAGGTATCTTGAGGACATGCTTCGTGCTTCTGCCTTAGATTATCAGGATTCGTGGGATGAATAGTTGGATTTGATTGAATATGCCTACAACAACAGCTTTCAGTCTTCTATTGGGATGGCACCGTATGAGGCGTTATATGGAAGGAAATGTAGATCCCCTCTCTTTTGGGATATTGATGAATGGAGGTGGACCAAAGATGGAAAGCTCGAGAGAGCTAAGAAACCTAAGGAAATTCAGGATACCATCGAGAGGGTGAAAGTGATTAAACAGAGGTTGAAAGTGGCTCAAGACCGGCAAAAGAGTTATGCAGATAGGAGAAGACGACCCTTAGAGTTCGAGAAAGGAGATAAGGTCTTTTTAAAGGCATCTCCTAGAAAAGGGTATGCTCGGATTGGTAAAGGCGGGAAGCTTAACCCTCGCTATTTAGGCCCCTATAAGATCCTTGATCGAGTTGGGGAAGTAGCTTACAAACTTGATTTACCGCCGAGTTTGACCGGGATTCACAATGTGTTCCATGTCTCGCAGCTTCGGGAACATTACCCCGATGAGTCTTCTATTCTTCCAGTTGAGAAAGTTCAGTTAGAGCCGGACTTGACTTTTAAGAAGTATCCAGTTCAGGTGTTGGATCGAAAGATGCAAGAGTTGAGGAATAGACAGATCCCTCTTGTGAAAGTCTTGTGGCGTGATCAAGAATCCGAAGAAGCTACTTGGGAGACCGAGGATAAGATGAAACAGTTGTATCCGGATCTTTTCAAGACCTCGCCTCGGACCTGAGGGCAGGTCCTTTTGAAGCAGGGAGGTTTGTAACATCCCGACTGATCAGACTTTTCAGGTAACCTCTTATGTACGCTATTTAGTTAGTTCTTTAAGTGATTATGTGATATTAATTGTCAACGTGGGTCATTTGAAGTTATTTGAACTTAATTTCTTTGGTATGGACTTGTTTAACTTGAGCGTTTAACTTTCCTTCACCTTGTATTTTGCTCGTTTTAGATTCGTAATTAATTCTGATTTTTGTGAATTCGCGTTATGTGTTGATAATATGCCTTATGGACTCGTTTATATGCTCGTTATATGTTTTGGTATTCGTTTTGGTTGCCTTTTTGGGTTCGTTTTGGAGACGGGACCTAAAGGAGGCTAAAGAGCACTTAGCGCACCTTGGGTTCCGAGACACGTATCTTGAGCTCGGGAATTCGGATTTGAATTTCGTCACCTCCATTGAACTCGTTTCGACGATTCGGGTTTAATGGAACAAACCTCACTTTTTTCTAAGCTCATTAAGACCTTCGTATTTCAACCGTAACGAGCCCCTTTTTGTTTGGAAGTTATCCTTTGACCTAATAGACCTTGTGGACCCCACCTTAACCCAACCAAGCCCTTAACCTTGGAATACACTTGAGTTAGCTAACCATTTCAGCCCCAAATCCCCTTGAAACCGAGCCAATCCTTCTCTCTCTCTCCCAAAACTGATCGGTACAAGGAAGCAAGGAAGAAGAAGAAGCCTTTTGGCCAACCTTGTGTTTTGAGCTCAAATCTTCACCCAAGCTTCTCAAATTTGAAAGGTAAGTTCATGGTTGTCATCTTCACTCTCTCTTTTCTCTTTTATGTGTTGTTGAGTTCAATTCCATGGTTGGTTGTTGAGTTTGGGCAAGTATGTGAATAGTATATGTTGGAAGATTTGATTGATTCCTACTCCTTTCATATTTCCTTGAGATTTGTTGTTGTTAGTATGCTCCTAGGACTTGTTTCTTAGCAATTGTTGCTTTTCCTTGCTTGGTAGTGGGAGTTTGGGGGGTTGCTGAGTTACTGTTGAGCCATCTGCGTTTTTCTGTACCGTGACACGGGGGTGTCACGGTTTGCCCTTTGTTGGTGACACGGGCGTGTCACCTTTTGAGTTCATTGCTCGTTTTCTGTACTGAGACACGGGGGTGTCTCAGCTTGCCCTTCCCGGGGGACACGGGCGTGTCTCCTAGGAACTCTAGTTTCGTTCGTTTTGCTTCCTTTCCGTTGTTTCTTGTTGTTTATTCCTGCCTCGTTTATGATATATGTCCGATTATGCTTTGAATGCTCATAAATGATCTAAATGTGGACTCATTTCATATCATTTGCATCATAACCATACATACACATGTACCGAGCGTCAATGTGGTTCATATTGAGTCTAAGAGTGTCTCTTGTTGTTTGCCTTGTTCAGAGGATCTTCCTGTAGGGGACGAGCTTGCACCGTAGGTGTCCGATTTCCTCTTTTTGACTCCACTTCGACCGTTGACAAGGTGAGGTTTTGTTCTTTTAGTTACTCGACCTACGACCCTATTTGATTTGAAACCTCGCATGTGAATACGTATAGTATATGGTAAATAAGTGTATGATACTTATGTTGCGGGATTTGCCCCATCTGTTATAAGAGTTTGAAAACGTTTTGTATAAGTATATAAGTTATTTTGCTTTCGTTTGAAAAGTCTAGTTTGGTGCAAGAGTGTGTGTGTGTGTGTAAGCGAGATGTGGCTTTGAAAGATAAGCTTTGAGATATGTTTGTGTGACTTTTGTGAGCTATTTGGGCCCCGGAGTGTGGTATGGTAATCTCGGGACGACCGAGGGGTCGCCGAGCTCTCCCATCAACACCTCCATTTGAGAGTTTCACCCAACCTTGGGAGTTTGAGGAAGGGTGTTTCTCTTGAGCCGGCGGAGGCAACCGCCGAAGGTTTCAAGGAAGTAATTAAACCTTGTCTCGTCTGTATATGTGGATAGTTAGGGCCGATCAACCCTTCTATCAACCGGTGTTGGGGATGGATTCTGATTTGTTTTGCTTTGATTTGTTCTTTGTATTTGGAAGTTGGGGATGTGTGTGACTCGTACTCGCCGAGTTGGTTAAGCTTTGTATGATCTACGGAACGAGAGCGGATTCTTAATTCACCTAAAACTTGGAGTCTTGTTTTGCCCTTTTCCCTTTCCTTTAACTTATTTATATATCTATATCACGGGAATTAATTTGGCTTGCAAAAACCACTCTCGGTTCAAGGATCTTTCCATTTGATTAAGTGCTTTGCTCTATATATATATATATCGGGTGCGTGAGTTAGCCCCCTCACTAGTCGCTAGGACTAACCCTCGTTGTTGTTTTCCCCTTTTTCCTTTCTTTTGAGGTTGCAGGTTCTTCCGAGTCAAGCTAGGCGGCAAGTGTCTTTTGGGTTTACTTGTCGTTTAGCTTGGGTCTTCATGCATCGTAGTGGATTACTTCTACTCTTATTGTTGTATTTTGGATTATGTACTTATCATTACACTTTCGCTTTTGGGCCTTGATGGCATTGTATATTCTGTATAGGAACTACTGTGAAAGCTTGCCCTTTTCCCACTTTTGAAATGTATATGTGATCTTGGGAGATATGTTTATCTTGAGAATTGCTTTAATTGCTTCCGCTACTCTGATTTTAATTCTTGCAGTTCTTGAGGGTCTAGGCCGCCTAGCGAGGGTGTGAGTTTTGTGTGTCTCCCGTTCGCTATGGTCTGATACGGGTGCGGACTTCCATTTCGATACTCGTGTTGGACCTTAGTGCGGGGGATGTGGCACCCTTCGCTCTGGGGGTGTTACAGCAACAAGCATGAAACGTAGCAGTTTGACAGTAGTAAAACTCAGCTCAAAACAAGGCAAAAATCACGGAAAAACAGAGCAACAGATGATCCTCTTTTATCTCACCATGATCAGGTAAGTTAGGCCAACAAATAGCAGCAAAACAACACCTATTTGACATATAAATCAGTCCTAAAAGCGCTAAAACGTGAAAGGCAGTCATACGTGGCCATTTCATGAAATTTTCTCAAAGAGCCATACATGATATCTCATAAATACTTCAACTACCATGTAATCAATGATCGTAATTGAGAAGAGGATGTTAAAATAATCATATTGAAGCATGGAATCACTCAAATCCTACAAGAATCAAAAGAGATCAACAAAATGCTCTAAACCTTATTATTCTCTAATTCAGCCAAAACCTCATGAAACCATGATCAAATTTGGGGATGAAAGGATGAAAATGACCAGGAATGAACATATATTACAACCCTAAGCTTACCTTGTTTATTGGATGAGAGTTGGAAGAGATTTGAGCTCCAAAATCTCCAAGGAAGTCAAAGTTGCGGGAGGAAACTGGAAGGCAGTGACTTTGGCTGAGATTTGTGGTTTGTGTGAGGGTTAATTCAGTTAGGGCATGGTATATCAGGTTAGGTGGTTGAGTTAGGGTTCCATAGCATCAAACCATGGTTAATTTGGTTAAAGTTTGGATGAGTTATGGCCATTTTAGTAAAACAGGGTCAGTTTCGTCGCCATTTCGTTTTTCGGTTGGATTTCGGAGGTTCAAATGATTTTGGAAAAATATATGGCTTAGTTTATTAAACTTGAATCTTCGATACGAGTTCAACGAAGTTGACGGAACTCGAATCCGAGTTCCTGAGCTCAAGATATCACGTACGGAACCAAGGGTGCGCTAATTGCTCGTTAGCCCCCTATTTGGTTCCACGAATCAAATTAAATTCGTTAGCATGTCAAACGAGTTCGAAAATATAAACTGAGCATATAGGCATGTTCATAACACATATATTTACGACATACTAAATTTTCACGACATTTCGATATCATTTCATATAAAAACGAAGCACAAATAAACGTTCATGCGCCTATTCATAATAATTCACACATTATAACATATATCTAACATTTAAAATTCTAATATTAAAGAAAATTCAAGGTCAAGGTATATTATACAAATTAATTAATTAATATGGTTAAAGCATGATTAATTAGCATAACACTTAATTAACATTAATCACCAAATTAATAATTTAAAATAATTACTAAATAACGAAATTTATAAAAATAATATTAAATTGAAATAAAATAAAATAAAATAAAATAAAATAATAACAATTTATAGTAAAATTAAATATTTAAAACACTTATAACCAATTAATCACATAATTAAATGATTTAATTGCGCAATTTATAAACAAATACGACACATTAGTTTAAATGAAAAACCGGGGCGTTACAAGAAGGGGTTAAGAAGGGTGAGAAGTTAGAGAGACCTTCTAAGGTTGTAAGAGCTATGATCGACAAAGTCAAACAAATACAACAACGGATGAAAGCTGCTCAGCATAGACAGAAAAGCTATGTTGATCATCGCCGGAGAGATTTGAAATTTGAAGTTGGGGATAAGGTTTTCTTAAAGGTGTCTCCATGAAAAGGATTTTCTCGGATTGGAAAGGGAGGAAAGCTTAATCCTCGTTATTTGGGACCGTTTGAAATTCATGAGCGAATTGGAGAGGTGGCTTATCGATTAGATCTACCGCCGAACCTTATTGGAATTCATAATGTGTTTCACGTGTCACAATTAAGAAAGTATTATCCAGATGAAACTGAAATTCTCCCCGTTGAGGAAGTGGAGTTGGAATCAAATTTGTCATTCATTCAGAAACCTGTTAGAATTTTGGATCGAAAATATCAAGAATTAAGAAACCGGAGTATTCCCACGGTTAAGGTATTGTGGTGAAGTGAGAAGATCGAGGAGATGACTTGGGAAACGGAAGATAAGATGAAACGGTTCCACCCGGAGTTATTTTATTCCAATCACTGAATCTGGGGACAAGATTCTTCTAAGGGGGGAGAGTTGTAACGCCCCAATTTTCCCGGAAGTTCAGGTAAGCACGCCACGTGCGGGTCTTCGGGAGTTGGGGTTTATCTTAATTATTTCGTTCATTTATTTATACATTTCATAACATTGTATGGATTATATCTTTATGAATTTATATGAGTTTCATGAAATTGAATTACGTGAATTAATTGCTAATGTGATTAAATGCCTTGTGTGGACTTACTTGATCATTTATGTAATTATGTGGACTTAATTGAATAACATGATTGCGAGTTTTATGATCATTTTCCATGGAAGGAAACTTAATTGCATTAATTCAAATATTGGAGGGACTAAAGTGCAAAAAGTGATGATCCATGCATTATAGTGGAAGATATATATATCATATATATAATATCTCTTCTATTACATTCCATTCTTTTCATTTCATCAAAATTCCACACACACGCACCTACTAAATCACGATTAAAACACCAAGAGGAGGAAGGAAGATTTCATCCCACTTTTCAAGCTTGAATTCAAGGAGAGAATTGCACAAGTGGATTATCATCATATCATCATTTCAGCCGTTCTCTCTTGCATTTAAGGTAGAAATGGGAATTTGATTAATTCATGAATTCATGTATGATGAAGGGTTTGATGATTTTAGTATGATTCCTTGAATATTTGTGGATTAGAAGCATGCCTAGGGTCTTTAAAGTTGGAATCTTGCATGACACCCTGAGTTGTTATGAAAGTTGGTATCATGGAATTTATGGGGTTTTGATGATGGATTCTTGAGGATTTGATGCATGTTTCATGGTTTAATTGATGCCTTAATGAAGTATAATGTGTTTTTGATGTATTTGAGCTTTTGCAATGGAGTGATATTGGATTTATTGTTGGTTTTGGAGGTTTTGGTTCGATCCCCCTGTTTTCGGCTCTGTTTTTTCTGCTGCACTTGAAGGTCGCGGTTGCGACCGAAGACAGACTAGAAAACGGTCGCGCCTGGCTACCCACTCTCACATTTGGTATAAAACTCAGGTCGCGGCCGCTACCAAAAATTGGTCATGTTTTGACTTGTCAAAAATTGCACGAAAAATTCCTGAAAAAATAGGTCGGCCCGCTGCCATTTTGTGAGCAAAATGGGTCGCGACCCTGACCCATGCATAATCTGCTTGAAATTTCGATTTTATAACCCTTCATGCATGGTTTCCTTGGCTCATTTCCAGTATGTACACTTCATTAAAATGTGTTATCTTATGTGTTATGAAGTTTCGTGATTTTTCGTGGAATATTTTACAAGTTGTGTTTCAACGTGTCATCATTGTTCCAAGTAGGTGTATGCACGGATCCTTGTTTTCAATGTGAACTCACATGGACTTGGATGCTTCTTGAAATGAAAGACTATGTGCCTTAATTGACAAACCATGGTATTACATTGTGTGGCTACGTCGTTCGTCTTAAATGGTTCATATGAGTCGAGTCTCACGTACACTTGTCCTTGTTATACAGATCACGTTCGGCCAAAACGTATCCATATATCTATAGTTTTCCAAAAACTCTGTTGATTGTCAATTGAATTGTACTGTTTGATTGTTTTAGAGAGTATAGTACTGTACTATGGGCCCGAGGGTAGTGTATTGAGCCAACTAGGAAAGCTTGGGTTGACGGGTAACCACTACAACAAAAATGGCTTGTTACTACGGTCGAATAATCGTAGCAAACAGCCAAAATTCGTAGCGAAAGGCTTTTTGCTACGCATTTGCTACGTTTTTTTCACCGTAGTTGATGTGGCCGTAACAAATGTTTTTGCTACGATCATTTGACGTAGCAAAAACTTTTTACTACGAAATTGTAGCCTTTTGTTACGGCTATATTTTTGTAGCCAATAATAACAACATAAAGTTACTTTTTGTTACGATATACTTTATCGTAGCGAAAAAGTAACATTTACTACGATTTAAATGCATAGTAAAAATATTTCTATTATTTGCAGGGACCATTTGGTACGAGTAATATTTCGTAGCAATTACTTCTGACGAATAAAATCAATGATTTTAACTTGTTACTACAACGGTTTTAACATAGTCAATATTGATAATAAATATTCTTTTTATATTTGCTAATTAATAAAAGATGCATATTTCATATTCACCATAATAGATGTGCTAATTAATAAGCTCAAGTATGATAAACAAAGAAACAAATATATATATATTTATACCTCAACCATATATATATAATACAGAAAATCATTGTTTCCCACAACAAAAGGAGTCAGCACACTAGAAACTATCTACCACAATCATATACGTATAATTCAGAAATCGTTGTTTCCCACCACAAAAGGAGTGACCACACTAGAAACTATCTAGCTTAAACATTTAAATTAGTTTTCCAATCTAAACAGAATAGACTTGCCCGATGACAGCTAGAATTCCATCTTAAATCCCAACCAGAACAAGCTTTATCTACATTACAACCACCTGTATAACAAAACACACAAAAATCACATATCTCAAACTGAAAAGAAAAAAGTATGAAATTATGTTCAACTTAAACAAAGAAAAAAGAGAGAGTAGAAAAGCATAAAGTAATTACTAGGCAATACCATATTACCCTTACATTAGAGTCTAAATGGATAAAATTTAGGCTTTACCTCACGACCATATTTCACTAGTTGAACTCCTTTCTTTAGAGAAATCATTGCCTGTGAGAAGAAGAGAATGAACAATCACAAAAGAAGCATATTCAAGTAATTAAGAATAAGTTTTTGTTCTCGTTTCTCATGTTTCCTCAAGCTGAACACTAATTGACATTTAACAATGTCATTTTAAAATTCATACAAAGTAGTATGTACCATGTTCCCATGCCACATGAGTACAGAACATCTTAATTAACTAATTAGCTACTGGTCTCTACATGTCAATTTCTGAAAGTTTCATCATATGAAAATCACCATTATGTCCTGATATCAAATTCAAGCAAATGCAAGAAATCACAGAAAAAATAATTATAAAAAGCACGGTCTCGAAGCTCAAATGAAAGCATAAGCTTGGAAAAACAACTCATCAGTTATTACTGCACATTAGAGTCTAAAATCAACTTGTTCACATCTTATCTATTACGATCACAAATCCTAAATACTCTTTTGGAGCAATAACAACACCAATACTATTATCATCAGAACACTACAATTGAAGAAGAATCAGAAAAACACCCCTTACACATGATAACATACACACACATAAACACAAGCTAAGATTCATAGTTCAGTTCTTAAAGAACAATTTCTTCATCAAATACTAAATTCTTTTAATTTCAATAGCTGAACCCAACTCATCTATGAAATCAAGTCAACCAAACAATTGCATGGCCATTTTTTAAAGTCCTTATATTACCAAAACATAAATAGAAAAGATAGAGAAACAAATAAACACAATTCTCATGGTTTCATTACACAAGATACACTGAAATAAAACAAGGTCACCCTGAACTAAAGATGTTTCATCTTTTTCTTGTTTTGAATGGTATTTGTAACATATAATTTCTTAATTTTCAAATTTGAAACTAACTTGTTAAACACCAAATGACCTGAAAGTAAGAATTTTATAAGTTTAGTACAGCTTCAAGAACAAGCCCATCAAATTAACAAATCAATTCCTAATTCAACAAAAACCACTTCCAAGAACATAGTAAACACCCAGTGGTATAGTGTACACAAATTCTAAATATGTTTTCAATTGTTCTTCTTTCGAATGGTTCATAAACTGGTAATAAAAACAGATTTATTTCTGAAACGAATATAAAACACGCACCCAGAAAGGAAAACTTCTGAAAACCTGGAAATCCAATGGTAAATACACCTGAAATAAGTTTAAGGTAAGCTGGAAGCTGAAAATCCAGAAAGAAAAACAAGGTTATCTGAAAAAAATTATATAAATAATTGCAAAAGAAAGTAGAGATGCAATAGAAGTAAATAACCTGACTGTCTCCATTTGAAAAGTTGTACTACCTAATAGAAAATGTGCAAAAGATCAAATATGTTAACCAGCAGAGTATAATAAATCATTTAAAAAAAAAGAACTCAAAAAAGCAACAGAAGCATAACTCTCAAAGATGTAATATATCAGACATTATGCGTTGTTTCATACTATGTTTCAACTCCATCCATTGTTGTATATGCCCCATCAACAAAAACCCCTTCAATCCCATCTCTCACCCAATAAGAGTCCTCATATGAATTTGAAATGCTATCATCCAATTGTATACTACTATGAGGTTCTACTTCAGCAGTCGAATACACATCATAGTTGTCTCTTCTTGACATTGGTACTACAACATTCCAATCTGGATCTACTGGATCTGGAATGTACCAAACTTGTTGTACTTGGCTTGCTAGAACAAAAGGCTCATCTGTAGGTAAATTTCGATCATATATTAAACGATTAAAATTTACAAGTGTAAACTTGAACTCATCCTCTTTCACTCATTTCTCATTGTCAACCCAATCACATTGGAACATCAAAAATTTAATCTCTCTTGTGTATTCGATCTCTATGATATTTGTCAGAATTCCATAGTATGAAACCTTTCCAGAGCGTGGCCTTAAATCCTTTGAACTAGCAAAACTTAAGGTATCAGCATGTACAACTACTCCACTGCATTGAGTTTTCTTGTTTGCATCAAACGTTTTAACTCGGTATCGACATCCTCTAACAATACATGCTTTGTAACTCTTCACATGTTCTATTGGACCATTAGCTAGTGCAATTAATTCTGTGGGAAGCTCAGGATCAGAAGCTACTCTCAAACTCTTAACCTATTTCCATCCACAAGTATTAGATTTTCACTTAATTGAAAATTTATACATTTAAGTATGTATTACAATTAAAGGAACTTACATGAGATCTGAGCCAATCGTGGAAAGTTTCACTATGAATGAGTCTCTCAATAACTCAAGGAGCAAGTCAAATGATTTGTTAGACCAACCTGAAAGCGTTTTTATGTGCAACAATCGAGCTAAAAAACTAAGCTTTGTTTGTTTTCTACATCCCGGGAATAACTCAATCTCTGCATCTTCTAATAATTCCAATAACTTTTTCATTTCTACATTAGCTCCTAAGCCAATTTCCTCATCATTACCGACATTACCATCCGTGCGGGGAATTCCCATTGCCTCATACAGCATACCAATCATATCATCTCTCAAATTTGAATGAGAGGTTGATTCAACTTTGTCTTTTTCAAGTGGGATATAAATTTCACCATGACATGTCCAGTTTCTATATGTATTATCAAAACCATCCCACAAGCAATGTAGCATCACGTCTTCACGAGACTTGAAAAAACGATTTTTACATTTAACACAGGGACAACAAATTCTGGCTCCAATTTGTTTTTCCAAAAATGCAAAATTCAAGAAACTTTCAACTCCAGAAACATACCAGTTTTTGTCCATTTTTTAAAGCAATATTCTGCAAATTAATAAAAACGGGATTAGCAATAAAGTAAAAATTATACTTAAAAAATCCATTTCCAAACATTTCTGTTCCCCTTCAAATAATGATTTTATATTAACTTTTCATTACAACAATATACTTTATAATTTCTATCCAAGAATATGAAGAAGAATCAGGCAGATGCACATTACACACAAAAACATAAACACAGACACGTACAAACACCAATAAAGATTGACATTTCAATTCTTAAAGATACATTTCTTCATCAAATACTAAACTCTATTACTTTCAATAGCTGAACTGAACAAATCTCTTCAATCAAATCAACCAAACACATGCGTATCCACCTTTTTACAGTCCTTATATTACAAAAAATAACAAAATCCCAAGCATGCAGATGAGGAAAATTCAAATCAGCAACAAATAAAGGCATAATAAATTCTGATAAATCAAAGTTCTGAAGTATTTAATAACCGATTGTTACATAATATGTATTTAAACATAAAGTTCTGAAGTTCTGGAATCAATTTAAATACACAAGATTAGTCAAGCACCCTCTTTGACTTTTAGGAGTTTACATTTTGACATCTTTGGTGGAACTAATCAAAATGATGCATATATTCCCGGTGGATTTAATCAAATAGTGCACTCGGTATACATAAGACGGTCATTACATCACTACAAGAATATATATACTTGAATGTTCCCACTATGTGGTTGCATTTTTCTATTTTTTCTGGCCTTAAATGAGCAAGTTATCCGAATAATGTTTTCTTTACTAGAGACGAATGGGTTTCTTGTAATTTTTCTAATCCTTAAGGAGTGTGAATGTAATATACCTATTTGTGTTCATTCTTGGTTTTAACAAGGGGGTTTGGTTTTAAGAATTTCTTGTATATCTTTCAAGAAAAAGAGAGCAGCTTGACATTATTAGGTTGTGCTTCAATTTTTTTTTCTAGCTTCGGGAAGCATATTTGAGTTTGTAAAACTGAAAAAACCCCTGATCGTTAGAATTACTCACAATTTTCAAACACAGGAATTATTTAAATAATCACACGACAAGTACACACTACGTACCCTCTTATTAAACTGGGGTTGGACCAAATTACTAGGTTCGGGTTAGAATTACTCACAATTTTCAAGTTTGGGTAAGAATATTACAAAAACAATCATAATATTTCCTTTTGCATGTAAGACTTGGCAGAATGTGGGAAAAATCCTAATTGCCCCATGAAACTCTAAACAAAACAATATTCTACAAATCAAATGATGTAATTTAAGTATGAAAAACTTAGGGAGCTTCTTGCGGGAAAAAAAATCGATATTTTAGGGGTAGTAAATGCAATTTTGGGTAAAACAAATTAAGTCAAACCTGCAGTTTTCTAAGGTCCTAGATAGTGATTGAAGAAAATTACCAGACACATTCAAAACCTTGAACTTTAGGTCTTTTTCTTTGTAATTTCACGTAATGGAACATGAATATAGCAACAATGTCCCCTTCTAAAAGCAATCAATCAAACAAACTCACAAATATTTTGGGGTATTTTTCTTCGTAATTTCAAAATTCACCGAAAATCAACAAAAAATCAGTAAAAAAACAAACATACCTAGATGGAGAATGAAGAGTTGAAGCCACTAACATCCCGATTCTCCGCCTCCTCGCGCTCGATTTTCTTTTCCTTCTCCTTGAGACAAGCAATTCTTGTAGGGCTTGTTGGGAACACCATCGAAGGCCTCCGCCTTCAGCTCCATCATCGTAGACCTGTGTTGAAGCTCCGCCGTCGAAAACCTGCTCCTTTCTATTGCATTTGAGAAATTTCCAGCTGTAACGGGGAATGAGGGTTTGAGCTGAAATGGGATTTTTGGTGGGATTTTTTTCCTTTTTTCCGCGAATGGGATTTTTGGTGGGATTTTTTTCCTTTTTTCCGCGGTTGAATTTTGGGGGACAACTGGTGTTAGAAACTTTTTATGTCTTCGGGTACAACAAATGTTATACAATATAATATTAGTTTTGGCCTTTGGGAGATGCTTTTTGGCGTGAGTGGGTGTTGTATACAAATACAATATTAATATAAGTGTATAACATATTATATATAATGGGTGTGTTAAAATTTATGAATACTTTATAATGTACCGTGTATGGGTTAGAGTTATAAGCTTTGAGATATTTTTAAGTTTTGTTATATTTCATAAGACACAATATTAATATTTTTGATTTTTTTTTATTTTAGTATTAGTATTTTTGTTTTTTTTTTTTTTTTTAGTAAATTTAAAATATCCAATATATATTTAATATTTTCCTATGTTTTAGTTTTTAGTTAATTCAAATATATATTTTAAGTTTTGGAATTCAAAAAATTTTACCTTTTTTTAGTTTTAATCAAAATATCCAACAAATTTGATATATAAAAAATTCGAACATATATTCCTTTAATTAATAAAATAAATTATGATTTGAAATATAATAATACATTAATAATCCTCTCGGAAAAAAAATATATGATTTTGGAATTTGAAGAAAGTACTATATTTTGGATTGATACTAAATAATTGATGGAAATAAAAATAATGTGTCAAATCTTTATAAGACATTATCTAAAAATTTAATTATATTTTGTAGCAAAAAATATCAAAACTACGTAGTTTTGATATATTATTTACTACGATAGTGGTTTCGTAGTAAATAAATGTCCTATTTATTAATTATTCACTACGCACAATAAATCGTAGTAAGTAACTACTTTTTACTACGATCAAATGATCATAGTAAAAAAATTTGTAGTAACAAGCCATTTTTGTTGTAGTGAACTCTTGCACTATCCTCACAACTTTTGGGATGACCCCTTAACCCACTAGGAGATTAGTGGTAGAAGGAGTTCCGGGCTTAGGGAATCATGAACCCTGTGCTCACACTGACTGGATTGTGGGGCCTTGTAATCCCACCATCACCCGGAGGAAGAAGGGGTTACTGAAACTTCTAATTGCGCACTGTAATTGATTGCCTGATCACCTAATCACTTAAACGATGGAACTGTTGTACACTGTCGGAGAAAGGTTGGAGAATTGCCCTCACTCGCCGGGTAACTGATTAACTGAAACTGATTGTATTGTTAAATTGATTAGTTGTAATCTCGGGCGAGTTCTACTTTATTCTTGAACTTAATGTTGCTTTCTTTTATAAAATCTTACCCGAGATTATAGCTTACATGGTAATTGCGCTTATATTTATTAAACCCCTCACTCAGTCTTTCGTAGACTGACACCTCACATTTTCAAGTTTACAGGGTGCGAGCTAGGCGGGATTTGAGTCTAGTCCGGTCTTTATTTTCGGGTCTAGCACGGTTATTGTGCATTATTGATGCATATATGCATTGTTATGTCTCTTGGTACCTATGTTTTGACTTTTGGAAGTTTATATATATATGGGAATGATGCATATGAATATGCGACTGAATATATATCATTATGCTTTTGCTTTATCGTTATGCATGTTGGTAATTAATTGAAAGTTAGTCCCGCCTAGCCAGAGAGTCGTTTTTTTTTCATTTTCTCCCGTTCGCTATAGGCTTGATTCATGTATGGGTATTCGTTCCATATTTGGATTAAACTATAGTGTAGGGGATGTGGCTACCTAGAGTTTCGGGTGCTACAACGCAACCCTTCCATCGCCGGAGAAGGAGGTTAATGTGTGTAAGTATATTTTACGTTTAGTGTATTTTCTTGTTTGATTAGTCGAAGGAGCCCAGGATGGGACTAAGTACTCATACCCACCGAGTTTTGTATTTATGTTTAGTTAAGTTCGTGAAACGGGGATAGATTATTAATCAAGATAAAACATGAATCTTTTGAAAGTATGAGTTAAGATATGAAATGTTTTGATAAGATTTGTTACGATAAGTATGTTTTACTATGTTTGATATGTATGAATCCGTTAAGTTAAGTTTTGTCCCGTTTTGATAAGAGTCCCTATATATATGTATCACGGACAAAGTTTGGTGTGCAAACACTATCCATGAGTTCATGAACGATGTGTGCTGAATGTGCTTTGCTCTTATATATATATAGTGTGTGTGGGTAGCCCCTCACTCAGTCCGTGTGACTGATCCCTCTCCCCTTTGTTTTTAGTGTGTAGGTGTCGCGTGGAGTTCGAGCTAGGCGGTGTGTCGAGTCCTTGGAGTCTATCGAGTCCTTGTCTTGTTCGATGCATTTAATTTAATTTGAATTTTTTATAAGTATGAAATTTGATTATGTATGCAATGTTTATTATGTATATTAGATTTCGGGACAGGCTTCTAGGGACAGAATTGAACGCGTTTGTATTTATGATTTATGTTATATTCGGGATTAGGTATTTATGCTAGGTGAACCCATCACCTATTGATTGCTATTTATCATTGGAATGTATGAATGGCTTCCACATACGCATTCTGTTTTCGTGGGTTGTGTTTATTTGCAGGGTCTACGTTCCGCCTAGCTTAGGTGTGTGTCTGTCTGTCTTCCGTTCGCCTCTGCTTGGTTCATGTACGGGTTTCCCATCTCGTATGTGGATTAGGCTTAGGTGCGGGGGATGTGGTGGCCCACCGTGTTGGGTGCTACATCCTAAAGTGGTATCAGAGCTCTAGGTTGCACAACCTAAGATCAATGTCGTGTTGTGTCGGTTTAAGTGGAAAGACATAGGATAATGTGGCCATATACTTGCATTTGCATCGTGATTTGCTGTGATATGAATTTGGATTCTATAAGAATGCATTATGAACATGTTCTTAGGCTTGTTTCAATTCATGAACATTATGAACATGTTCTTAGGCTTATGAATGTGTTTATATTAGTTCATGATCATATTTAATAAATTCTAAGTTCAGAACACAGAATTAAACTTAAAAGGTAGCACTTTATGTGATTTTAATCATTAAACTAATTTGAAATAAATTATTCTATGCATTAATTTAATCAACTAGGATCATAAATATTTAAATAGATAGTCATATTATACCATATCTGACCCGGCTCAAAATTGTTTTAGCTGAGTTGGGGGTCTAGCTGGCAATATCGGGTCGACCAATCAAGAATTTGTATATGTGGGCTCTTATCGATCTGGAAACAACAACACACGTGAGCTCCAACTTGGGGGTCTTGGGGTTTTGCCCAAGGTTGGCTCTCTGAAGCTCAACTCAGTGGGGAATTCTTAGAGAGAGGAATACATATAGCTCAAGTCATTTGGGATTTTACATTTCTTGATGCAATGCATTTTTCTAATTGCTCTTACTTGATTTCATTACTTGCTATTCTCACGTACTAACCTGTGATACCCCGTCTTCTCGACAGTCCAGGTACGATGTCTCCGGAGAGTTTAATTCAGTAATTATGTGATTCGCATGCCTTACATGTCAATTTGCAATTTATTTTAGTTATGTGCGCATTAGATTTAATTAAAAGTACTTGGACCCAATCGTCCAATATTTGCAAATTAGGGACCTAATTATAATTAGGGCATTTGAGCCTTCGTGGCTACCTTGTGCTCGGGAATTCGAATGCGAATTCCAACCTTGTCATTAAGCTCGTTTCGGTGATTCGGACTCGATGAATTAACCCTTTTTATTTTCTAAAGCCGTTTGATAGCCCTACCGTTTTAAAATTCGATCCGTTTGGATCGAATCTTTGGCCTGACCCATTTCATCTCATAACCGACCCGTTTTAGCCCTTAAAGGGCTGAAAATATCAGCCCTTCTCCCTCATTTTTTTCACGTGAGACAAGGAAGAGGAAGAGAGGAAGAGACTTCAAGCCCTAACCCCATTCTTCAACCTCAAAGCTCAAGATCACCTTCATTCTTCACTTCTTCAACAAATCGAGGTAAGATTATGACTCCTTGCAACGTGAACTTTCATTCTATTTGATTGTTTATTCTTGAAACCTTACCTTGGTGATAAATGGAGAAGAACAAGAATAGTAACATTCTTGTGTATATTTGATCTCTTGATCTCATACTTGGATTAAATGCCCCAAGATTGATATATATTGTTTCTTTGAGCTTCTTTGTTGCATATTTGTATGAATTCTTGTTGTGGATTGAATATTTCTTAAAACATCATTGTTGGAGCTTGAGTGAGCTTTAATGGCAACTTGTTTTCTACCTTGTTTCATACCTTAACATTAAGATATTTGATAGAGCTTGTTTATATGAACTTGTGCCTTGATTTTCATTGCATTTGGTTGAGTTTTGAGGTGGTTTTGATCTTTTTTTGTTTCCTCCATTTTTAGCCCCTGTTTCTTCTTCTTTTCCTCCATGACCTCCAATTGAGATGATTTTTAGATATGTTCAACCTTTTTAAGTCTAGAACAATCTCCAATTGGAATCACCCCAAAATTCGTTCTAGATTATGAGTTATAATCGTTTTAATTTGGTGCCGCCACTTCGCCAAAATTCTACATTCGTTGAACTTCAAACTTCCGCCATTTTCGGATCCCATTCCTGAAACTCAAGATATTCCTGTTTTCGTACAGCTTGTCCGTGTCGAAAAACTGTCAGCATTGACCCAATTTCACTCGGAACCCCTTTTTGTGTTCTTATTCCGTTTTTCTCGCCACCTCCGAACTTATTCCTAAATTGTTTCAGCATGTTTATGTGTATGCAATTGTTCTTATATGCATTTTTATGTTGCTTGAGTAATGTAAATTAATTTTATGAATCGCATGTGCGCCTTGTTAGGTGATTAATTGTTGTTTTATGCATTGTTTGTACACATGAACTTATCCTTAACATGTTATATGATATTAAATGAGTATGTTGAGTGTGGTATGACTTCTCTTGCTTGGTATTGATTTGAATATGAGTCTTGCTTACGTGTTTGCATCTCTTAAGTGCTTATGCATATGTCGTGCGTATATGTGGTTCATCCTTGAGTCTAAGTCTTGCATTTTGTCTCCAGTTTGTTCAGGTGCACCCAGGGGGGTGTTTTGTTGGCCTTGTTGATTCCGTGGTGAATCAAGTGCTTGTCTTCGGCTCCATTTTATACTAGGTGAGGTTAGGTTATAGTTATACCCTAATGTAATGTGTCCGTTTTTGACTACATGTGACCTATAAGTCTTATATATATGTAAGTACATGCGAGGTATGTATTTTGATGGTTTTGTTATATGTTTGAAAATATGAACGCTATGTATGAGCCTATGTATGCTTAGTCTCGGTTTTGTTATGATTTTAAGGTAGGTATATGCGTGATATATACGTACGATATGATAACTACGATATGCATGAGTTATGTCTGTCTGTAGCGGGTTATGTTTATATTTATGTATGTTATGTATTGTAATTGGGCCCCGGAGCTATGAGCGAGGACACCTTAGATGGCATCGGGCCGTCGGGATTATCACTCCTTAGCATAGTCTCCATGTGTATGTTTAAAGGATGTACCCGAACCCACCAGGAGGTTGGTTGGGGGATGGAGTCCTGAGGGTTTGAGAAGCACTGAGCACTCCCCTCGTCTGTCTGGATAGCTAGGGTCGCGCAACCCTTCCATCACTGGAGAAGGAGGTTATTATCTAAGTATGTTATGTTTTAATTTGATTTGCTACGCATGATTAGTATGAGGAACCCAAGATGGGATCAGGTACTCGTACCCACCGAGTTATGTATGTATGTATGTTATGTTAAAGTTCGTGAAACGGGGGTAGATTCTTAAATTAAGATAAAATTTGGTATATATTAACCTAATAAAATATGCTTTGATGTGTGTTCTAAGTCTGCCTGAATTGGAACGTACGTTTTGTTATTTGTTTAAGTTAAGTTTTGTTTGTCTGTACGACAAGTCATCCTATATATATATTATCACGAGCAAATATCTTGGCATGTAAAAACTAATCCCGGATTCACGAACATTTGATTTGAATGTGTTGTCCTACTTTATGTATATAGCGTGTGTGTGTTGCCCCTCACTCAGTCAGTGTGACTGACCGCTCCCTCTTACTTTTTAGTGTGCAGGTGTTGCGTGGAGTTCGAGCTAGGCGGAGTCTGTCGTGTCTTTTGTTTTATTCCGTTCTGTTGCATTTCATATGATTCGATTTATGTATAACAATGATTATAAGTTATGTGTATGTTGTTTCTTTTATGTATATGATATTTTCGGGACAGGTTTCTAGGAAGCAGATAGAACCCATTACCTGCTTTTGTTGTTTTGAATTTTTGTATGGCATAATCACGTTTCCGAATATTTGACATGTATTGGGTGTGCAGGGTCTACATTCTGCCTACCTTCGGTTTTTTTTTGTTTTTCTTGTCTCCGTTCGCTGTGACTTGGTGCGTGTGCGGACTTCCCATTTCGTACACGTGTCGGGTCATAGTGCGGGGGTGTGGTGCTCCACAGCATGGGGTGCTACATAACCAGCATGCATAAATCTATGTTGTAGTTGTTGAGAATTTCAGGATGCCACCACGTAGACAAGATTTTGGTCAACCATCACATCGACATCATTACAATCAAGGGCAAAATCACGCCGAGATGTAACTGATGGCAACCTTATATCGAGACTTTAGGACCTTTAATGCTCCCCATTTTAGAGAAGGCAATGATATCTGAGCCGAAGAGTGGCACTCCAAAATCGAGAGAATTTTTGATGTATGGCCGTGCAACTCTCAAAATATTGCTCTCCTCGCCATATTACTTTTACAAGGACAAGCGAGACAAAGGTGGAAGAGAGTTTCCCCATAAATTGAAGCAACGAATGAAGGATTGACATGGGATACCTTCGTTCAAGAGTTTAGGAGAAGGTACTCACTGGCCATTCTACGAGGTCGAAGATTTGAGGAGTTTCGTACCCTAGAACAAGGAGATAGAATGGCCATGGAATACATTGAAGAGTTCGAGAGATTAGGCAACTATGTGCCTTATGTCATGAATGATGAGAAGATGAAGACTTGGTATTTCGTGGAAGGACTTCGGGATGAGTTAAAGGAGGCCTTAATTGCGGAGAATACGAGCACGTAGGATAAAGCTATAACAAAAGCTTTACGGGTCGAAAATCGAAGATTAACTAGGAGCAAGGAAAGAGAAGTAATGGAACCGAGAGATGAATTGGGAATTTGCTCGAATCTACAAGTAGAAGAAAGATTCCATCAACATGGAACTCGAGCTAAGAAGGTCCGTGGGAAAAAGCATAAGACCGGGGATTATCCGAAATCAAAGAGAGAGTCCCGATCATACACCTATTGTGGGGGAGACAACCATACTTGTGAGGCGTGCCGGGATAGGTTGAAGAGATGCTACGCGTGCGGATCATCGGAACATATGGTTTCTGACTGTGAGCAATCGAGAGCTAACAAGCAAAGGATGTATGAGTAAAAGCTCCAATTTGGAAACCGACATGAACCCGAGGATGGAGGTAATTGCATATATGGCATGTACATCCATAACAAATTTTAAATTTTACACTTATTTAATTGTTGTGCTATAATTGTTATTTATAACATCCTTGAATGCTTGAGTGGGAGCTATGTGATGCATTCCATCGGTATTATAACCCAATATGCATATTCAGTGTTTGCTTGCTAGGATGTCATTTCTTTCAACCTTCAAGTTTTGTGTCTTACGAAGTTGGAAGAGATGGTTAGAGTAAGAGTTGAAATTGAGGACTCTCTTTTGAGAGTGGGTTGAAGATTTGGATTTGGGGTACACCTTGAAGGAAGGTTAATTTCCAAGAAGGATTATTCTACCGGGCATAGGACATGATTTATTGAGAATCTAGGTTCGAGAGATAATAATGGTGCCAGAATTCATCCTTGACAAACAAAGGAGGAAAAGTATCAAGGAGTTCCACTAAAGGCATAAATTACACAAACCCAACGTGGGCTCAACTCGGGACTAGGAGACAAACCTGATTAACAAAATTGCGATGGCATGGTGAATGACTTTCTACTTAACCGTGCCTTTGGAGAAGAGAATTTGAAGCAGGTTGTTAGGAGGCCTCGTTTGGATTTCATGGGGCTCTAGAATTTCTAAAGAAGAAGAGTGCTAGCCAGGGAAAATAATTTCCACGCCCGAAGGAATTTTCGTGGGGATTGATTATAATCTTGGAGCGAGGCAAATTCTTGGAAGTTCCTATGAGACACATATGGGGTAAAGGGATTCGGGGTTATGGGAGCGATGATGAGGTACCGAACTCACAAATTGTATGAGGAATCATAGTGATTAACCGAAGTCTGAAAATTTAAAGTTCTAGGGGATTGTGAACAAGACCAAGAGAACGTTTAAGAGAGAGAGAGAATTTGAAGAACTATCAAAATCAAACATCAATCGTAGGATGAAGATTGGGTTAGAAGAATCCCGAGGATGGGTAATAACTACGGGATCAAATTCACCACAAAAGATACGTTGAGAATTTCAGGGCATAAATATGGGAAAGGAGACCTCGGTTTTGATCAAATCAACATACCATGAGACCTCCCAAATCGGTGAACGGTACACTAAAACATACATATCACGTGCATCATGCATCTTTAGTTTTGTCTTGTGTTTTGAGTGTTCGAAAGTGTTGCTTCGGCAACATGAGGGTCGCGCTTTTCAACAATTCCACAAGCCTCTTTAAAGAGTCAGTGATGTATGAAGAGGGTTCGGATGTTAGACACTTCGGACCTTAGATCGTGGATAAGAAAGAGATTCGGTTTGAGCTTGGTTTTGTAGGCGGCGTGGGTTGTAGCTACGCCCCTCGTGAGAACACCGAGCTCGAGAGTTGACTCAAATGAACTCAAACGGTGAGAGTTTAATCTATTTTAGACCCTCTTTATTGTGCTAGTCGATCGAGCAATTCAAATGACTAGATCGATTTAGAGATTCAAACCCGTTATGCTTGAAGACCTTTCTCGAGCTAACCCTCGTCGGGACATCATGAACCTCGAACTTGGGTGAATACGGAAAGTCGTTCGAGCTTGATACTCGAGCAGACGAACCTGGGGACCAGGTTCTCTTAAGGGGGGGAGTTTGTGACACCCCGTCTTCTCGGCAATCCAGGTATTAGGTCTTGGGAGAATTTAATTCAGTAATTATGTGATTCGCATGCCTTACATGTTAGTTTGTATTTTATTTCAAGTATGTGCGCAATAGAATTTAATTAAATTTACTTGGACTCAATCGTCCAATATTTGCAAATTAGGAACCTAATTCTAATTAGGATGTTTTTAGCCTCGTGGCTACCTTGAGCTCGGAAATTTGAATTCGAATTCTAACCTTGTCATTGAGTTCGTTTCGGTGATTCGGATTAAATGAAATTAACCTTTTATTTTTCTAAAGCCATTTGATCACCCTACCGTTTTAAAATCCGAGCCGAATGGACAGGATACCGTTTGTGTGGCACCCATACACGTGGAGATGTCACACCCCCACACTATAGGTAAATCCACATACGAAACGGGTAATCCGTACATGAACTAACCTACAGCGAACGGGGTGACAATGCAATGGAATGACAAGCTAGGCGGGACTAACTCACACATGCAACATAATTAAGCGTAAGCATAATCGATTTACTTGCAAATATAACTATTAAAACATGTTATATCTTGGATCATCTGTTCGATAACTTATATACTAGTTCACATATCAATACATTATCATCTCCGAATACATAACAATTAACTTTAACAATAATATCGTATGCAATGATAAATAAACAAATAAATGCACCTTGCCTGACTCGACTAAACAGACTGGACTTGACTCGATTCCCGCCTAGCGTGCACCTACAATATCCTGAAAGGTGGAGGCTTCAGTCTGTGAAGACCGAGTGAGGGGTTTAAATAATATTAGCGCATATAACATGTAAGTTATATTCTCGGGTAAAGTGTTAGAAAAGATAAATGTATAAATTTAATAATGAGTACCCTTCGTCCGAGAATACAACTATCAATATTAAATACTTGTTCATTTCATGCATTCAATACATGGCCCCGGCGAGTGAGGGCAGTCTCCAACCTTACTCCAATGTACACGAAACATGCTTGCATTGTTAACTAATAGGTGACCACGTAATTCAATTATCGTGTAATCGTGCGATAGTGTAATGAAGTAACACATTCATGGAATGGAAATCATGCAATAACCCGAGGACAATCCGTGTTGTCGGACCCGTCCCCAGTCTCCTTCTCCCTCCAATGATGGGAAGGTAGCTAGCCTTCACCATCCACGACGTGTTGAGCAGAGGGTACATGAATCCCTAAGCCCGGAACTCCTTCCTCCACTAATCTCCTAGCGGATTCAGGGGTCATCCCAATGTGGTGAGGATAGCGCCAGAGTTACCCATAAGCCCTTGCTTTCCCGGTTGGCTCAACCCACTAACCTCGGGCCCAACGTGAACGGTCATGCTACTCGCCTAAAACATGCATGATACATGGCTTGCTTGCTTGCTTGCTTTTCATGAACATGACTTGCTTGAAATGATAAGTGATTTCATTCAATATTACAGATATAATTACCTTTTGGCCGAAAGATCACATAAGGGGTATACGGGTTCTATATAACTAGCAATTAAACCTCACCTGATAGGTGACACAACGACTCGTGAATGCGTGAACGTGCTCATTGACCACAATCTTCGCCCTGGAGAAGAACTGGATAAGAAAACAGGACATACGAGCATTCATGAGACAATACTCGACAATGGTACCAAATTTGACGCACAGCACGATCACATAACGAGATATCGTGCAATGAACAATGTAGCATGTAAATATCATGTTTTGGCCTGTAATCAACCATATAATAACAATTTGGGGTCAAATAACTCATTGGAATTAAATCTCAAAATTCCATTTTTATGCAGAATGTTTCTACCTCTCCAGAGGCCTGGGAACGGCCGTTCCAGCCCTTAGTTCAAAATGGGAAGGGTTGTTCCCGTCCTCGCCGCCATGCACACAATTCAAATATATGGGAACGGCCGTTCCCCAAATACAAAGGGAACGGGAAGGGCCCGTCCCGTTACGCAGAAGATACAGAACAGAGCAACAGAAACAGGGGAAGCACGAACCCATCACCCAATCTCCCTAAACACTTATAATTCACTCTCATATGTTATAATCCATGAAAGGAAACATACATATATACTTGGAGTGCAATAAATGCCTATATAAACACTTGTTTCATGCCTTGATCATCACAATCATCAATTCAAGCTCATATCTCAACTCAGCACATAACTCCACAATCTTCAAGATTTATACATGAAATTCAAGGCTAGAGCTTAGAATCATGCTTTTAACAACTAAAACATAAGTTATTACATCAAGATCATAACCCTAGCTTCAAGCTCTAATTCAAGAATTCACATATATAATCATATATGTACCTTGAAATAAAATTAAACGGAAGAAGATGATGGAAATGGAAGATGGAGCTTCAAACTCCAAACTTTCTTGGAAAAACTTGATTAATTTGATGACATCTCTTCTTCCCTTCTTGATGTTTTTGGTTCGGTGAAAAGGAAGCAAATAGAGATGAATTTGATGAAAATGAAATGAAGTTTGTGGAAGGGATGCATATACCGTGATATATTTTGGCAAAATGTTATATTTGTGACTAAATCCTCCAAGGTCATAAGTTATGCAATCAAGTACAAAAAGTTTGGAATTGAGCAATTAGGTCCAATAATGTTTCCATGCAATTTGGTCCTTTAATTTGAATAGATGTCAATTAAGGCCAAATAAACAATTAAAACAAGCTGGACAATTAATTCATGTAACAATTGAATTCAAGCTATAAAATAATTCTCAATTGACATGTTTTCATATATTTTCACGTAATCATGTTGAAATACAATTTATAAAAATTAATACAACACGTATGAATTGAATAAACGAAAATAATAAAATGAAACCATAGCACTCGGAACTCACACGTGTCAAGCGTACCTGACTATCTGAAAATTAGGGCGTTACAATTCTCTCCCCCTTAAGAGAATCCGTCCTCGTATTCATTATCCTGAATTCCTGGAATTTAATTGGCCCTTATGTGTTCATCCCACGCGGGTTAGCTACTCCCCGTCAGGAATTAGTTCGAAAGAGGTCTTCACCCCACAAAGGTCCTCCGATGTTGTGCAATCACGACCTTCAACTTTGCAGAGCCTAAACACTCGGAAGAAAATCTATCCTTCCACTAGCACGGTTTAAACAAGTAGCAGGTGATAATGAGAGTGCCCCGTCTCTCAAACAAGAACAAGAGCACCCCGTCTCTTGATAAGCAACGAGAGAACCCCGTCCCTCGAACAACCTTAAGAGAATCCCCGTCTCTCAAGCACACAAAATAGCATTCAAACAAACAATTAAATAAGCATTTCGTAATTATCACATAAGAAGCAAATAGAAAATAGCAATTATGTCAATTCATTGCTCACATAAAACAAATTAATAGTGAACAAGAAATCATATACAGTAATAATAAAATAAATGATGCACGTGGTATGTATGTTCAAGTGTACCGTTCACCGGAGATCGAATTTCTTGCATTTGTGATAATTTGGTTCAATACTTGATCCTTTGGTTGAGATTTCTTCTCCCCATGCTATCATACCTCAAATGCTTGATGTATATAACCTTGCAACCGAAGTTTTCATCCCTGATCTATTACCTCCTCGTCCCTTAGAACACCTGTTCCTGAAATTTCTTAAAGCGCTTACCTTTTTAACTTCATCTTCCGAATTATCTCGTCTTTTATGTCATCCTGGTTCCACATTTCAATTCTTTCCGGTTTCCTCAGCCTTGCTATTCTTTTCTAACAAAATCCGTAAATCATTGTCACCGTCATATTTTCTATGCCGCCTTCACTATCAAATTTGCCGGTTGAACCCTTCTTAACCTGTCTCATACACTTACTTCCTGGACCCTTCCTTGTAAAATTTCTCGTCTTTGATCAAAGTATGCTTAATCATCCCATGGAAATGACCGTTTCTTCCATTTCCACTACCAACAACAAACTCCAAATATTAGCCGAACTGATCTCTTTTTTTTTTTTACCATGTCAAATGATATCCCGAGACTTCAAGAGGATCATAAACGGTAGCGCCTACCTTCCGAGAACAGTAATAAAACAAAGGTACTGTCGACGATGGAACTTTTCTTTGTGTAAGGAAGATAAAAGATTGAAGGCATTGAAAATTCTTTCACATAGTTTTGATAAAGAGCTCTAGTCAGAATCGACTTCCTTGGAATTCCAACTCTCACAAGTAAGGTCTAACCTTCGACTTTAATTGTTTCTTGACCGGCTCTCCCCCTTAAGAAAATAAAAGTTTTCTAATTCCTTGAGCTCGTTTACCACTCCTTAATTTCTCCAACTATATCGCCAATCTGATTTGAAGCAAGAAAAGTTCATTCTCATACACCTCTGCATCTCCAAGATGCTTACTAATTTCTGAAGGTCGAAGAAACCACGGAACATTTATCTGCTTGGACTTATCAGCATTTTCCCCCGGATCCCAATAATTTTTTCAATAATACTTGAACGTAGATTCCTACCAATCTCTTGATTCACTATAATCTTGGTTGAGGCGAGGATTTAAGAAAATGCCTATTGACAATAAATACTAAATAATGCATGCCGGTTAAAATGTTAATGCACATATTACACTTACAAACAATTTAGAATGCAACACGTTGGAACAATTATATTAATTTAAAGATGTAGCACCCGAGCGCAAGGTACCTCATCCCCCGCACCGAGACCCGACCTGAATATGAAATGGACAATCCATACCCGAGCTAAAGTACGGCGAACGGGGACACACACACTCGCTAAGCTAGGCGGGAGCTAACTTTCTCAACCAAAGAAACATTACAATAGAAATAATACCGGTGCGGAAGCAAAGTACATTCATAAATAAGAAGGTAAGCAAAGAGTAACGGGTTCAACTAACATATATACCTAATCCCGAAATTTAATAAAATCATAAAACATCAATTACGGATTCTTTCTGTTCCTATAAGCTTATTCGGAATTCATGATGGTAGCAACAATCAATACAAATCATATATTCTTCATAATTTAAACAAATCATGATACACTATGCATAAGAACTGACTCTGACTTGACCGAAAGACTTAACAAACTCGACTTCCCGCCTAGCACTCCAAATCTGCAAGAAAACTGAAAATAAACCGGGTTCAGTCTATAGGAGACTGATGGGTATAAAATGAGGCATAAGTATAGTATAAGATGATATTTAAACATTCACATGCAAGTTATAATCCCAAGTGAGGTTTTCGAAGTATTTCCCAAGTGGGCGAGAGAAATAATCATCAAAAGGGATTATAACATTCATTTTCATTCTTTAGGTCTATCGTAGCCCGACGAGTAGGCGTGCATTATCTCCAACCAACACCTTGTGTAGTTCATTAAACATTCATTCATTCTTTCTTTCTTTCATGCATTACATTCTTTCGTGCACATTCATGAACATTTACACCTTCTTCCTCCGGGTTGGTGGTGGGTTTGCAAGGCCCGACCACCCATTCATTGACCAAAAGGGGAACATGACTCCCCAAATGGCACTCAGCGTCCATTCCCTGCTAACTCCTAATGAGGTCCGGTTACGCCGTTCATTAGTTGGAACTAGTGTGAGGGATCACCGTCGGCCCATGCCTCCCCGGATAACCACTCACACCAAGTCCCTGGGCCCCATTCTGTGCATTCATTCATTCTTTCTCGCCAAAACATTTGGTAGGGTTCATAAAATAAGGGCTTTACGTTGCAAATATTTACTCTTGAAACAACTCTATATACATATATTAATGTTTGGTCGAAATCTTTGCACATTGAAAGTATATAGGGTTGTTTAACTGAATAGTAGAGAAACCCACCTGTCCTTAGCTTACCAACCAACACTAAGAAGAAACAAGAGGACTCGGAAGTGTCCTAAGAACCCGGCAAGTCTACGCCTTGGAGAAAACTGTACAAAGGACAATAGAGGGTACACGTAAGACTCAAGACTCCAAATGAACCATATATGTTGCATAAAATGCAATGAATAGGATATGAAAGTACAAGATATGATATCATGTCATAGAAACATTCTTGTGCACAATTAATGTCTTAAAGACATGATCATGACTTTCATTTCTATACCACATAAATCTAAGAAATTCAAATAATGATCATCACACGTAGTATAACATGTAAACACTTCATATGAATCATTAAAAGAAGCACAACATCATTTGGGGTTCAAACATGAAGCATCATTGCGTGTATGTACTATATTGGAGCAAGGAAGGCATATTGAGCCATAAACTATATACGGCAAGTATAACATAGGTTATGAAGGCACAAGAGGTGATATTATGTCAAGGAATCGTTCATGTGCACGATTAATACCTTTAAGGAATATAACCAAGCAATTCATTCATTATAAGTGGCGTTTATATCCATTCGAGCTCGTAACTTTCACATTCTATATTAAGTCAATCCATGAATTTCATATAATGATCATAACATATGCTTTAACATGTATACATTTCATATGAATCATAAAAGAAGAGATAAATACGCAATTAGGGTTCATATTGATAGTAACGATCCATGCATGCGCATATTGGAACAACGAAGACACGTTGAGGCATAACTCGTAAAATATTCCACGAAAAATCATAAAATTTCATAACAATCAATATAGTACATGTTAGCATAGCAAAGAAGTCGTAAAAGAGGTGGAGGAAGGTCAAACAAGCGAAGAAAAATAAGAAGAAACGAAATCGGAGTAACAAAAATTGGCAGGGCAGAGTCCACCCCCCATGGATTTTTCCAAAGGGAAAAATCCACCCCTATGGATTCTGGTCAGACACCTACTGACCCAATTCCACCCCCTTGGATTTGGCTCAGTAGCTAAAAAAACTCAGCAACAGGGCAAGTATGAAAGGGAAAGGTATGGATGCATGTAACCAACTCAAAACTTGACCAAAGGCATATAATTTCATGCTATAAACTCATACATACATGCTTGATCACATTTAAACACCAAAAGCTCAAAGAAAGCAACAAAGATTCAAACACTATAACCATTCTTCAGCTCCATTAATGGCAATCCAATAAATCCTCAACTACCAAGTAAAATAAGTCCATACAATCATAAATACATGTCTTGTGATCACCTAACACTCATGAGTATCAAAGAAAACTAAAGAGAACCAAGTTAATTCATCAAAATGCAAGAACCCTTCACTATTCATCATCTTCATCATACCCCAATCAAACCTTGGTGAAATCATGCAAATCCTAACTTAAAATGACCACAAGGAGAAATACATCACAAAAATGAGTTTACCTTCAAGAAATGATGGAAGATGGTGAAGAGATGAGCTCAAAATCTCAAAGGGTGAAAGTACTCTTCTTTCCTTTTCCTCTTCTCTTCTTTTCCTCCTTTTTGGCTAATATTTCTTGTGTGAGAGAGAGGGATTTCGGTTGGGGCTGAGTAAGGGAGAGAGAGAGATGTATGAAGTTGATATAGGTCAAGGGTTTAGGGCTTAGGTGCGTTAGGGTAGGTCCGTAGCTTGGGAAAAGTCAAGAATTGTCTTCTTAAGCGCAAAGTGCTCGTTCCGGTTGAAATTTGGGGATCCAAATGATCTTATAACAATATGAGGTTTGTTCCATCGGATCCGAATCATCGATATGAGTCTAATGGAGGTGACAGAACTGGATTCCGAGTTCCCGAGCTCAAGATACCACGTACGGAACCAATGGTGCGCTAATTGCTCGTTAGCCCCCGTTTTGGTTCCAAAACTCAAAATAAATTCCAAACTCAAACAAAAGAATCCAGAAACATAAAACGAGCAAAAAATATATGATCATAATACTCATAATTCACTCATACCAAGTTTTCACGAAAAACAAAAATCAAATCGAATAGAAACGACACTCAAACTCAAACACAATCACATAGGCATAAACCTTTCAAGAATTCATTTTCAAAATTAAACTAATAAGAGAAATAATAGTTGTAATTATACAAGATTAATTTAATTGCACATATTGATAAACATATACGTCATACTTGAATAACGGAAAAACTAGGGCGTTACAAAAGATATGCGTATAAATAGAGAAATTTAAATAAAATAATTTACCTAAGTTAAACACGTGCTTAGCACGTCAAGTATGCAATCTTGAATAACAACTATGGCAACATATATATATACGAGCGGCTATTAATTAATATGTATAATGCACGTGCTTATGAATGCATTGAACCTGTCACTGTAGTAGGGTAATTTTAACCCGGCACCTCTCTTTGATTGTTGTATTATAACTTGTCTCGGATTGTTGATTGTTTCTTGTTTACCCACGATCTTCTAAATCTTCAAATTCCTTGGTAAGACTTTCTATAGCTTTAGGCTCCGAAGTTGTACTTCTTGGTTTCAATTGCTTCCACTCTCATGTCGTCGTTATCTCGGTATTTCTCAAGAATTAATTCCCCAACGGTGGTCCTGGTGTTCACTCTAGTTGTTATTTTACTCTTCTTTATGGTTTCCATTTGTTGCTCCATATCTTCCAATTCAACCATATCATAGTTGATAATCTTTAAAGCCACTTCATCATTGATTCCTCGAGAATCGCCTCTTCCTTTTTGCTAGAATTCCCGGCCTAAGCATCTTCGAATTTTTTTTTTCCAACTTCGCGAATCGTGTAAAAGAGTTCCACGCTGGATTTCTCTTTTCCAGATCCCATCACTTAATTTTCAACTCGATAGGGAAGATAATGATTCTTCAAGGCTTCTATAAATTTTCGGATTTTATCCTTCCCAAGTTGAAGAAAAGAACTTGTTGTATACTGGAGTTGTCACGCAAATTATCCATGGTTTGATATTATTTCCACAACCTGTAACTCACCATTTTCTTTGAAATATAAATGCATATGGGTAAGGTATGCTCGTGTCACGCAATTGTCACCAAAACAAAACTTAAATGCAAAAGCAACAATTAATTCAATAAAACTGATGATTAACACATGGAACATATAATTCTTCAAGTAGTGTAGGCTCAATTAACCGACAATTATGGACAAGAAGCAATGCAATGCTCAAATTATCACATAATTCAAGTACATCAAGAAATTCAAGTAGGTCAAGAAATTCAAATAATATGCAAGACTCTCAAATTAACAGTTAATTCCTATGCCGTACGACCTAAACTTGACACGACACGACACTAGAACCTCGGTTTTGCAACCGGGCTCTGATACCACCTAAGATGTGGTACCCCTACACGTGGACATGCCATACCCCCGCACTATAGGTCAATCCACATAGGAAACGGGTAATCCGTACATAAACTAACCTATAGCGAACGGGGTGACAATGCAATTGAATGAGTAGCTAGGTGGGACTAACTCACACATGCAACATAATAAAGCAGAAGCATAATCAATTTACTTACAAATATAACTTTTAAAACAAGCTATATCTTGGGTCATCTGTTCGATAACTTATATACTAGTACACATATCAATACATTATCATCTCCGAATACATAACAATTAACTTTAACAACAATATCGTACGCAATGATAAATAAACAAATAAATGCACTGTGCTTGACTCGACTACATAGACTGGACTTGACTCGATTCCCGCCTAGCGTGCACCTGCAATATCCTGAAAGGTGGAGGCATCAGTCTGTGAAAACCGAGTGAGGGGTTTAAATAATATTAGCGCAGATAACATGCAAGCTATATTCTCGGGTAAAGTGTTAGAAAAGATAAATGTATAAGTTTAATAATGAGTACCCTTCGCCCGAGAATACAACTATCAATATTAAATACTTGTTCATTTCATGCATTCAATACATGGCCCCGGCGAGTGAGGGCAGTCTCCAACCTTACTCCAAATGTACACGAAACATACTTGCATTATTAACTAATAGGATACCACACAATTCAATTATCGTGCAATCGTGCGATAGTGTAATCAAGTAAAACATTCATGGAATGGAAATCATGCAATAACCCGAGGACAATCCGTGGTGCCGGACCCGTCCCCAGTCTCGTTCTCCCTCCAATGATAGGAAGGTAGCTAGCCTTCACCATCCACGACGTGTTGAATAGAGGGTACATGAATCCCTAAGCCCGGAACTCCTTCCTCCACTAATCTCCTAGCGGATTCAGGGGTCATCCCAATATGGTGAGGATAGCATCAGAGTTACCCGTCAGCCCTTGCTTTCACGGTTGGCTCAGGCCACTACCCTCGGGCCCAACGTGAATGGTCATGCTACTCGCCTAAAACAAGCACGATACATGGCATGCATGAACATGACTTCCTTGAAATGATAAGTGATTTCATTCAATATTATAGATATAATTACCTTTTGGCCGAAAGATCACATAAGGGGTATACGGGTTCTATATAACTAGCAATTAAACCTCACCTGACTGGCGACACAACGACTCGTGAATGCGTGAACGTGGTCATTGACCACAATCTCCGCCCTGGAGAAGAACTGTACAAGAAAACAGAACATACGAGCATTCGTGAGATAATACTCGACAATGGTACCAAATATGACGCACGGCACGATCAAATAACGAGATATCGTGCAATGAACAATATAGCATGTAAATATCATGTTTTGGCATGTAATCAACCATATAATAACAATTTGGGGTCAAATAACTCATTGGAATTAAATCTCAAAATTCCATTTTTATGCAAAATGTTTCTACCTCTCCAGAGGCCTGGGAACGGCCGTTCCAGCCCTTAGTTCAAAATGGGAAGGGCCGTTCCCGTCCTCGCCGCCATGCACACAATTCAAATATAAGGGAATGGTCATTCCCCAAATGCAAAGGGAATGGGAAGGTCCGTTCCCGTTACGCAGAAGATACAAAACAGAGCAGCAGAAACAGGGGAAGCACGAACCCATCACCCAATCTCCCCAAACACTTATAATTCACTCTCATATGTTATAATCCATGAAAGGAAACATACATATATACTTGGAGTGCAATAAATCCCAATATAAACACTTGTTTCATGCCTTGATCATCACAATCATCAATTTAAGCTCATATCTCAACTCAGCACATAACTCCACAATCTTCAAGATTTATACATGAAATTCAAGGCTAAAGCTTAGAATCGTGCTTTTAACAACTAAAACATAAGTTATTACATCAAGATCATAACCCTATCTTCAAGCTCTAATTTAAGAATTCACAAATATAATCATATATGTACCTTGAAATAAAATTAAATGGAATAAGATGATGGAAATGGAAGATGGAGCTTCAAACTCCTAACTTTCTTGGAAAAACTTGATCCATTTGATGACATCTCTTCTTCCCTTTTTGATGTTTTTGGTTCGGCAAAAAGGAAGCAATTATGGAGATGAATTTGATGAAAATGAAATCAAGTTTGTGGAAGGGATGGATGTACCGTGATATATTTTGGCAAAATGTTATATTTGTGACTAAATCCTCCAAGTTCATAAGTTATGCAATAAAGTACAAAAAGTTTGGAATTGAGTAATTAGGTCCATTAATGTTTCCATGCAATTTGGTCCTTTAATTTGAATAGATGTCAATTAAGGCCAAATAAACAATTAAAACAAGTTGGACAATTAATTCATGTAACAATTGAATTCAAGCTATGAAATAATTCTCAATTGACACGTTTTCACATATTTTTACGTAATCATGTTGAAATACAATTTATAAAAATTAATACAACACGTATGAATTGAATAAACGAAAATAATAAAATGAAACCCTAGCACTCGAAACTCACACGTGTCAAGCGTACCTGACTATCTGAAAATTGGGACGTTACAGTTTGACCCTACCCGTTTTCTTGTAACCCGACCCTTTTATACATTGAAATGAACTGAAAACCAGCTCAATTCATCCCCCCACATCATCACGTTAGAAGCAAGCAAGAAGAGAGAAAGAAGAAGCTCCCAAGCCCCAACCCTTTGAGCTCAAGTTCTGACTTCATCCTTCGTCTGATCAGCGACCCAAGGTAAGCAATATGACCTTCTCATTACGTGCTTCATCTCCTTCCGATTGAATTCCGTTTTTCTTACTCATTTCCTTGACTTTGGTGAAGATGATGAATAGTGTAGATTTTGTGCTTTGGGTGTTCGGGCTCGTTTCGGAGTTCTATTTGTGCTCTAATGTGTTCTATATGTGTTTTTTGATTTATATGTTTGTTTTGTGTCATTCGTTGGGGTTTAGGATGGTTATTAGGGAGGTTGGAAACCTCCCCGCTCAGTTGCCACCATGGCCGAGAAGCTCGGTCGCAGCCGCGACCATTTTTGGCCTAAATAGTGTCGCGACCACGACACTCTTGCAGGAGAGGTTCTGTTTTGCCTTCGAGGCCGCGATCGGTTTTTAGTACAATTTTGTTGCTGCCGCGACGCCCTCATACGTACTCCATTTTGCCTTATTTGTGGATTTTAGAAACCTTTTTAAGTTTAGAACATTCTTTGGAATCACCTTAACATTCTTTCTAGATTGTGAGTTATAACCGTTTTAATTTGGTGTCGCCATTTCGCCGAGATTCTGCACTCGTTCAACTTCAAACCTACGCCATTTTCGCTTCGCTTTGAACCATGATTCGAGCCACCTACCATTTGAAATATGATTGTGTCTAGTTTCATTTCCAAGAAATAAAACTTAATTCCCATTTCTCAAACTCATGTTATGATCGTTTTTCTACAGCTTGTCCATTTCGGAAATTTCCAGCTTTTACCCGTTTTGCCTCGTAACCTTCCTTGTGCTTTTCTTCCGCTTTTCTTTCACCTTTTCACTTCCGAACTTGATCCTAACTTTGTGTATCATGTTTATGTGTATATATTTGTTCTTTTTATGCATTTTACGTTTCTTAAGTAATTTGTCTTGTTTGCACGAATCGCATATGCACCTTGTTAGATGTTTAGATGCTTCATTACGCATTAATTGTACACATGAACATGCTTTATTACATAATATGAATTTGTTAAGCTATGATATGTGTGTTTTTGCACGTCTTGCATGAATTTGATACGTGTATGAGCTTTGACTAAGTATTTGCATCTCTTACGTGACTAAGCATATGTTGTGCGTCTATATGGTTCATCCTCGAGTCTGAGTCTTGTATTTTGTCTTCAGTTTGTCTAGGTGCACCCGGGGTGGTGTTTGGTGATCCGAGTTGATTCCGGGGTGAATCATTTATCTCGTTCTTGGCCACGTCGGTGTAAGGTGAGATTATGATAAGAATGATGGAAGCCTTGATCCGGATGAAACTAATCAACCAGAAGGTTATCTTCACGAGGGAGAAAAAGCAATCAACATAAAATAAAATCTAAGTGGGTCATTTACAAGATCTCGGGCTAAGAAGATTTAAGACCAAGTTGAAAGTTTGCTGATCCAAACTAATAAAGTGGGCTTTTAAAATTCGAGTGAAAAGGCTTTCAATATTTTCATTGCTGATTATTAAGACATTTAAGTTTCATTTGCGTATTTTTCGGCCTATCTTATTATATTGCTATGTTGGGCTTTTATTTTTAAGGTTTGTAAATAATTTTGGTCATGTTTTACCCAAGTTATTTAGGGTTCTTTAGAGAGTGTATGGATTTCAGTGTCCCTTAGTATTCCATACATCTTCTCTTATATTTAGGAGTGTATGATACTTTGTAATAAATAACCAAAAATGTAGATTTTCAATTGAGAGACTTTTCCCCAACTTGTTCTTCTTAGAACATGATGAAAACTCAAGTGCAATCACTTGAAATTTCAACTTTGACAATATTAGTTTCCGGTTCTTTATAGCCACGGGGTCAATATTCCCTTTAATAGTATTGGTTTCTTGCTCGCATAGCAATGGGGTCAATATTCGCTTGATAATATTGGTTTCTTGCTCGTATAGCAATGGGGTCAATATTCCCTTTAATTTTCTTACTCTTATAGCAACGGGGTCAATATTACTTATTTCAGCCTTATTTGGACGATCCGAGAGTTTATTTCCAAGCTATTGACGACGGGGTCTCACGGCGGGTTCGTTGATGTTTGCATCATTTGGTATCTAGAGCCTTCGTTTTCAAACTAGGTGACATCTATCATTATCTGTATTTTTTGAATATTGAGCTAACATAGTAGTGTACTAGATCTGATTTTTTTTTTTTTGCACATTTGAGTTTCTTGTTGGTTTGTTGTTGCTGCAAAAAAAACAAAAAAAAAGAAAAAACATAAACCGGAAAATAAGAAAAAAAGTAGGAAAAAAAAAGGGAAAGAAAAGAAGAATTTGTGTATTTCAATTTGGGTTTAGATCTACGTTGTGAAAGAAAAGGGGGTTGTTTGTTTTGTGAGATGACTATTTTGATCCAGATTCGTGGACGAATCTTTTTTCAAGAAGGGGAGAATGATAAGAATCATGGAAGCCTTGATCCGGATGAAAATAAAACAACAAGAAGGTCAACTTCACAAGGGAGAAAAAGGAATCAACTTAAAATAAAATCTAAGTGGGCCATTTACAAGAGCTCGGGCTAAGAAGATTCAAGACCAAGTTGAAAGTTTGCTGATCCAAACTAATAAAGTGGGCTTTCAAAATTCGAGTGAAAAGGCTTTCAATATTGTCATTGCTGATTATTAAGACATTTAAGCTTTATTTGTGTATTTTTCGCACTAGGTTATTAAATTGTTGTGCTGGGCTTTTCTTTTTAAGGTTTGTAGCTGTTTTTTGTCATATTTTACCCAAGTTATTTAGGGTTCTTTAGAGAGTGGCGGGATTTCAGTGTCCCTTGGTATTCTATACATCCTCTCTTATATTTAGTACTTTATGATACTTTGTAATAAATAACCAAAAATATAGATTTTCAATTGAGAGAATTTTCTCCAACTTGTTCTTCATAGAACATGATGAAAACTCAAGTGGAATAACTTGACATTTCGAATTTGACAATATTGGTTTCTGGTTCTTTATAGCCACAGGATCAATATTCCCTTTAATAGTATTGGTTTCTTGCTCGCATACCAATGGGGTCAATATTCGCTGGATAATATTCATTTCTTGCTCTTATAGCAATGGGGTCAATATTCGCTTGATAATATTGGTTTGTTGCTCGTATAGCAATGGGGTCAATATTCCCTTTAATTTTCTTACTCTTATAGCAACGGGGTCAATATTACTTATTTCAGCCTTATTTAGACGATCCGAGAGTTTATTTCCAAGCTATTGACGACGGGGTCTCACGGCGGGTTCGTTGAGGTTTGCATCATTTGGTATCTAGAGCCTTCGTTTTCAAACTAGGTGACATCTATCATTATCTTTATTTTTTGAATATTGAGCTAATATAGTATTGTACTAGATCTGAATTTCTTTTTTTTTTTTTCCACATTTGAGTTTCTTGTTGATTTTTGCTGCTGCTGCAAAAAAAAAAAAAACCGGGAAATAAGAAAAAAAAGTAGAAAAAAAAACGAGAAAGAAAAGAAGAATTTATCTATTTCAGTTTGGGTTTTAGATCTACGTTGTGGAAGAAAAGGGGGTTGTTTGTTTTGTGAGATGACTATGTTAATCCAGATTCGTGGACGAATCTTTTTTCAAGAAGGGGAGAATGATAAGAATCATGGAAGCCTTGATCCGGATGAAACTAAACAACAAGAAGGTCAACTTCACAATGGAGAAAAAGGAATCAACTTAAAATAAAATCTAAGTTGACCATTTACAAGATCTCGGGCTAAGAAGATTCAAGACCAAGTTGAAAGTTTGCTGATCCAAACTAATAAACTGGGCTTTCAAAATTCGAGTGAAAAGGCTTTCAATATTTTCATTGCTGATTATTAAGACATTTAAGCTTTATTTGTGTATTTTTCGGCCTAGGTTATTAAATTGTTATGCTGGGCTTTTCTTTTTAAGGTTTGTAGCTGGTTTTTGTCATGTTTTACCCAACTTATTTAGGGTTCTTTAGAGAGTGGCGGGATTTCAGTGTCCCTTGGTATTCCATACATCCTCTCTTATATTTAGTACTTAATGATACTTTGTAATAAATAACCAAAAATATAGATTTTCAATTGAGAGAATTTTCTCCAACTTGTTCTTCTTAGAACATGATGAAAACTCAAGTGCAATAATTTGACTTTTCGACTTTGACAATATTGGTTTCTGGTTCTTTATAGCCACAGGGTCAATATTCCCTTTAATAGTATTGATTTCTTGCTCGAATACCAATGGGGTCAATATTCGCTTGATAATATTCGTTTCTTGCTCTTATAGCAATGGGGTCAATATTCGCTTGATAATATTGGTTTCTTGCTCGTATAGCAATGGGGTCAATATTCCCTTTAATTTTCTTACTCTTATTGCAACGGGGTCAATATTACTTATTTCAGCCTTATTTGGACAATCCGAGAGTTTATTTCCAAGCTATTGACGACGGGGTCTCACGGCGGGTTGAGGTTCGCATCATTTGGTATCTAGAGCCTTCGTTTTCAAACTAGGTGACATCTATCATTATCTTTATTTTTTGAATATTGAGCTAATATAGTAGTGTACTAGATCTGAATTTTTTTTTTTTTTGCACATTTGAGTTTCTTGTTGATTTTTGCCGCTAAAAAAAAAAAAAAAAAAAAAAAAAAAAAAAAGGAAAATAAGAAAAAAAAGTAGTAATAAAAAACGAGAAAGAAAAGAAGAATTCGTCTATTTCAATTTGGGTTTTAGATCTACGTTGTGGAAGAAAAGGGGGTTGTTTGTTTTGTGAGATGACTATTTTGATCCAAATTCGTGGACGAATCTTTTTTCAAGAAGGGGAGAATGATAAGAATCATGGAAGCCTTGATCCGGATGAAACTAAACAACAAGAAGGTCATCTTCACAAGGGGGAAAAAAGAATCAACTTAAAATAAAATCTAAGTGGACCATTTACAAGAGCTCGGGCTAAGAAGATTCAAGACCAAGTTGAAAGTTTGCTGATCCAAACTAATAAAGTGGACTTTCAAAATTCGAGTGAAAAGGCTTTCAATATTTTCATTGCTGATTATTAAGATATTTAAGCTTTATTTGTGTATTTTTCGCCCTAGGTTATTAAATTGTTATGCTGGGCTTTTCTTTTTAAGGTTTGTAGCTGGTTTTTGTGATGTTTTACCCAACTTATTTAGGGTTCTTTAGAGAGTGGCGGGATTTCAGTGTCCCTTGGTATTCCATACATCCTCTCTTATATTTAGTGCTTTATGATACTTTGTAATAAATAACAAAAAATATAGATTTTCAATTGAGAGAATTTTTTCCAACTTGTTCTTCTTAGAACATGATGAAAACTCAAGTGCAATAATTTGACTTTTCGACTTTGACAATATTGGTTTCTGGTTCTTTATAGCCACAGGGTCAATATTCCCTTTAATAGTATTGATTTCTTGCTCGAATACCAATGGGGTCAATATTCGCTTGATAATATTCGTTTCTTGCTCTTATAGCAATGGGGTCAATATTCGCTTGATAATATTGGTTTCTTGCTCGTATAGCAATGGGGTCAATATTCCCTTTAATTTTCTTACTCTTATTGCAACGGGGTCAATATTACTTATTTCAGCCTTATTTGGACAATCCGAGAGTTTATTTCCAAGCTATTGACGACGGGGTCTCACGGCGGGTTGAGGTTCGCATCATTTGGTATCTAGAGCCTTCGTTTTCAAACTAGGTGACATCTATCATTATCTTTATTTTTTGAATATTGAGCTAATATAGTAGTGTACTAGATCTGAATTTTTTTTTTTTTTTGCACATTTGAGTTTCTTGTTGATTTTTGCCGCTAAAAAAAAAAAAAAAAAAAAAAAAAAAAAAGGAAAATAAGAAAAAAAAGTAGTAATAAAAAACGAGAAAGAAAAGAAGAATTCGTCTATTTCAATTTGGGTTTTAGATCTACGTTGTGGAAGAAAAGGGGGTTGTTTGTTTTGTGAGATGACTATTTTGATCCAAATTCGTGGACGAATCTTTTTTCAAGAAGGGGAGAATGATAAGAATCATGGAAGCCTTGATCCGGATGAAACTAAACAACAAGAAGGTCATCTTCACAAGGGGGAAAAAAGAATCAACTTAAAATAAAATCTAAGTGGACCATTTACAAGAGCTCGGGCTAAGAAGATTCAAGACCAAGTTAAAAGTTTGCTGATCCAAACTAATAAAGTGGACTTTCAAAATTCGAGTGAAAAGGCTTTCAATATTTTCATTGCTGATTATTAAGATATTTAAGCTTTATTTGTGTATTTTTCGCCCTAGGTTATTAAATTGTTATGCTGGGCTTTTCTTTTTAAGGTTTGTAGCTGGTTTTTGTCATGTTTTACCCAACTTATTTAGGGTTCTTTAGAGAGTGGCGGGATTTCAGTGTCCCTTGGTATTCCATACATCCTCTCTTATATTTAGTGCTTTATGATACTTTGTAATAAATAACAAAAAATATAGATTTTCAATTGAGAGAATTTTTTCCAACTTGTTCTTCTTAGAACATGATGAAAACTCAACTGCAATAATTTGACTTTTCGACTTTGACAATATTGGTTTCTGGTTCTTTATAGCCACAGGGTCAATATTCCCTTTAATAGTATTGATTTCTTGCTCGAATACCAATGGGGTCAATATTCGCTTGATAATATTCGTTTCTTGCTCTTATAGCAATGGGGTCAATATTCGCTTGATAATATTGGTTTCTTGCTCGTATAGCAATGGGGTCAATATTCCCTTTAATTTTCTTACTCTTATTGCAACGGGGTCAATATTACTTATTTCAGCCTTATTTGGACAATCCGAGAGTTTATTTCCAAGCTATTGACGACGGGGTCTCACGGCGGGTTGAGGTTCGCATCATTTGGTATCTAGAGCCTTCGTTTTCAAACTAGGTGACATCTATCATTATCTTTATTTTTTGAATATTGAGCTAATATAGTAGTGTACTAGATCTGAAATTTGTTTTTTTTCCACATTTGAGTTTCTTGTTGATTTTTGCCGCTAAAAAAAAAAAAAATAAAAAAAATAAAAGGAAAATAAGAAAAAAAAGTAGTAATAAAAAACGAGAAAGAAAAGAAGAATTCCTCTATTTCAATTTGGGTTTTCGATCTACGTTGTGGAAGAAAAGGGGGTTGTTTGTTTTGTGAGATGACTATTTTGATCCAAATTCGTGGACGAATCTTTTTTCAAGAAGGGGAGAATGATAAGAATCATGGAAGCCTTGATCCGGATGAAACTAAACAACAAGAAGGTCATCTTCACAAGGGGGAAAAAAGAATCAACTTAAAATAAAATCTAAGTGGACCATTTACAAGAGCTCGGGCTAAGAAGATTCAAGACCAAGTTGAAAGTTTGCTGATCCAAACTAATAAAGTGGACTTTCAAAATTCGAGTGAAAAGGCTTTCAATATTTTCATTGCTGATTATTAAGATATTTAAGCTTTATTTGTGTATTTTTCGCCCTAGGTTATTAAATTGTTATGCTGGGCTTTTCTTTTTAAGGTTTGTAGCTGGTTTTTGTCATGTTTTACCCAACTTATTTAGGGTTCTTTAGAGAGTGGCGGGATTTCAGTGTCCCTTGGTATTCCATACATCCTCTCTTATATTTAGTGCTTTATGATACTTTGTAATAAATAACAAAAAATATAGATTTTCAATTGAGAGAATTTTTTCCAACTTGTTCTTCTTAGAACATGATGAAAACTCAAGTGCAATAATTTGACATTTCGAATTTGACAATATTGGTTTCTGGTTCTTTATAGCCACAGGGTCAATATTCCCTTTAATAGTACTGGTTTCTTGCTCGCATAGCAATGGGGTCAATATTCGCTTGATAATATTCGTTTCTTGCTCTTATAGCAATGGGGTCAATATTCCCTTTAATTTGCTTACTCTTATTGCAACGGGGTCAATATTACTTATTTCAGCCTTATTTGGACGATCCGAGAGTTTATTTCCAAGCTATTGACGACGGGGTCTCACGGCGGGTTCATTGAGGTTCGTATCATTTAGTATCTAGAGCCTTCGTTTTCAAACTAGGTGACATCTATCATTATCTTTATTTTTTGAATATTGAGCTAATATAGTAGTGTACTAGATCTGAAATTTTTTATTTTTTTTTTGCACATTTGAGTTTCTTGTTGATATTTGGTGCTAAAAAAAAAAAAAAAAAAAAAACCTGGAAAATAAGAAAAAAAAGTAGAAAAAGAAAAAACGAGAAAGAAAAGAAGAATTTGTCTATTTCAATTTGGGTTTTAGGTCTACGTTGTGGAAGAAAAGGGGGTTGTTTGTTTTGTGAGATGACTATTTTGATCCAGATTCGTGGACGAATCTTTTTTCAAGAAGGGGAGAATGATAAGAATCATGGAAGCCTTGATCCTGATGAAACTAAACAACAAGAAGGTCATCTTCACAAGGGAGAAAAAGGAATCAACTTAAAATAGAATCTAAGTGGGCCATTTACAAGAGCTCGGGCTAAGAAGATTCAAGACCAAGTTGAAAGTTTGCTGATACAAACTAATAAAGTGAACTTTCAAAATTCGAGTGAAAAGGCTTTCAATATTTTCATTGCTGATTATTAAGACATTTAAGCTTTATTTGTGTATTTTTCGACCTAGGTTATTAAATTGTTATGCTGGGCTTTTCTTTTCAAGGTTTGTAGCTGGTTTTTGTCGTGTTTTACCCAAGTTATTTAGGGTTCTTTAGAGAGTGGCGGGATTTCAGTGTCCCTTGGTATTCCATACATCCTCTCTTATATTTAGTACTTTATGATACTTTGTAATAAACAACCAAAAATATAGATTTTCAATTGAGAGAATTTTCTCTAACTTGTTCTTCTTAGAACATGATGAAAACTCAAGTGCAATAACTTGACATTTCGACTTTGACAATATTGGTTTCTGGTTCTTTATAGCCACAGGGTCAATATTCCCTTTAATAGTATTGGTTTCTTGCTCGCATAGCAATGGGGTCAATATTCGCTTGATAATATTCGTTTCTTGCTCTTATAGCAATGGGGTCAATATTCGCTTGATAATATTGGTTTCTTGTTCGTATAGCAATGGGGTCAATATTCCATTTAATTTTCTTACTCTTATAGCAACGGGGTTAATATTACTTATTTCAGCCTTATTTGGACGATCCGAGAGTTTATTTCCAAGCTATTGATGACGGGGTCTCACGGCGGCTTCGTTGATGTTCACATCATTTGGTATCTAGAGCCTTCGTTTTCAAACTAGGTGACATCTATCATTATCTTTATTTTTTGAATATTGAGCTAATATAGTAGTGTACTAGATCAGATTTTTTTTTTTTTTGTACATTTCAATTTCTTATTGATTTGTTGTTGCTGCAAAAAAAAAAAAAACAAAAACCGGAAAATAAGAAAAAAAAGCAGAAAAAAAAAAACGGGAAAGAAAAGAAGAATTTGTGTATTTCAATTTGGGTTTTAGAAGGGGGTTGTTTGTTTAGTGAAATGACTATTTTGATCCAGATTCGTGGACGAATCTTTTTTCAAGAAGGGGAGAATGATAAGAATCAGGGAAGCCTTGATCCGGATGAAACTAAACAACAAGAATGTCAACTTCACAAGGGAGGAAAAGGATTCAACTTATAATAAAATCTAAGTGGGCCATTTACAAGAGCTCGGGCTAAGAAGATTCAAGACCAAGTTGAAAGTTTGCTGATCCACACTAATAAAGTGGGCTTTCAAAATTCGAGTGAAAAGGCTTTCAATATTTTCATTGCTGTTTATTAAGACATTTAAGCTTTATTTGTGTATTTTTCGCCCTAGGTTATTAAATTGTTATGCTGGCCTTTTCTTTTTAAGGTTTGTAGCTGGTTTTTGTCATGTTTTACCCAACTTATTTAGGGTTCTTTAGAGAGTGGCGGGATTTCAGTGTCCCTTGGTCTTCCATACATCCTCTCTTATATTTAGTACTTTATGATACTTTGTAATAAATAACCAAAAATATAGATTTTCAATTGAGAGAATTTTCTCCAACTTGTTCTTCATAGAACATGATGAAAACTCAAGTGGAATAACTTGACATTTCGAATTTGACAATATTGGTTTCTGGTTCTTTATAGCCACAAGATCAATATTCCCTTTAATAGTATTGGTTTCTTGCTCGCATACCAATGGGGTCAATATTCGCTGGATAATATTCATTTCTTGCTCTTATAGCATTGGGGTCAATATTCGCTTGATAATATTGGTTTGTTGCTCGTATAGCAATGGGGTCAATATTCCCTTTAATTTTCTTACTCTTATAGCAACGGGGTCAATATTACTTATTTCAGCCTTATTTGGACGATCCGAGAGTTTATTTCTAAGCTATTGACGACGGGGTCTCACGGCGGGTTCGTTGAGGTTCGCATCATTTGGTATCTAGAGCCTTCGTTTTCAAACTAGGTGACATCTATCATTATCTTTATTTTTTGAATATTGAGCTAGTATAGTAGTGTACTAGATCTGAATTTTTTTTTTTTTTTTTTGCACATTTGAGTTTCGTGTTGATTTTTGCTGCTGCTGCTGCAACAAAAAAAAAAAAAAACAAAAAAAAAATCAGAAAATAAGAAAAAAAAGTAGAAAAAAAAAACGAGAAAGAGAAGAAGAATTTGTCTATTTCTATTTGGGTTTTAGATCTACGTTGTGGAAGAAAAGGGGGTTGTTTGTTTTGTGAGATGACTATTTTGATCCATATTCGTGGACGAATCTTTTTTCAAGAAGGGGACAATGATAAGAATCATGGAAGCCTAGATCCGGATGAAACTAAACAACAAGAAGGTCATCTTCACAAGGGAGAAAAAGGAATCAACTTAAATTAAAATCTAAGTGGGCCATTTACAAGAGCTCGGGCTAAGAAGATTCAAGACCAAGTTGAAAGTTTGCTGATCCACACTAATAAAGTGGGCTTTCAAAATTCGAGTGAAAAGGCTTTCAATATTTTCATTGCTGATTATTAAGACATTTAAGCTTTATTTGTGTATTTTTCGCCCTAGGTTATTAAATTGTTATGCTGGGCTTTTCTTTTTAAGGTTTGTAGCTGGTTTTTGTCATGTTTTACCCAACTTATTTACGGTTCTTTAGAGAGTGGCGGGATTTCAGTGTCCCTTGGTATTCCATACATCCTCTTTTTATTTAGTACTTTATGATACTTTGTAATAAATAACCAAAAATATAGATTTTCAATTGAGAGAATTTTCTCCAACTTGTTCTTCTTAGAACATGATGAAAACAATGAAATATTCGCTTTATAGCCACAGGGTCAATATTCCCTTTAATAGTATTGATTTCTTGCTCGAATACCAATGGGGTCAATATTCGCTTGATAATATTCGTTTCTTGCTCTTATAGCAATGGGGTCAATATTCGCTTGATAATATTGGTTTCTTGCTCGTATAGCAATGGGGTCAATATTCCCTTTAATTTTCTTACTCTTATAGCAACAGGGTTAATATTACTTATTTCAGCCTTATTTGGACGATCCGATAGTTTACTTCCAAGCTATTGACGAAGGGGTCTCACGGCGGGTTCGTTGATGTTCACATCATTTGGTATCTTGAGCCTTCGTTTTCAAACTAGGTGACATCTATCATTATCTTTATTTTTTGAATATTGAGCTAATATAGTAGTGTACTAGATCTGATTTTTTTTTTTTTTTGTACATTTCAGTTTCTTGTTGATTTGTTGTTGCTGCAAAAAAAAAAAAAAAGCAAAAACCGGAAAATAAGAAAAAAAAGCAGAAAAAAAAAACGGGAAAGAAAAGAAGAATTTGTGTATTTCAATTTGGGTTTTAGATCTACGTTGTGAAAAAAAAGGGGGTTGTTTGTTTTGTGAGATGACTATTTTGATCCAGATTCGTGGACGAATCTTTTTTCAAGAAGGGGTGAATGATAAGAATCAGGGAAGCCTTGATCCTGATGAAACTAAACAACAAGAATGTCAACTTCACGAGGGAGAAAAAGGAATCAACTTAAAATAAAATCTAAGTGGGCCATTTACAAGAGCTCGGGCTAAGAAGATTCAAGACCAAGTTGAAAGTTTGTTGATCCACACTAATAAAGTGGGCTTTCAAAATTCGAGTGAAAAGGCTTTCAATATTTTCATTGCTGATTATTAAGACATTTAAGCTTTATTTGTGTATTTTTCGCCCTAGGTTATTAAATTGTTATGCTGGCCTTTTCTTTTTAAGGTTTGTAGCTGGTTTTTGTCATGTTTTACCCAACTTATTTAGGGTTCTTTAGAGAGTGGTGGGATTTCAGTGTCCCTTGGTATTCCATACATCCTCTCTTATATTTAGTACTTTATGATACTTTGTAATAAATAACAAAAAATATAGATTTTCAATTGAGAGAATTTTCTCTAACTTGTTCGTCTTAGAACATGATGAAAACTCAAGTGCAATAACTTGACATTTCGAATTTGAAAATATTAGTTTCTGGTTCTTTATATGTAATAGCCAAAGGTGCTTTGTCCCACATCGGATTGGAGGTGGGCTTGAAGCCACTTTATAAAGTGGTGGATCCCCCTCCCCTTGTAGAGGCCTTTTCCTGGGTGGTTCCCTTCGGGGTCTGGTTCCCACCTGGGAGAAACAAAACCGTGAGGGTGGTTCCCTTCGGGGTCTGGTTCCCATCCAAAGCGGATAATATCGAACGGCGGGTTTTCGGGCTGTTACAAATGGTATCAGAGCCGGGGACCCGGATTCGGTGTGCCAGCGAGGACGCTGGGCCCTCTTAAGGGGGTGGACTGTAATAGCCAAAGGTGCTTTGTCCCACATCGGATTGGAGGTGGGCTTGAAGCCACTTTATAAAGTGGTGGATCCCCCTCCCCTTGTAGAGGCCTTTTCCTGGGTGGTTCCCTTCGGGGTCTGGTTCCCACCTGGGAGAAACAAAACCGTGAGGGTGGTTCCCTTCGGGGTCTAGTTCCCATCCAAAGCGGACAATATCGAACGGCGGGTTTTCGGGCTGTTACATTATAGCCACAGGGTCAATATTCCCTTTAATAGTATTGATTTCTTGCTCGAATACCAATGGGGTCAATATTCGCTTGATAATATTCCTTTCTTGCTCTTATAGCAATGGGGTCAATATTCACTTGATAATATTGGTTTCTTGCTCGTATAGCAATGGGGTCAATATTCCCTTTAATTTTCATACTCTTATAGCAACGGGGTCAATATTACTTATTTCAGCCTTATTTGGACGATCCGAGAGTTTATTTCCAAGCTATTGACGAAGGGGTCTCACGGCGGGTTCGTTGATGTTCACATCATTTGGTATCTAGAGCCTTCGTTTTCAAACTAGGTGACATCTATCATTATCTTTATTTTTTGAATATTAAGCTAGTATAGTAGTGTACTACATCTGATTTTTTTTTTTTTTTTGTACATTTCAGTTTCTTGTTGATTTGTTGTTGCTGCAAAAAAAAAAAAAAAAGCAAAAACCGGAAAATAAGAAAAAAAAGCAGAAAAAAAAACGGGAAAGAAAAGAAGAATTTCTGTATTTCAATTTGGGTTTTAGATCTACGTTGTGAAAAAAAAGGGGGTTGTTTGTTTTGTGAGATGACTATTTTGATCCAGATTCGTGGACGAATCTTTTTTCAAGAAGGGGTGAATGATAAGAATCAGGGAAGCCTTGATCCTGATGAAACTAAACAACAAGAATGTCAACTTCACGAGGGAGAAAAAGGAATCAACTTAAAATAAAATCTAAGTGGGCCATTTACAAGAGCTCGGGCTAAGAAGATTCAAGACCAAGTTGAAAGTTTGCTGATCCACACTAATAAAGTGGGCTTTCAAAATTCGAGTGAAAAGGCTTTCAATATTTTCATTGCTGATTATTAAGACATTTAAGCTTTATTTGTGTATTTTTCGCCCTAGGTTATTAAATTGTTATGCTGGCCTTTTCTTTTTAAGGTTTGTAGCTGGTTTTTGTCATGTTTTACCCAACTTATTTAGGGTTCTTTAGAGAGTGGTGGGATTTCAGTGTCCCTTGGTATTCCATACATCCTCTCTTATATTTAGTACTTTATGATACTTTGTAATAAATAACAAAACATATAGATTTTCAATTGAGAGAATTTTCTCTAACTTGTTTTTCTTAGAACATGATGAAAACTCAAGTGCAATAACTTGACATTTCGAATTTGAAAATATTAGTTTCTGGTTCTTTATATGTAATAGCCAAAGGTGCTTTGTCCCACATCGGATTGGAGGTGGGCTTGAAGCCACTTTATAAAGTGGTGGATCCCCCTCCCCTTGTAGAGGCCTTTTCCTGGGTGGTTCCCTTCGGGGTCTGGTTCCCACCTGGGAGAAACAAAACCGTGAGGGTGGTTCCCTTCGGGGTCTGGTTCCCATCCAAAGCGGATAATATCGAACGGCGGGTTTTCGGGCTGTTACAAATGGTATCAGAGCCGGGGACCCGGATTCGGTGTGCCAGCGAGGACGCTGGGCCCTCTTAAGGGGGGTGGACTGTAATAGCCAAAGGTGCTTTGTCCCACATCGGATTGGAGGTGGGCTTGAAGCCACTTTATAAAGTGGTGGATCCCCCTCCCCTTGTAGAGGCCTTTTCCTGGGTGGTTCCCTTCGGGGTCTGGTTCCCACCTGGGAGAAACAAAACCGTGAGGGTGGTTCCCTTCGGGGTCTAGTTCCCATCCAAAGCGGACAATATCGAACGGCGGGTTTTCGGGCTGTTACATTATAGCCACAGGGTCAATATTCCCTTTAATAGTATTGATTTCTTGCTCGAATACCAATGGGGTCAATATTCGCTTGATAATATTCCTTTCTTGCTCTTATAGCAATGGGGTCAATATTCACTTGATAATATTGGTTTCTTGCTCGTATAGCAATGGGGTCAATATTCCCTTTAATTTTCTTACTCTTATAGCAACGGGGTCAATATTACTTATTTCAGCCTTATTTGGACGATTCGAGAGTTTATTTCCAAGCTATTGACGAAGGGGTCTCACGGCGGGTTCGTTGATGTTCACATCATTTGGTATCTAGACCCTTCGTTTTCAAACTAGGTGACATCTATCATTATCTTTATTTTTTGAATATTGAGCTAGTATAGTAGTGTACTACATCTGAATTTTTTTTTTTTGCACAATTGACTTTCGTGTTGATTTTTGCTGCTGCAAAAAAATAATAATAATAATAAATAAATAAATAAATAAAAAAACACCTTAAAATAAGAAAAAAAAGTAGGAAAAAAAACGAGAAAGAAAAGAAGAATTTGTCTATTTCTATTTGGGTTTTAGATCTACGTTGTGGAAGAAAAGGGGGTTGTTTGTTTTGTGAGATGACTATTTTGATCCATATTCGTGGACGAATCTTTTTTCAAGAAGGGCAGAATGATAAGAATCATGGAAGCCTAGATCCGGATGAAACTAAACAACAAGAAGGTCATCTTCACAAGGGAGAAAAAGGAATCAACTTAAAATAAAATCTAAGTGGGCCATTTACAAGAGCTCGGGCTAAGAAGATTCAAGACCAAGTTGAAAGTTTGCTGATCCAAACTAATAAAGTGGACTTTCAAAATTCGAGTGAAAAGGCTTTCAATATTTTCATTGCTGATTATTAAGACATTTAAGCTTTATTTGTGTATTTTTCGCCCTAGGTTATTAAATTGTTATGCTGGCCTTTTCTTTTTAAGGTTTGTAGCTGGTTTTTGTCATGTTTTACCCAACTTATTTAGGGTTCTTTAGAGAGTGGCGGGATTTCAGTGTCCCTTGGTATTCCATACATCCTCTCTTATATTTAGTACTTTATGATACTCTGTAATAAATAACCAAAAATATAGATTTTCAATTGAGAGAATTTTCTCCAACTTGTTCTTCTTAGAACATGACGAAAACTCAAGTGCAATAACTTCAAATTTCGAATTTGACAATATTGGTTTCTGGTTCTTTATAGCCACAGGGTCAATATTCCCTTTAATAGTATTGATTTCTTGCTCGAATACCAATGGGGTCAATATTCGCTTGATAATATTCGTTTCTTGCTCTTATAGCAATGGGGTCAATATTCGCTTGATAATATTGGTTTCTTGCTCGTATAGCAATGGGGCCAATATTCCATTTAATTTTCTTACTCTTATAACAACGGGGTCAATATTACTTATTTCAGCCTTATTTGGAAGATCCGAGAGTTTATTTCCAAGCTATTGACAACGGGGTCTCACGGAGGGTTCGTTGAGGTTCGCATCATTTGGTATCTAGAGCCTTCGTTTTCAAACTAGGTGACATCTATCATTATCTTTATTTTTTGAATATTGAGCTAATATAGTAGTGTACTAGATCTGAATTTTTTTTTTTTTTTTTGCACATTTGAGTTTCTTGTTGATTTTTGCTGCTAAAAAAAAAAAAAAAAAAAAAAAAAAAAAAAAAAAAAAAAAAACCGGAAAATAAGAAAAAAAAGTAGTAAAAAAAAACGAGAAAGAACAGAAGAATTTGTCTATTTCAATTTGGGTTTTAGATCTACGTTGTGGAAGAAAAGGGGGTTGTTTGTTTTGTGAGATGACTATTTTGATCCAAATTCGTGGTCGAATCTTTTTTCAAGAAGGGGAGAATGATAAGAATCATGGAAGCCTTGATCCGGATGAAACTAAACAACAAGAAGGTCATCTTCACAAGGGAGAAAAAGGAATCAACTTAAAATAAAATCTAAGTGGGCCATTTACAAGAGCTCGGGCTAAGAAGATTCAAGACCAAGTTGAAAGTTTGCTGATCCAAACTAATAAAGTGGACTTTCAAAATTCGAGTGAAAAGGCTTTCAATATTTTCATTGCTGATTTTTAGGACATTTAAGCTTTATTTATGTATTTTTCGCCCTAGGTTATTAAATTGTTATGCTGGGCTTTTCTTTTTAAGGTTTGTAGCTGGTTTTTGTCATGTTTTACCCAAGTTATTTAGGGTTCTTTAGAGAGTGGCGGGATTTCAGTGTCCCTTGGTATTCCATACATCCTCTCTTATATTTAGTACTTTATGATACTTTGTAATAAATAACCAAAAATATAGATTTTCAATTGAGAGAATTTTCTCCAACTTGTTCTTCTTAGAACATGATGAAAACTCAAGTGCAATAACTTGACTTTTCGACTTTGACAATATTGGTTTCTGGTTCTTTATAGCCACAGGGTCAATATATCCTTTAATAGTATTGATTTCTTGCTCGAATACCAATGGGGTCAATATTCGCTTGATAATATTCGTTTCTTGCTCTTATAGCAATGGGGTCAATATTCGCTTCATAATATTGGTTTCTTGCTCATATAGCAATGGGGTCAATATTCCATTTAATTTTCTTACTCTTATAGCAACGGGGTCAATATTACTTATTTCAGCCTTATTTGGAAGATCCGAGAGTTTATTTCCAAGCTATTGACGACGGGGTCTCACGGAGGGTTCGTTGAGGTTCGCATCATTTGGTATCTAGAGTCTTCGTTTTCAAACTATGTGACATCTATCATTATCTTTATTTTTTGAATATTGAGCTAATATAGTAGTGTACTAGATCTGAAATTTTTTTTTTTTTTGCACATTTGAGTTTCTTGTTGATTTTTGCTGCTAAAAAAAAAAAAAAAAAAAAAAAAAAAAAAAACCTGAAAATAAGAAAAAAAAGTAGAAAAAAAAAACGAGAAAGAAAAGAAGAATTTGTCTATTTCTATTTGGGTTTTAGATCTACGTTGTGGAAGAAAAGGGGGTTGTTTGTTTTGTGAGATGACTATTTTGATCCATATTCGTGGACAAATCTTTTTTCAAGAAGGGGAGAATGATAAGAATCATGGAAGCCTAGATCCGGATGAAACTAAACAACAAGAAGGTTATCTTCACAAGGGAGAAAAAGGAATCAACTTAAATTAAAATCTAAGTGGGCCATTTACAAGAGCTCGGGCTAAGAAGATTCAAGACCAAGTTGAAAGTTTGCTGATCCACACTAATAAAGTGGGCTTTCAAAATTCGAGTGAAAAGGCTTTCAATATTTTCATTGCTGATTATTAAGACATTTAAGCTTTATTTGTGTATTTTTCGCCCTAGGTTATTAAATTGTTATGCTGGCCTTTTCTTTTTAAGGTTTGTAGCTGGTTTTTGTCATGTTTTACCCAACTTATTTAGGGTTCTTTAGAGAGTGGTGGGATTTCAGTGTCCCTTGGTATTCCATACATCCTCTCTTATATTTAGTACTTTATGATACTTTGTAATAAATAACAAAAAATATAGATTTTCAATTGAGAGAATTTTCTCCAACTTGTTCTTCTTAGAACATGATGAAAACTCAAGTGCAATAACTTGACATTACAAATTTGACAATATTAGTTTCTGGTTCTTTATATGTAATAGCCAACGGTGCTTTGTCCCACATCGGATTGGAGGTGGGCTTGAAGCCACTTTATAAAGTGGTGGATCCCCCTCCCCTTGTAGAGGCCTTTTCCTGGGTGGTTCCCTTCGGGGTCTGGTTCCCACCTGGGAGAAACAAAACCGTGAGGGTGGTTCCCTTCGGGGTCTGGTTCCCATCCAAAGCGGATAATATCGAACGGTGGGTTTTCGGGCTGTTACAAATGGTATCAGAGCCGGGGACCCGGATTCGGTGTGCCAGCGAGGACGCTGGGCCCTCTTAAGGGGGGTGGACTGTAATAGCCAAAGGTGTTTTGTCCCACATCGGATTGGAGGTGGGCTTGAAGCCACTTTATAAAGTGGTGGATCCCCCTCCCCTTGTAGAGGCCTTTTCCTGGGTGGTTCCCTTCGGGGTCTGGTTCCCACCTAGGAGAAACAAAACCGTGAGGGTGGTTCCCTTCGGGGTCTGGTTCCCATCCAAAGCGGACAATATCGAACGGCGGGTTTTCGGGCTGTTACATTATAGCCACAGGGTCAATATTCCCTTTAATAGTATTGATTTCTTGCTCGAATACCAATGGGGTCAATATTCGCTTGATAATATTCGTTTCTTGCTCTTATAGCAATGGGGTCAATATTCGCTTGATAATATTGGTTTCTTGCTCGTATAGCAATGGGGTCAATATTCCCTTTAATTTTCTTACTCTTATAGCAACGGGGTCAATATTACTTATTTCAGCCTTATTTGGACGATCCGAGAGTTTATTTCCAAGCTATTGATGACGGGGTCTCACGGCGGGTTCGTTGAGGTTCGCATCATTTGGTATCTACAGCCTTCGTTTTCAAACTAGGTGACATCTATCATTATCTTTATATTTTGAATTTTGAGCTAGTATAGTAGTGTACTACATCTGAATTTTTTTTTTTTTTTTCCGCACAATTGAGTTTCGTGTTGATTTTTGCTGCTGCAAAAAAATAATAATAATAATAAATAAATAAATAAATAAAAAAACACCTTAAAATAAGAAAAAAAAGTAGGAAAAAAAACGAGAAAGAAAAGAAGAATTTGTCTATTTCTATTTGGGTTTTAGATCTACGTTGTGGAAGAAAAGGGGGTTGTTTGTTTTGTGAGATGACTATTTTGATCCATATTCGTGGACGAACCTTTTTTCAAGAAGGGCAGAATGATAAGAATCATGGAAGCCTAGATCCGGATGAAACTAAACAACAAGAAGGTCATCTTCACAAGGGAGAAAAAGGAATCAACTTAAAATAAAATCTAAGTGGGCCATTTACAAGAGCTCGGGCTAAGAAGATTCAAGACCAAGTTGAAAGTTTGCTGATCCAAACTAATAAAGTGGACTTTCAAAATTCGAGTGAAAAGGCTTTCAATATTTTCATTGCTGATTATTAAGACATTTAAGCTTTATTTGTGTATTTTTCGCCCTAGGTTATTAAATTGTTATGCTGGCCTTTTCTTTTTAAGGTTTGTAGCTGGTTTTTGTCATGTTTTACCCAACTTATTTAGGGTTCTTTAGAGAGTGGCGGGATTTCAGTGTCCCTTGGTATTCCATACATCCTCTCTTATATTTAGTACTTTATGATACTTTGTAATAAATAACCAAAAATATAGATTTTCAATTGAGAGAATTTTCTCCAACTTGTTCTTCTTAGAACATGACGAAAACTCAAGTGCAATAACTTCACATTTCGAATTTGACAATATTGGTTTCTGGTTCTTTATAGCCACAGGGTCAATATTCCCTTTAATAGTATTGATTTCTTGCTCGAATACCAATGGGGTCAATATTCGCTTGATAATATTTGTTTCTTGCTCTTATAGCAATGGGGTCAATATTCGCTTGATAATATTGGTTTCTTGCTCGTATAGCAATGGGGTCAATATTCCATTTAATTTTCTTACTCTTATAACAACGGGGTCAATATTACTTATTTCAGCCTTATTTGGAAGATCCGAGAGTTTATTTCCAAGCTATTGACGACGGGGTCTCACGGAGGGTTCGTTGAGGTTCGCATCATTTGGTATCTAGAGCCTTCGTTTTCAAACTAGGTGACATCTATCATTATCTTTATTTTTTGAATATTGAGCTAATATAGTAGTGTACTAGATCTGGATTTTTTTTTTTTTTGCACATTTGAGTTTCTTGTTGATTTTTGCTACTAAAAAAAAAAAAAAAAAAAAAAACCAAAAAATAAGAAAAAAAAGTAGTAAAAAAAAACGAGAAAGAACAGAAGAATTTGTCTATTTCAATTTGGGTTTTAGATCTACGTTGTGGAAGAAAAGGGGGTTGTTTGTTTTGTGAGATGACTATTTTGCTCCAAATTCGTGGTCGAATCTTTTTTCAAGAAGGGGAGAATGATAAGAATCATGGAAGCCTAGATCCGGATGAAACTAAACAACAACAAGGTCATCTTCACAAGGGAGAAAAAGGAATCAACTTAAATTAAAATCTAAGTGGGCCATTTACAAGAGCTCGGGCTAAGAAGATTCAAGACCAAGTTGAAAGTTTGCTGATCCACACTAATAAAGTGGGCTTTCAAAATTAGAGTGAAAAGGCTTTCAATATTTTCATTGCTGATTATTAAGACATTTAAGCTTTATTTGTGTATTTTTCGCCCTAGGTTATTAAATTGTTATGCTGGCCTTTTCTTTTTAAGGTTTGTAGCTGGTTTTTGTCGTGTTTTACCCAACTTATTTAGGGTTCTTTAGAGAGTGGTGGGATTTCAGTGTCCCTTGGTATTCCATACATCCTCTCTTATATTTAGTACTTTATGATACTTTGTAATAAATAACAAAAAATATAGATTTTCAATTGAGAGAATTTTCTCCAACTTGTTCTTCTTAGAACATGATGAAAACTCAAGTGCAATAACTTGACATTTCGAATTTGACAATATTAGTTTCTGGTTCTTTATATGTAATAGCCAAAGGTGCTTTGTCCCACATCGGATTGGAGGTGGGCTTGAAGCCACTTTATAAAGTGGTGGATCCCCCTCCCCTTGTAGAGGCCTTTTCCTGGGTGGTTCCCTTCGGGGTCTGGTTCCCACCTGGGAGAAACAAAACCGTTAGGGTGGTTCCCTTCGGGGTCTGGTTCCCATCCAAAGCGGATAATATCGAACGGCGGGTTTTCGGGCTGTTACAAATGGTATCAGAGCCGGGGACCCGGATTCGGTGTGCCAGTGAGGACGCTGGGCCCTCTTAAGTGGGGTGGACTGTAATAGCCAAAGGAGCTTTGTCCCACATCGGATTGGAGGTGGGCTTGAAGCCACTTTATAAAGTGGTGGATCCCCCTCCCCTTGTAGAGGCCTTTTCCTGGGTGGTTCCCTTCGGGGTCTGGTTCCCACCTGGGATAAACAAAACCGTGAGGGTGGTTCCCTTCGGGGTCTGGTTCCCATCCAAAGCGGACAATATCGAACGGCGGGTTTTCGGGCTGTTACATTATAGCCACAGGGTCAATATTCCCTTTAATAGTATTGATTTCTTGCTCGAATACCAATGGGGTCAATATTCGCTTGATAATATTCGTTTCTTGCTCTTATAGCAATGGGGTCAATATTCACTTGATAATATTGGTTTCTTGCTCGTATAGCAATGGGGTCAATATTCCCTTTAATTTTCTTACTCTTATAGCAACGGGGTCAATATTACTTATTTCAGCCTTATTTGGACGATCCGAGAGTTTATTTCCAAGCTATTGACGATGGGGTCTCGCGGCGGGTTCGTTGAGGTTCGCATCATTTGGTATCTAGAGCCTTCGTTTTCAAACTAGGTGACATCTATCATTATCTTTATATTTTGAATATTGAGCTAGTATAGTAGTGTACTACATCTGAATTTTTTTTTTTTTTTTTTTTGCACAATTGAGTTTCGTGTTGATTTTTGCTGCTGCAAAAAAAAAATAATAATAATAAATAAATAAATAAATAAAAAAACACCTTAAAATAAGAAAAAAAAGTAGGAAAAAAAACGAGAAAGAAAAGAAGAATTTGTCTATTTCTATTTGGGTTTTAGATCTACGTTGTGGAAGAAAAGGGGGTTGTTTGTTTTGTGAGATGACTATTTTGATCCATATTCGTGGACGAATCTTTTTTCAAGAAGGGCAGAATGATAAGAATCATGGAAGCCTAGATCCGGATGAAACTAAACAACAAGAAGGTCATCTTCACAAGGGAGAAAAAGGAATCAACTTAAAATAAAATCTAAGTGGGCCATTTACAAGAGCTCGGGCTAAGAAGATTCAAGACCAAGTTGAAAGTTTGATGATCCAAACTAATAAAGTGGACTTTCAAAATTCGAGTGAAAAGGCTTTCAATATTTTCATTGCTGATTATTAAGACATTTAAGCTTTATTTGTGTATTTTTCGCCCTAGGTTATTAAATTGTTATGCTGGCCTTTTCTTTTTAAGGTTTGTAGCTGGTTTTTGTCATGTTTTACCCAACTTATTTAGGGTTCTTTAGAGAGTGGCGGGATTTCAGTGTCCCTTGGTATTCCATACATCCTCTCTTATATTTAGTACTTTATGATACTTTGTAATAAATAACCAAAAATATAGATTTTCAATTGAGAGAATTTTCTCCAACTTGTTCTTCTTAGAACATGACGAAAACTCAAGTGCAATAACTTCACATTTCGAATTTGACAATATTGGTTTCTGGTTCTTTATAGCCACAGGGTCAATATTCCCTTTAATAGTATTGATTTCTTGCTCGAATACCAATGGGGTCAATATTCGCTTGATAATATTTGTTTCTTGCTCTTATAGCAATGGGGTCAATATTCGCTTGATAATATTGGTTTCTTGCTCGTATAGCAATGGGGTCAATATTCCATTTTATTTTCTTACTCTTATAACAACGGGGTCAATATTACTTATTTCAGCCTTATTTGGAAGATCCGAGAGTTTATTTCCAAGCTATTGACGACGGGGTCTCACGGAGGGTTCGTTGAGGTTCGCATCATTTGGTATCTAGAGCCTTCGTTTTCAAACAAGGTGACATCTATCATTATCTTTATTTTTTGAATATTGAGCTAATATAGTAGTGTACTAGATCTGGATTTTTTTTTTTTTTTTGCACATTTGAGTTTCTTGTTGATTTTTGCTGCTAAAAAAAAAAAAAAAAAAAAAAAAAAAAAAAAAACCGAAAAATAAGAAAAAAAAGTAGTAAAAAAAAACGAGAAAGAACAGAAGAATTTGTCTATTTCAATTTGGGTTTTAGATCTACGTTGTGGAAGAAAAGGGGGTTGTTTGTTTTGTGAGATGACTATTTTGATCCAAATTCGTGGTCGAATCTTTTTTCAAGAAGGGGAGAATGATAAGAATCATGGAAGCCTAGATCCGGATGAAACTAAACAACAAGAAGGTCATCTTCACAAGGGAGAAAAAGGAATCAACTTAAATTAAAATCTAAGTGGGCCATTTACAAGAGCTCGGGCTAAGAAGATTCAAGACCAAGTTGAAAGTTTGCTGATCCACACTAATAAAGTGGGCTTTCAAAATTCGAGTGAAAAGGCTTTCAATATTTTCATTGCTGATTATTAAGACATTTAAGCTTTATTTGTGTATTTTTCGCCCTAGGTTATTAAATTGTTATGCTGGCCTTTTCTTTTTAAGGTTTGTAGCTGGTTTTTGTCATGTTTTACCCAACTTATTTAGGGTTCTCTAGAGAGTGGTGGGATTTCAGTGTCCCTTGGTATTCCATACATCCTCTCTTATATTTAGTACTTTATGATACTTTGTAATAAATAACAAAAAATATAGATTTTCAATTGAGAGAATTTTCTCCAACTTGTTCTTCTTAGAACATGATGAAAACTCAAGTGCAATAACTTGACATTTCGAATTTGACAATATTAGTTTCTGGTTCTTTATATGTAATAGCCAAAGGTGCTTTGTCCCACATCGGATTGGAGGTGGGCTTGAAGCCACTTTATAAAGTGGTGGATCCCCCTCCCCTTGTAGAGGCCTTTTCCTGGGTGGTTCCCTTCGGGGTCTGGTTCCCACCTGGGAGAAACAAAACCGTGAGGGTGGTTCCCTTCGGGGTCTGGTTCCCATCCAAAGCGGATAATATCGAACGGCGGGTTTTCGGGCTGTTACAAATGGTATCAGAGCCGGGGAGCCGGATTCGGTGTGCCAGTGAGGACGCTGGGCCCTCTTAAGGGGGGTGGACTGTAATAGCCAAAGGAGCTTTGTCCCACATCGGATTGGAGGTGGGCTTGAAGAGACTTTATAAAGTGGTGGATCCCCCTCCCCTTGTAGAGGCCTTTTCCTGGGTGGTTCCCTTCGGGGTCTGGTTCCCACCTGGGAGAAACAAAACCGTGAGGGTGGTTCCCTTCGGGGTCTGGTTCCCATCCAAAGCGGACAATATCGAACGGCGGGTTTTCGGGCTGTTACATTATAGCCACAGGGTCAATATTCCCTTTAATAGTATTGATTTCTTGTTCGAATACCAATGGGGTCAATATTCGCTTGATAATATTCGTTTCTTGCTCTTATAGCAATGGGGTCAATATTCGCTTGATAATATTGGTTTCTTGCTCTTATAGCAATGGGGTCAATATTCCCTTTAATTTTCTTACTCTTATAGCAACGGGGTCAATATTACTTATTTCAGCCTTATTTGGACGATCCGAGAGTTTATTTCCAAGCTATTGACGATGGGGTCTCACGGCGGGTTCGTTGAGGTTCGCATCATTTGGTATCTAGAGCCTTCGTTTTCAAACTAGGTGACATCTATCATTATCTTTATATTTTGAATATTGAGCTAGTATAGTAGTGTACTACATCTGAATTTTTTTTTTTTTTTTTTGCACAATTGAGTTTCGTGTTGATTTTTGCTGCTGCAAAAAAAAAAAATAATAATAATAAATAAATAAATAAATAAATAAACACCTTAAAATAAGAAAAAAAAGTAGGAAAAAAAACGAGAAAGAAAAGAAGAATTTGTCTATTTCTATTTGGGTTTTAGATCTACGTTGTGGAAGAAAAGGGGGTTGTTTGTTTTGTGAGATGACTATTTTGATCCATATTCGTGGACGAATCTTTTTTCAAGAAGGGCAGAATGATAAGAATCATGGAAGCCTAGATCCGGATGAAACTAAACAACAAGAAGGTCATCTTCACAAGGGAGAAAAAGGAATCAACTTAAAATAAAATCTAAGTGGGCCATTTACAAGAGCTCGGGCTAAGAAGATTCAAGACCAAGTTGAAAGTTTGATGATCCAAACTAATAAAGTGGACTTTCAAAATTCGAGTGAAAAGGCTTTCAATATTTTCATTGCTGATTATTAAGACATTTAAGCTTTATTTGTGTATTTTTCGCCCTAGGTTATTAAATTGTTATGCTGGCCTTATCTTTTTAAGGTTTGTAGCTGGTTTTTGTCATGTTTTACCCAACTTATTTAGGGTTCTTTA